>JAHLJT010002406.1:21019189-21371552 GCA_031308135.1 Acheta domesticus | reverse complement strand
CTTGTGTAATTGGTATATAGATTCGGTTTTTACACAGAGATATGCTCCAATGTATGAAGAATAAACTTCCAGATAAGACTGGCTTATCATTACATTGATGTCTAAAACATTAAAGAAGGAAGTGAAGTGTTCGGACTTTTGCCCCAGGTGTGAAGTAAAAGTCCCAAACAAAAGGGACAATAGTCTACAAAATATACAAAACATACAAACTACAAAATATACAAAACATCTAAACTACCTTAGAAATAAATTAACAATGTTTACAAGGCTCGTACGCATTAAATTAATGGAACATCAGCTTATTAGTAAATCATTAAATGTGATACATAGATTCTAAAAGGTCATTAAGTCTTCAATTGAAAAGTATACTCTGATAAAAAAATTAAATCTCATAGTAAATTTAAAGTATGTACCCTCGCCGCCACATAGAATGGGCAACGGCATATTCTGAAGTCCCAATCCTTCTGCACATTCTGGCAGCACTGTACGGAGGATAACGCCATCTGGTTCTTTCATAGTTAACTATTACAAAATAACATTCTCTACCAACTGCCATCGCCTGAGAAGCTGATAGGGCAGATTTCCCCCAGGTTTCACCCAATCATCATCTCTAGTATGAACGTTCCCTATGGATAGGTGTGTTCATCCTAAGGGTGAGAGTATTGGCGCAGAAGGCACAGGGGGGCGGGGTACTCGCGTTGCATCCGAGTGGAAGCCATTCGATCGCATACAAGAAATATATCAATAAAGTTAATATCATACATTACAACATAAAATATTCAGCGCATGCAATAGAACTAGTGGATTTGAAAAAGTTTATGCATTGCTTTTTTCTCATAATACAGATTTACTTGCGTAAAAATTCAATTTAGTAATATTATCCCCTCTTTTAATGCAAAACAACTTACGTATGTAAACGAATATTCCGAAACCGAGTCGAAGAAATGAAGTGTGCATAGGCGGTTCCAGGATCGATAAAATATTTGTGAGTGGGAAGTTTTGGCGAAGTAATAATGTTCAAATATCAGTGTTTACGAAATTCAACATTTTAGCAATAATTAAACTAGCTATTTAGTTTTTTTAGCTGTTTAGTTAATTTGCATTTCTCGTTAAATTTGTTTTTTGCACTATTCACTTCAGAAACAATTAGAGGATCGTCCTGGGTCGTATAGCACACATTTCGAAATTGTTTATAACATTGTTAATTGTTGCAAAATTGTTAATTCGCAGTTTTTAGTTCTGGGACATCAGGGGACCCTTCTAACATCAGAATTTCAAAAATTGGAAATTGTTTATAAATTTGCAAAATTTGCAAAAAAAATTTTATTGTCTTTTCTAAACTGCCTTTAAACGAGATGCAAAATTCTGCAATTCGATCGGTGCTATCGCCTTTCGTTTTCGAGATATGCAATTGTTTATAAAATAGCTCGCTGCAATGACTCGCTTAGTTTCTCCGCTGTATACGTCTAAATATAGGAAGGGGTGGGAGCGGATGGGCCGCCTTAACGCTCTCATATATTGTGGTGGAAATGGTTGCTGGTTAGGTATTGCTAACTTTCTAACATTCCATTTTATTCTAAATACGGCAGTGAAACTTCTGTTTGTAGATTTGAGTTGGTGTATGTAATATTATCTTATTAACAAATTATTTTGCAAATTGAATGTCGAAGCTTTTGCATGCGAATATGAACAGAATATATAATGCGTATTTTTGTATTTTCTATATTCGTTATTTACCAAAATATATACCGTTATTTTTATTGGCTAGCGTGGAAAATATTACAACGAAATTAATTTTAAAGATACTACTCAGGTAATACAGGTCGGCTGTCGACCAATCCTGGACTCTGGAGTAAGAGGCGAGTCCGTCATTGGTTTTGGTAACCTACCAGAGTTGCTTCTTCCTCAAAACTGTCCCCTCTCTCTACTCCTTTTAAAGCGAAATTGGCGGGGCTTGATATAAAAGCCAATCATACCTTTCCTTTCCTCCAGTAGAATTCTTTTCTCCGTCAATTTTGGGAGGCAAATTATTGACATATAAAATCGCGTATAAAATTGTGACCAATAATTTAAATTAAATATTGAAGCAAACAATAAATTTCCGAAGACATGAAGGCATACAGCTTCTCTTTTTTTCCCGTTCCGAAAATGTTAATATATTCTTATATTATTTACTAGTTATGTTGATCGTCTGTTAATAAATTCTGTTGATGTTCAGTATCTTATGTTTCAAGAGAACAGTAGAGTTATTTAATAAGTAATTAGTATGTTGTATTTTGTCTTACTGTCAGTAATTTGTCTTAATACATAAGTTACTGAAAATCAACCGAATTTAATACATTCTTGTTACATCGCTCACAATTTCATTCCGATCAATAGGTATATTGCTTTCTTCAGCAAGTGTTTTTACAACATAGTGCAAATTATTCTTCATCATTTGCGGTAGCTCTGGAAATGTTATATCTGAATAGCAAGAAAGAGCATATTTTAAATGTTACATGGCGGTACCAATGCAATGCAATACATATGCCGATACAATATCATATTGACATGTTTGCTAATAGAACTTTCTAATCATGGCAATGGAAATTAAATATGTGGACTTTTAATTTCAACAAGAGAGAAATTTTGCAGAGACAAGTATGTAGTATGCGAAAACTAAAAATACCGTTGTAGTACAGTATTGGCATGTGCTAATTTACATAAATTACTAATTAAACGAATAAGAACTTACGTAGGTAAATGAGTAAATATCAATGAAGTGCAGTTTTGCAATTGAATCTTACGTTTTTAAAATTAAGTTTTCGCATATTAATAATCCTCATAGCATTCGCATCTTTCTTTTTCCATTCAACCATGACACTCCTATGCTTTTGCACAATGCCTCGGAACCCAAGAGCGTTGTTCGAGGTCATAGCTTATCGAGTTAAAATCATGAAACTTGAGTTCTTAGAAATGTTCCCCAAATACGTAAATGCCAAGAAGGTCATCTTATGGAAACACAGATAATCTCTGAATATATTCAGCAGAGTTAGTCATTTCAACAACGAAGCCACTTGAAAAGCACTCATTTACACAAACGTTAAAATTTCAACAACAAAGCCTTTTATTATCTTATAATTAGGGAACAGATTTTCATGTAAATACATATTTTCACAGGAACAAGATACCTGCATTCAGTAATATTTTATAGAGATAGGACATTTGGGTGAATTAGAACAATTTTTATTTTACTTAATTTTAAAAACTTTGGTCTAATTTAATGTTTTTACATATTTTAGCTATTACTACATATTTCCTAACAATTTAATAAATTTATACCTTGAAACGGAATATTTCAGATGTAAGTTTGCAATATCACGGCAAATCATCTTTCTCAGAAAGAAGTCCAATGCGCTTCAGTGACTACCGGACCGTCTTCATGAATTGTCAAATTTACTCCCCCTCTACTTCTTGAAAACCGGGTACGTGTGTCAAGGATGAACGGATGTATCTGAAGAAGAAGTAATTTCATTCACGTGCTTGCTGATGATCAATACATCACATTCGTAACTCGATCAAAAACTAACAAATATTTTTATATATTATTGTATTATCGCGAGGTTGGAGTAGGCTGGAGGGTACTCACATGTCACAACTAACTTCTGGATCAATCACGGACACTACATTACTTCTATTCAGATGAGCACCAACTCCTCATCAACATTAGATTAGATTTATTATTAACTCGATGACCCGGTGAACTTCGTAATACCTACATCTACCAAGTATACAGAGTGGCCCATTTAACTTGAGAAATCCAAATAATTCGAAAAATATGCAACGTTCAAAAAAATGTCAAAGGTAAAAAAATTAATATCTATAAGGGGGACATCTGTCAGACCTAAATCAAACTTCTCCACTCGTCTCCTGAGTGTGAGGCGGGAGCCAACTCTGGAATTTTACATGAGGACCCCCTCCCTTTATATTGCAGATTCGGATTCTACACAAAAAAATACATAAGTTTGGTTTAAAAACATTTCGATTCGATCGAGGAAGACGATTTGTATTCATGTATGGCCAGCGGCTTCAAATCGCTTGCTCTGATTTAATTATGTTTAATCAAATTCTTTAATGAAAAATGGTTGTTTCTATTTAAGATTTACATTCAGGCAATTAATGTTCCCAACTATACTTAAAGAGAAAAGTTTGCAACTATTTCACTTAAACTTATTTCGAAAAAAAACATACTTGCAAAAAATCAAATAGCAATGATAATCTTAACATTATCCATGTAATATTATATTTAGATATCTAAAAGTCTAATGAATGTAATTACATGGAAATGAAATGCACCTATTTGATCCACTCTTATATTTCATTTCCATTTCAATCAGTAATTGTTATTTCATAACAAATATTGAAGTGAGTTATACAACCCTCATAAAATTACCAAAATTTTTAACACAAATATTGAAAGAATAAGAACAAATGCATTATATAAAACACTTTATATTTTGCCTTGTGGTTACTATAATACAATTTTGTAAACACTTTAACTCTCAAATCCTTAGATAATTCAGCCTTACTTTCCGTAATATGAAAATTTCGAGCAAGTCGAGGTTTTATTGGAACTCTGTTCGACTCTGTGCTTGTAATTGTGTGTCGAAATATTGTCCCCTCTATAATGAAAAACTAGCGGTGGGCATACTTTCTCGAGTTCTTTTTACGAATTAGGTAATATAAAATTCAAGTTAAATCCGAGCGAAAATTTCGCTTATTCCAACTGGATTGCACGTTGTCGCAACAATGACGTATCACCTCTTAATTAACAATCGCTACATTAATCCAAAGCTTACTTTTGGGAGTGTTTCGAAATCCGCGAAATCACTCTTCGGACTGTGATTTGAGCTTGGGAGCATAGGTTTTGAGATTTCATTAGTATACAGTCGAGCTGGTGATATTCAAGATGTCCCTCTATCTATGGGACACCCCTATAACTTCCAAACGGTTCCCGATATCGCAATAGTTTTCGCTCAACAATGCGTAATCATGGGGCAAGTGATGTGGTGTAGAAATATTGTTTGAACTATTTTTAGTTTTCGAGAAATTTAATCATCTTTGATTATTTAAATTAAGCCTATGTTTTTCTCACTAGAAATATATCGATCATAAAAAGAGTAATGCAATGATGTAATACATGTTAATATTACGATAGTATTTTGTGCATAAATGTGTACTATCTGTCATGAGATTTTAAATTAGACTTGCAATTTTTCCTGCTGCAGCAATCAGAGCTGTCGCTTGTAGGGAAGTTGACCTTCGCGGCCTCTCCCCTCTACCCCTTAAGTGCTGGCGTCACGAAAGAAACTTTCCCCAAAGGGGACAGTTGCAAGGGTTACTACAGGAAATCATGTACACTTAATTTAAAACCACATGCCAGAAAGTATAATTTTGTACATCAAATACTATCAAAACATTAACATATGTTACTTCATTGCATTCGTCTATTTATGATCTATCTATTGCTAGTGAGAAAAATACATGCTACTATTTCAAAAATCAAAGATAATTAAATTTATCGAAAACTAAAAATATTTTGAACAATATCTCTACGTCACAGTATTTGCATCATGATTCCGCATTATTGAACGAAAACTGCATTTCTATCTCGGGAACCGTTTAGACGTTATGGGGGTGGCCCATAGTTGGCGGGACGCCCTGTATGCCAAACTTCGCAAGTTTTAGATCATTTTCGTAGTTATATGAAAAGAAACTAGAGTTGCTGTCTATTTTTTTAATTCATATTTTCTCAGTTTTTCAGTCCCTTTAAAATATAACTGAAATGTGACATTAACAACATTACAGAAGTTAAACCTAATCCAATACGAATATTTTCGATAAAATATTTGGAGCCATTTTGGGGGAAATATCGCTTGAGGCTTTCTGCAACTCTGCACTTTTGATCTAGTTTTCACAGACACTTTTTGAGTTTTCATGAAAATTCATTAAAAATCATTTGAAGCACATCTATTTACAAATGCAGTATTGTATAACAATGTAAATATTAATCTCAAGATAAAAAAATACTTTTCTAGATATTAGGCAAAATGACATTTGTGTCTTCTTACACAGTGCATTAAGTAGGCCTATTATCCGCTCAAAAATTTTACTGAAAATGTTTGGAACCCGTTCCATCCAATCTTGCTTTTAATATTTTCTAATATTGTCCACATTCCAAGTAAATAAGGGAAAACAAGCAACATTTTCAAACAATTAACAGGATAAATTTTTAGAAACTAAATACGGAGAAGAAATTTCATTTGAAGGAAAAATCTCAATCTTCAATATTCAAGTTTTAATAAGATGCCGAAAAATATTCAATTCTTTGTAATTTTTCGAAATTCAGAGTAAACAGTGAAATTCATATTTATATCTTTATAAATGTATTTCTTCTATGTAGCGTTTTTCTTCTCTGAAATGATTCAAAGTTCTAATATTCTTTATAGAAAGGAAAAAAAAATATTCATTCGTGTGTCGACAAGAAAATGTAATATTTCCTGTTGAAAATATCTTGGCATGAGGGGTTAATGGCGATGGACGCACAACCCTACAGATTGCGCTAGATTTTTCAAAGCTACGTTCTCTAGACCCAACTATTTAGATTACATTTATTTTATCGGAGATCGTATATATTTTCACGTCCATTGAGAGGTAAATAGTTGAAAAACTTCTGTGATTCCTGCCCATTGAAATTTAATTGACATTAATTTTTTGTATAAGTAATATTGCTTTCCAGTTTCGTGGATAAGAAATGTATTGTTATAAGAAACGCTTTAAAGCACGGAATGGATGGCTCAGTGTCACAGAGATACTATTCCAGACCTCGGGGATTAGCGGGTTCAAATCCCAGTCTGCGTAGGTATTTTTATCCATTATTACCAAAAATTCCACCAACTTACTAAACTATTTATTCAAACTAAATTCATTACAAAATTAAATTCCTCGAAAAAGAGTATTGAAGGTGGAAATTTTCCTGGATATTGATTATGCTATTGGAGTTAATTACAATGTTATATTATTATTTAACAACTCTAGATGTATGTAGAAATATATTTTATATTTTCTGTCTTTAACACACAACAAAGATAATACAGATTTTGAGTAAAAAAATTAATAGTATTTTTTCATTCCAAAACACTATTCCTGGCAAACGTTAACGGAAAAAATGACTGATTCTGGCGACAATATTAGTGATGTTTTCGTGCTTACTACGAATATTATAGTTCATAAACGAGTTGAATAAATTCATCTCTTTTGTTGAGAGAGATTATCGATTTTCTCTTATACGCCTCAAGCTACTACCGTCTTGCCAATTCCGCTTGGAAGAACTTTCGACTCCAGGTGAAATGAGATAAGGGGCTACGCAGCGTTGCCAAAAAAAAATCAATGTTTTCACTCACGGCTCAGAAAATTGAACAACTTCCTATTAATTCTTTCACATACCTCAGAATAACCAAGCCACGCAAGAACTAGCTATCTCACTAGTGGATGTGAGACCTGTCTCTTTCAGAGGCGTAAAATACTGCATTTTACAAGTAGAAACAACCCTCAGATTAAAACAGCAACTCGCTATTCTCGTATTCGTTAGTCTCTTGATACGTTTGGTCTGAGTTAGCTTTTCGATTTTTCCCATCCTCTTTACAGCAACTATCTATAGGCGCCTGTAATACATTTTTACTTTCTCATACTTATTTCGTGACAAGAGGAAGTGTTGTATCGTGTACTGGAGAATTTTCGACAGAACAACTATTATTGCCAGGTCCTGGTAAAGAATAAGTGGGTAAATCGTGTACGTATACAAGAATATAGCAAATTACTTCCTCTAACACGATGTGAAATAAGAATATTTTTTTGGGGGGATCTTGATACAGAAAAATGGATTGACGGCAAAACATCTCTTTGTCTGTTCCTCCGTTCCTCCATTTACGGTCAACGCTAGCGCCTAAACCGTTCTGCCGATTTTCTCCGAATTAATATTCCTCGATCGATTTAAAAGAAGTCAAGGCCCTCTGAGTTTTAAATGGACATTTTGATTTTGTGGGTTCTTTTTTCATGAGCCTCAATATTTTCATGATTTTCTCAAAAATGGCTTCAAAAATTTTGATTAAGTTTGGCCTCGGATAGCGTAAAGAACGCTTACGGGAATGGTGAAGATCACATTTTCGTTGAAATAACTAATTTTTCGAAAAATAAGACGTCCAAACATGTTTTCGGCGCCTTCCTACAACTACAATATTGAAGTTAGAGATTTTTTTATGAACAGTGTTCTTTAAAGATACATTTGAAATTAAGGTCATGTAATACAATTTATCAATAATATGAGCGTTTTTTGCGTAATTTGTGCAAAATATAGACAGTTTTTACATTTTTTCCTTGAAAAAGCTGTTCCAATTTTTACTTTTCCGCATCCATACCTATATACGGAGTAATATACGTAGTATAGGGAAATTTATGTAATGCTGCGAAAAAATTGCGAATTTTCGGCAGAAATATTAATTGCTCTCATTGATAACGAAAAAGTGTATAAAACCAGTTGCTAAAATCCCCTAACACGCGGTGTACTCAGAATACCGGTTTTGTAGGTCTTTGATATCGAGAAAGCAACTGAAAGCAAAACGTCCGTCTGTCGGTCCGTCCGGATGCCTAAACCATGCGTACCATTTCTTCCAGATTGAAGAAACCCCTGTTCATCTGGCTCTAGTCGAAGCTTTTAATTTTGAAAAGCTTTCTAAAACAATTTGAGTATACTTTACATGAAGCCCTCCGGACAATTTCAAACTTTTCTCAAAAACGGCTCCTAATTTTTGCTTTAAATGTCTTGTAAGAATAGAGTAAAATACAGTTATTAAGGTGGCTAAGGTCCGATTTCCACGGTTAACTCTGAATTTGCGAAGATTGCACAAGTTTGGATTTTTTTCGGCATCTTCCTCCAACTACAAAATTGAAGATAGAGATTTTTCCTTCAAATAAAATTCGTTCTCCAAAGTGAGTTCTTTCTTTAAAGTCAGGTACATTTGTCTGAACCGTTAAGTAGTTTTTGCGTAATATTGGGTGAAAAATGTGCCATTTTGTGCAAATAGGATAGTGCTAAATGTACTCCATGAGATGACATAAATGCCATATTACTCTATTCTTTTGTTTTTTCAAAAATTACAAAAATGTAATTTTGTTGACTTGTCTATCACGTCGTTAATATTTACATTAGCGACAATTTGTTCACATTATCATGCTTATGAGTATATGTGATTTAAATAGTGTCGTAAAAATTTTCTAGAAAACTCAACCGTTTACTGTGAAAACTGGCTCAAAATTCCTCATTTCCGGAAAATGAGGAATTGAAGTTAGAAAATCGAAGATGGTGTATTTTGGAAAATAAATTTTGAAAATGTTTCATAATTTTTACAATCATGACGTTACAAATGTACCTGAAACGCAATAAAATGTGTAATTTCTATTCTTTTGCACTTAAAAGAACTTCAAGGAATCTGAAAAATATGCAAACAAAATTTATGTAAGTAATCTTAACATTACGTTTTATCTAGTTCATGTCGTCTGCAGAGGAAGATCGTATTTTCATGAAAAACGGTTTTGTAATGATTACATGCAAAATACCGAAAAGAAAAAATATAAGATTGTATTTGTTCATAGTTTTACCACAAAACAAAAGTTAAGAAAGTGTTTTTAGGTAATTTGACAATTGTCGGGAATTTTGTTGGTCGAATATAAAAAGAATGACCCTATTGTATTTTTGAGTTAAAGTGATTTAATCCTTCGACTAACGAGGTATTTCGCATACGTCGCAATACCAAAGGGGGTAACAGAGTTACCCCAGGGAAAATTCAATTGAGTTTTAATATTTTTACCGTAAATGCTGTAATATTGTTTTGGTTTTGCAGATTAAACATTATTTTGATACATTAATAAAGTATTTAGAGATTTTAACGATATATATTTTACATGCAGGACCTCGTCCACAACGAAGAGGTCTCGAATGCCAAATATATCCTTTTAGAGCACATTGCACTATTTGTATTGTCTCTTTCACTTAATACTCTCCTGAACTGATGAATACGTCATCATTCATGTTTTCTTCGTCTTCAGCACAAATAATATCGTCCACTTCATCTATAACCTATACATTTTCTTCATCACGCTCACAAAACAATCTATACTTCACGATCTTCTTCACACAAATTGCCTGGATTGTGAATCATTAATAACTTTTCAAAATTTTCAAGACTGTAATTCTTCGACATGTTCACATACACGTATTAATGCCCCAGTTTTTCAATAACACTTCGTAGGAATGTCCACAAAACCATCTCCCTTCTCCCACTCATAATATAACCTCAAACCACGTTATTAAATCCCGAACGTCCAATACCAACGGGTCTAAGGTAGTAACTCCAGCTTGACTAAGAGCAAAAGAAACGCAGGTTTTTCCAAAATGATAGTTTAAATAAATATGTAAAAAACTACACGAGATATCAAAAATGTAAGAAAATTATAAGATGATAAGAAATAATAAAATATCCGTTGGAGTAACTCAGTTACCTCCCTCAGTAGCAGAAGGGTTAAATGACTTCAAATAAAGTTTTTCGAAAACATAAAAGATTCCAATGAAAAAGAGCTTCAAATTTCGCATTTACAGTAGCGGTAAAAAGCCATTCTCTTAAAAATGGCTCCAAACTTTTTAAGGAAAATTGCCATATAAGAGGAGTTTTCACTATTCTTTAATATTCTCAAAATAATATTTCCGTTTTACTATTAAGAAACTGGAAAATTAAAAAAAAAATGTTTAAAAAAGTAATTTTGGTTGGCGATAGATGGTAGCTGGCAAAAGTATATAACAAGTTCGAATAGCTAGCCGAGACCAAAAGAAATAAACTACTAAGGGAATGTCTGTGCCATTTTTTAGCACCACTAGTTCTCTTTAAATTTTCTCCTCGACAGAAAAAAAGTCCCATTTCCGGCGAACTCTGTATCTTCGAAAATTGTTTAATCTTAACATTTCAAAACTACAAATGTGAAGGTAGAATTCTTACCTTAAACAGAATCCGTTCTAAAAATTCAGCTCTTTAAAAACGGCCATTTGTTTTTTCTTTAAAAACGGAAAATTGTTTGAGAAAAAGAGTAGTTTTTGCGTAATTTATGCTTAAAATTTAAGTGCTTTATAAGAAAACATTTTCTCAAAAAATGCCCGAAAACATTTTCTTAAACTTATTTTCACCAATAGAACATTAAAATATTAAAAGAATGGCGCGGATATAATTTTTGTCGAACTCTCAGAATGTTCGATAATGGTAACTTCTGAAATGATGTGAGAAAGTATGTGCTGTTCTAGAACTACTAGTTTTTTGTTGACTCCCTATTATTCGCTTTCTTATCGATAAAACTGAAATACGACTTTAAGAATATTATAGAGGGCAGAACCTTCTTTTATACATTTGGAGAAATTGTTGAAAAACTGTCGCTTACGTGTTGTTACGAAAATGAAAAATTTTTAGTTCATTTTCACGAGATAGAGTTTTGAATTTTAGAGAACCTGCAGTTGAAATCATTTAAAGCAATTAGACTCACAAATGCAATTATTGATTAAAAACGCCCGTAATGTAAATATTACTGACATGAGAGATGTATCGAAAACTTACATTTGTTGCAAACAATTTCTAGAAAAAACAAATAATACATCAAAATAAAGTTTATTTCATTTTATTCAGTGAATTTAGCGCTATCCATAGAGTACGTGAAAGAACAAAAATATGATTCCGTTTTCAGAAAATCTTAGTTTTAATATTTTTTAATTTTGCTCATATTTCAATAAACATTACGCGAAAACAACAAATATTTTCAGATAACTTTACGTAATATTTTATCAAGAACTTACTGTCAAGAACTAATTTCATCTGAAGGAAAAATCGCTTCAACTATATCATCCATAATATATAAAGAATTATTTTCAATTTGCAGGGCCTCGAGTCGGGGCAGATCGATAATGGTATGTTTTTTGCCAAAAATTCTACGAATAGTTTAGACATTAGTGTGGTCACAGACTGACAAACGGACCGTCGGACGGACGTTTCGAAATAAAACACTCTGTTCGTATCAGAGAATCCCTAAACCTGTACTGCCGGTGAAATGAGATCATCCAGTGGCATTACGATCCTGTAGACAGTCTTGTGTGGCGCGAACCAAGGATCGTCACAAAGATATCTTATGTTTTAGTTTTGGTTCTACAAAGAATATCCTATGTAGTTATTACTTCTCTGCGGTGTTGGATTAATCCATTCCCGTTCCAGAGTATAATTTTATTTGTTAGCTTCATTTCTGCATTTTGGATATTAATGTAGTGATCCTGTTTGTTTGAATTGCTGTTTTATAATGTTTTCTTATCTTTGGAAGGAATTTTCAATTACATTGCGCATGTCTATTTGTGATGGGTAGTAAGTTAGATTATATGGGGGAGAGTTCTAACGGATTACTGGATATGTAAGCAGATGGGCAATAAATGGTATTTTTCTGTGAATGGGGAGGGTTCCTTAATTTTGAGGAATTTTCTGAGTTGAAAAACTGTATTATTTGAATGAAGTGAGAAAGGAGGGGAGGAAACTCTGGAACGAGGACTTTTTAGTGATTTTTTAACAGTGGGGATATTTCTTTCTTTTCTCTGTTTCGTTTATTTATATAATTTTGGTGTATTTGACAACATTTCTAATTGGGTATCGTCCTGTGTGTTTTCGTGAACTCAGAACGCATTTAGCCGGCTGTGTTTTATCTTTCCGATGCTCAATTGTTAAATATTAAAAGCCGCATTTTACGCATCTATTTGCGTTGCCTTAGAGTATGTTCTCGTAAGACCGTATTTTGGGCACCGATGGCATTGAACTGGTGTTTTCTTTTTACATGGTGGTTCAAATTTGAGATTGCATTCTAAAATTTGTCAATTTCTTAAATTCCTTTGTTGTTTTTGTGTGGTTCTAAGTCTATAATGTGCAGAGAGAGAGAGAGAGAGAGAGAGAGAGAGAGAGAGAGAGAGAGAGAGAGGTTTCATGATTACCCAATATCGCACTTTATATACGTTACGAAGAAGGTGGCCCTAAGATTCACGTTCATGTTTTATTTCTTCTTTGTTCACTGATGAGTAAATACAATAAAGTACGACACGGAATGCCCTGCTTTACTTTGAAATGCGTGGTATTCCGCTTCTTTTTCGTTCAGTACTTTAGTTATATTTCTGTATGCTTCAGTACTGTGAATGGTATTATATTTACTTCGTTTCTATACATTTTATATGTGAGTTTCTTTACATTCACGTGTTAGTTTAGAACGTCCATTCATTTTCGTATATTCATATCATTTAGCACGAATATTGATGACAGTTTAATTGTTGACTTTTGTTTCATTTTTCGTTTACTCTTCATAGCGTCAAATTCAGGTAGCTACATTTTGTTCATTAAACCCCAAAATATCCAACAGTCCTTTGAAATTCAATAAAACGCTACAATTCCGTTGCTAATAATACCAACTTTAATTATTTTCTACAAACGATTAAATGGAGATGTGAACATGCCTCTGGCCGAAGGGATAAAAGTAAATGACTGACGATGACTGACAACATTAAAAAAAGAATTTCAAGGAGGATTATATCAAGCGTTCAATACCCGCACAAGAGCTTGTAGACGCGTCACCAAGGCGCAACAAAAGTTGAAAAGAAACTTATTGATCCTAACACGCAACACTCACCATGCTAGATACTCGGATTGACTTAAAAATTTTTCCAGCTTGTTCAGAGCCTTTCAAAACCCCTACATACAAATTTGTACGTGCTATGAACCATTGCAAGTAGTGTTTTTGCGATAATTAGTATTGGGACCTTTCTTGACTAAAGTCGCTAAACCGACCGTGGAAGGGCGGAAATCGCTGCTCGCCGCTGGTTCTGCGGCCGTTACTCACACACCGCGCCTCCACTTTCGGAGTGTCGGCAAGGTCTCAGTTACTTGGAGGGCAGGCCGGAGTGACAAAAACGGGTGTTTACTTTGTAGGTTCTGATGGAGGAGTAGGACGAGAAAACATACATGAGTAATTCGAATGCGATAATTAAATGCATACTGGCATTATTTACAGGATGTAAAGATTACAATGTGGTTTAATTAATCAGGCAATACTTATTAAATAATAAATACGTAAATAAATAAATGCACAACAAATCAGTAAACAATTAAAAATAAATAATGAACAGATACAATAAAGAAAAGATGATACACAGCGAGCAGATCAAAGGGTACTGGAGGAAGAAGAAGGACAAAGGAAGAAGTAATGAAATTGGTGCGTGGTCCCTTGATGAGCCAAACGAAAGAAGAAGAAAGAAAAGATAAATATGAATTCTTATACGAACGCGCTTGGAAATCAGATATCAGCTGATAGACGCCGCGCAACGTTCCTATCGCTGCCGAAGCAACGGCTCGCCCGCTGCGGGAAGCGCAAAGATCACGAAAGGTCAGGATACAAAATGCCTATAAAACACTATTTATAATATTCCATAGCACTTCAAAATTTGCGTATATAGGTTTTGCATGGTGTTCTATCAGCTGGTGAAATTTCATGTCAATCCGAGCATCCAGCACTGTGAGTGTTGCGTGTAAGAATGGTTATAATTTTTTTAAATGATAATGATAATGTTTGCTTTTCAGAGACACGGGACGCATTTAAAGAACACAATATATTAAAAAATTGGGGATGTTATTACTATTATAAGGAAGTGGGTTCGTCGTTGAAATGACTGATTCATTCATATGCTCAGTGAATTTGTGCGTTTTCATGAGATGACCTTCTTGGCATTTACGTATTTAGAGAACATTTGTGAGAACTAAAGTACCCGTGATTTAGACTCGATAAGCAAAGATAAGCATTCTGAAGGTAGTTTCAAATAGCATTGTGCTGTCACGTTCGGGTGCAAAATGTGCCGCTAAATGCACGTTACGTTTGCAAAACGGCTTGAAGGGTAGATTTGTGAGGGAACTGCGAAAAGATTGAATCCCCCCACAAAATGGGAGTTATGACATGCGAATTTCTTATAAACAATTACATATCTCAAAAACGAAAGGCGATGGCGCCGACTGGATTGCGGAATTTTGCATCTTGTTTGAAGGCGGTTTAGAAAAGAATATTTTTTTTTTTGCAAATTTTGCAAATTTATAAACAATTTCCAATTTTTGAAATTCTGAAGTTAGAAGGGCCAGGCTCTTGATGTCCCAGAAATAAAAACTGCGAATTAACAATTTTGCAAAATTAACAATGTTATAAACAATTTCGAAATGTGCACTATGCAACCCGACAGTGTTCTCAAATTGTCTCTGACGTGAATATTGCAAAATAACAATTTTGACAAGCGATGCAAAATTATTACTAAATATCAAGTTTAATTGTTGCTAAAATGTTAAATTTCGAAAACACTGATATTTGAACATTATTACTTCGCCAAAACTTCCCACTCACAAATATTTTATCGATCCTGGAGCCGCCTATGCACACTTCATTTTTTCGTCTCGGTTTCGTAATATTCGTTCTCATACTTCAATTGTTTTGCATTAAAAGAGGGGATGATATTACCCATTTGAATTTTCGCAAGTAAATCTGGATTATGAAAAAAAAAACAATGCATAAACTTTTTCAAATCCACTAGTTCTATTGCATGTGCTGAATATTTTATGTTGTAATGTATGATATTAACTTTATTGATATATTTCTTGTATGCGATCGAATGGCTTCCACTCGGACGCAACGCGAGTACCCCGCCCCCTCTGTGCCTTCTGCGCCAATACTCTCAACCCTTAGGATGAACACACCTATCCATAGGGAACGTTCATACTAGAGATGATGATTGGGTGAAACCTGGGGGAAATCTGCCCTATCAGCTTCTCAGGCGATGGCAGTTGGTAGAGAATGTTATTTTGTAATAGTTAACTATGAAAGAACCAGATGGCGTTATCCTCCGTACAGTGCTGCCAGAATGTGCAGAAGGATTGGGACTTCAGAATATGCCGTTGCCCATTCTATGTGACGGCGAGGGTACTGTGTACATTAATTCTCACACAAATCTCACAGAAATTGCCCTCCCTCATAGGAAGTGCATTTTTCATGCCACCACTCTTTACAAGAACACATTGGACCCAGTCTTTAGCTGGAGGGCCCTCGAATTCCATTTCACAAGTAGGGATAGATCAATCGAAATATTTTCAGTGGCAACTGGTTTATTATTCTTTCCCTTTCCTCTCTTATTTGTGGAGTTGCAAATAAGCGATATTTGCGATTTCTTATTGGCATTTCCGGGCTGCTTATTGTCCAGTGCAATCTTGTGAGGTCACGATGTCAGTATGGGCAATTCTTTCCTCGCCGCGTTCGGTTTTATTCAAATCTGCATCTGGCAGAATTGAATTGAATTGAATTGAAGTGAAGGCGTAATGTCCGCCTATCCAGGCAGGCCTTAACCAGGCAGTAGGTGCGCGGGGTACCCGAGTCATCCCAGCATTGTTTCGGAGCTCACTGATTTATTTATAATATTGCGAGCTTCTCAAATACCTTTCGAGGAAAGCTTTGTGTACATATCTCAACTCTTTCAATTGCTTCCTGTCCTTTCCTGGAAATATCGTCGCAGAGGCGATGGCGCGCTGCGTGGGGGCCACCGAGTCACCTCGCGCAACCTTTGTTATCGCTTCCTGCCACGCTGTTCACAGTAGTTCTCAGCAGGACGGCACAGAGGGAGTTTTTATTTTCAAATAAAACACCATGGTCAGCGCTTTATTTCTAGAATATATTTTTATAACAAACATTTCAATGATATGATTATAATATATTTATATGTATATTTGTATGTATTTATTTATATTGTAATGCATGTTGTACTCTAAAATATGTTTACATCATATTATTTATATTATAATTTATACTGTTTTTAAGCGCAGAAGATATTTTATCCTATACGCGATGAAAAGAAAATCGCGAGCTCCTGCTTTAAGAAAGTAATTTGGAACATAAACATTCTTAAAATTAAAATTTTATTTGTAATTGTTTCCAAATTATGTATAAATACTGGGTAATAAACACGTATTCATTAAAGAAACAAAATACTTTGTTATTAATTGTTTTCTTGACATTCTTACTGTGGGGTGACTAAGGCACCCCGCGCGCCTCAATTTGTCACAAAACTTAGCGCGCCTACTGACGGATTGAAGGTTTGATCACTTGGCTACCTAATTCAGGATCATCTTCATTTGATGCCAACTCATCTATCAGTGTAGCGGGAAAAATGACCTGTGAAGAAAGGAAGACTTTCTCCCCAAATATGAGTTTGTCAATGGGTACAATACCACAGACTTGACACTGAAAGAATTTAATAGTTTCGCTTGGGTGTGTGCTATAGCCTCAGTTTCTTGGATATATTATTGTTATTATTATTATTATTATTATTATTATTATTATGATTATTATTCCATTACATCACGACTAAAGATCTTATGAGTCGGCTGAATATAAAATCTACTCCAGGTTGCAACCAGCTACCTAAGGAGCAGATTCGGTGAATATCAGTGCCTCTACAATACTTTACGCAAAATGTGGGCTGTTCCAATAAAGCAATTTCTTGCACTTCCCAGTTTTTTGAATTACCTGGGAGTTTAGACAAGTTCCTACTCAAATTTTGCGGAACGAATCCCAGAGCTCCGATAACTATCGGGACGACCTGTGCTTTTACGCCCCACATTCGGCTGATCTCGATTTCCAAACTCTTGTATTTAAGACGTTTCTCTGCCTCCTTGGTAACAATGTTTTGATCGCAAGGTACAACAATATCGATAAGTAAACACGATTTTTTCGCCAAATCCTGGATAACTATATCCGGTTTGTTTGCCGCTATCGTGCGATCAGTTTGAATTTGTTGCTCGTACAATATTGTATATAGTCCAACAGACGTCACTGGTTTCGGTGAGTGTTCGTACCACTTGGGGCATGTGTTTGGAACTTCGAGGGCGGTACAGATCTGCCCGTGGAGGTAGCTACACACCCTGTCATGTCTTTTAAGGTATTCGGTCTTTGCTAGGATTGGACAAGCTGAGATAATATGATCAATGGTTTCTACTTGCTCCAAGCAAATGCGGCATTTATCATCTTGGGAAATTTTGAGAACCGCTTTATCATAATGTCGTGTTCTCAAGGCCTGATCTTGGGCAGCTATTACAAGTGCTTCCGATTCTGGCTTCATTCTTCCCCTTCTAAGCCACATAAATTATTGATCTTTATTGATCTGCACCTTGTCCATTCTTTTTAGGTATTGTCCGTGGAGTGGTTTGTCTCTCCACGATTTCTTTAACATTTTTTGTGTCTCACACTTCATGTTTAGCAGCATCAGAAGTTCAGTGTCTGTGTTATTCGACGTGTCTTGCCTAGTTTTCTTCCCAATGCTTCTTGCTACACTAACAATGCCTCTGTTTCCCATTCTTCGGTCAGATTTCATGACCTGCCTCATTAGTGGGTCATCTTGATGGCTGACTACATACTTCCCCAACCCGACTATTGCGTTGTGCCAGGAGGCCTCAATTTGTCTGAGGCCTCTTCCTCCTTCCTTACGTGACACATAAAGTCTATGTATATCAGCTCGAGGGTGGGAAACATGATGCATTGTTAGCAGTTTTCTGGTTTTTCGATCCATGGTGCGAATTTCGTGCTCAGTCCAGTCCACTAGCCCAAAACTGTATTCGGCTACAGGTACCGCCAAACTACCTATTGCAGATATTTTATTCCTGGAATTCAGAGCGGACTGCAGGACCAGTCTCACTCTCCTATAATACTCCCTACGAATTCTCTCTTTCATTCTGTCATTCGAGGTGGTTTCACATTCTTCAATGCCCAGATATTTGTAAGTTTTACCTGGCTCAAGATCTTGAATCACAGTGTGCGTATCAATTTCAATGTTCTCAGACGTTGTGAGTTTCTCTCTTTTTAAATTGATTTTTGCACATTTGTCAAGACCAAATTTCATGCAGATGTCATTGCTAAAGTCATTCACGACAGACAGCATTTGGGAGAGAATCGCTTCATTCTTAGCAAACACTTTGAGATCATCCATGTAAAACAAATGTGATACTGGCCTTTCATCACCATGGAGCTTAAAACCAAAGTCAGCTTGCGACAACTGTCTCGATAGTGGGATCAAATTAATGCAAAAAAGCAGAGGGGATAGTGAATCTCCTTGAAAAATACCCCTGTTAATCTGAATACTTCTGGTTTCTACTGCTTCCTTTCCGCTGTGGATTAGTAACCTGGTACTCCACGACTTCATACTAGCCTTGCAAAATTCAATAAGTCCACGATGAAATCGATAGATCTCCAGGGTCTTCAAAATCCAATCGTGTGGTACACTATCAAAGGCCTTTTGGTAGTCAATCCAAGCCATGCTCAAATTACGTTTGCGTTTCTTTACATCATTCAAGATGACTTTATTCAGTAGCAAGATTTCCTTACAGCCATAAGAGCCTTTACGACATCCTTTTTGTTCAGCTGGCATTAGATGATTCTTATCTAGATGTGTGTACATTTTGTCAGCTATGGCTGAAGTTATAACTTTGTACAGGACTGGCAGACACGTAATTGGCCTGTAGTTCTTCGCCAAAGAGCTGTCTCCCATTTTGGGTAGCAAATACGTGATGCCGCGTGTGAGCCATTTCAGGATTTCCTTTGGGTTTTCAAAAATTTTGTTAACAGCCTTTGCTAGATGAGAATGTATTGCTGTTAATTTCTTAATCCAATAAATCTGGATCTTATCACCCCGGGGGACTTCCAGTTTCCCATGTTCTTAATTGCATGGAAGAGGTCCTCTTCCGAGAATTGGTGAACATCTTCCACTGTTTCTACAAGTTCATCGGCAGCATCAACTTCAGATTGAAGCCAAGATGCGTCTTTGTTGTAGGATCTGCTCTCCTCCCAGATTGCTGCCCAAAATGCTTCGACGTCATCTTTTGAAGGAGTAACAGCTTTGCCATTCGGTTTTTGAGTGAGATTGCGATAGAATCTCTTCGCGTATGTTTCAAACAACCGGTTCTGTACACGAAAATCTATTCTACGTTTGTAACGTCTAATTCTTTGAGCCCATGCTTGAATTTTCTCTTTTAGCTTCTCAACTACCATTAGCCTGCTGGTGTCATTTTCAATTAAGTATTTTTGTTCAACATTGAATATTTTTCGTTGAACTTTAGAGGTGTGCGTTGATTTAGAAGATGCCTCAGCTAAAAGTGATATTTCACGCCGGGTGTCGGCTATCCGTTTCATAATTCTGTTCATCCATGGGGGTACAGAGCTGTTTACTCTGTTTTGCTGTCGGCCGTCGGTGTTCTTGGCTGGCCCCAAAATTATCTGAGATACTAGATATCCAGTTGCATATATGATGTGATTGATTTCGGTAATATCTAGATCTCTGCCTCGGGTCTCCACCACCTCATTTAAGACAGAATTCACTTTTTATGTCACTCTTTTAGCTTTGGCAGTTTCGTATATTCTCCTCAACGGTCCACGAGATTCAAGCGGAAGTTGACGAACTCTTTCTATCTCGCGCCGAAGGAGATTTCGCATTATGTCCTTATCGTGTACTTCATTGCCAGATGAATATTCAGCACTGACGTGTGTTTCACCGGAAAGAGATGAACCTTTATTATTATTATTATTATTATTATTATTATTATTATTATTATTATTATTGATAAAGACGTTGCAAAAATTTTGATATTTATTTACATCTATAATTTCATCAATTTTTATCTCTTATATTCTTTTCAATTTTGCCTTTAAGTTACTCTTATTGTAATCATAGAATGATAGTTCAATTGGAATAGAGAGTATTATTATTCATGGGTTGCGTACTCGTTTCCTGACGAAAAGCACGTGTGAAGGCTTGAAGGCGAGGCTGGTGGCCGATTCGCCTTTCGCAGCTTCCTGAGAGCGAAGGGGGCGGGGGGAGGGCAGCGACGCGTGACCTGGAGGCCCTCCGCCCCCGCCCCCTGTCACTCACGGCCTCCGACGCCACACGACGTGACAACTGACGGAAGGGGCCGCGCGCGTTAATTGGCCGCAGCCGAATGCCAACGACAGACGTTGCGACCTCCACCTCGCGAAAGACACGCGATACGCCTGGTTCATATTTTGAGAATTTTGATGGACTCGCATGCGTGAAAGGAATTTTTCACATCAAATCGATGTCGCTACGTATAGACTTACGGAATGATCGCCCTTTTTCACATATAGCTATACACTCCGGTCAGTACTAATAAAACTTGTGGTGCTTCAACAGCACATACTTTCTCACATTTTCTTTAACTTTTGGAGAGAGATGGAGATTATTATTTTCAAAATAAAATTATGTCGTAAAGTTACTGCTGGACTGGAGCCTGACGAAATTGTAAATGATCAACAATTACAACGTAGTGGAGCTATAGAATGGCACAGACTTTGTTACACAGTTTCCTTCTCTATGTGGTTGGGCTAATTTTCGCTTTGCTCCATCCTCTTGCTAGGATCGGTTAACATTACATTGTTCGGGCATTAAATTTATTTTTCACATTTTCTCAATTCCTCGGTCCCTTAAAAGAAGAATTTAAATATGATTTTAAGAATATAATAAAGGAACAAAAAGTGGTTCTTTAGATTCAATTTCATAGAAATATTAGTAACTTTTCGAGAAAATGTCAAATGAGCGTTTCTGAGAATATGGAGCTCATTTTCACAGAAAACTGAGTTTGGTGAAATTTCCTAAGAAATTGTTTCAGAAACTCCTACTCACAAAGTCTATAATCTTTAAAAACGCGTATAAACGTGTCAATATGAACGATGCGAGAGATATTTTAAAAACTACATTTGTGTCATTTTTGAAAAACAAAATAATACATCAAAATAGCTATTATGTCACGTCATTCGGTGCATCAAGGACTGGAAATAGCGCTTTGTGTTTATGGAATTTCTTTATTTTAACATCTTAAAAATTTAGATCTACATCTCTGTTGTTTTTTGACAATATACAGGTGTCAGTTTAGTAAATAATTTAATGAGGTAAATAATGTACATATTTTTATTCTGTTTTTATATTATAATCCACGTTTAATTTTATTTTTGTAAATTTATGATGAGAAGTGGACTAACGGCAATAATAACAACATTTCTAACGTTTCATAATCTGATGTTCTGGAGATATTATTGGGTTGGTGGAAATGAAATGGTCGTTAAGAAATTGAAAATTGCAACACTTCTGATTATTGAAAAAAATTACATATTCAATCAAAATAATTTCCATTCACTTCCACACACTTCTCCCAAAGTGAAACAAATGCATATATTCAATTTTGAAAAAAAATCTGGAGTTCGTGAGTGAATAAGCTTTATAAATTGTTTTTTTCAATTTGTGCTCCTTCTTTGAAGTTTGAGCCCACTAAAAACGCATCCAGATGTCTGAAGAGATGATAATCTGTTGGTGAGATGTGTGGAGAATACGGAGGATGAGGCAGAATTCCAATGCCCAACATGGCGAGTTTTTCAACACTTTTTTTTTTGCGACGAGAGGTCTGGCGTTGTCGTGTAACAGCAAAACTCAATGACTATTACCTAATGCTGGCTGTTTGGTGCACAGTTTTTTGTGCATATTCTCTACTTCCTGGCAGTATTTATCAGCATTTATGACTTCACCTTGTTTATTAAAGGTGTGAAATCTCCAATCGTCTCATCCTGTTTCTGTGAGTTCATGAGGAACCCACTTATCCATCTTCTTGTCGTTCTTTCACTTGCTGTTCCTTCTCCAAATGCAACATTTAATGTTCTGAGATGTGTCGGTTGGAGAGTGAGTTTGAACTCGTACAAACAAATTACACTAATTTGTTTTCTTTCCATCACCGATAACGTACACACTGAAATACGGTGTTCACAATAAACTGCAACAACTCTACACACATAGGCCACTGAGCAGTATATCCCCTGTAGAACATGTATGTTTACATGCAGCATATTCACAAAGCCATCTATCAAAAGAAAAAAGTAATTTTTTGAAGTGAGAAATTCAAAATTCTGAAAATGGCCATTTCATTTGCACCAATCCGATATAATGAAAATCTTCAACCTTTCATTTCCTTTGCTTGTATTTGTAGTGTTTTAAAATTCTGGCTTGTGTGTACAACCATTAGACATCGAGCTCGATTGTTGTTAAGTTCGAAAATAACGTTTGTTATTTTTTCCCGTCCACTAACAATTTCTTTATATCGTTCATGCCAATGATCGATGCTTTGAAATTTCAATCAGTGAAAGAAATGATCAATTCTGATAAATCAATGGCAAATCTTTCATTCTGATCGTTCATATTGATATCTTTCTAGTTACGATTGCTTGCGCTTCAGTCCCTCTCAGTCAGTCCTCTCCCTGTTGTGATAAAACAACGAATGATTTATTTTATCTAATTTAATTTACTATGCTCAGTTCTTAAGCTTCTTTTAACTTTAATAATTCAGGTTACATACGCGCCGCTACCACCAGGATGCCAGTCAACCACCAACTCTCCCTCGTCCAGGGCCCCCTTCTCGCGCGTCAACAACCTTCGTTACCTAGTAACCGCGACCGTCCAGATTGAAGCGCGGCGTTTGTTTGTAATATTTTGTATATTACAGCTCCCTCCGTCCAGATTAACGCGCGGCGTTTGTTCTGTAATATTTGTATATTACACTGTACGAGTCTCGGCGATGCGATGCGAAGGTCACGTACCCAAAGGCAATGACACGAGGGCTCGTACAGGAAATATTGTCCATTAAATCACATGTCATCACTTTCTGGGGCAGTACAATCTGCGCGCGCGCGCCGTAGCCCTACTTGGCTTTTGCGGCAGAAGGGAGGAGAACTTATAATCAAGCTAAAGCTAATCTTACGACTAACTTATAGCTAGCATGCCTCAACTAATCTACTTACAGAATCGCGCTTTGGCCGTTTCCTTAGTTCTAGGAAAAATGTTTATCTTTTAAATATCGCGTTTTAGTTTGAATTTTTTTTTCTCAATTACACTGTCTTTCAATTTCTCGCATTGATTCACACTATTTTTCGCATTACATTCATTCATTCACTTATACTACACTTTATTTACACTATTTACATTTGCACTTTTTCGCCAAGGCACCGAATGAGCTCAAAGCTCGAGCTGCTGCTTCGACAGGTGTGCCCACTTGGCCTCACTACCAAGCGCCCGGGGAGGCTCCCGACTGCGCGATTCTTGCGGAGAGAAGTTGCCTTGAGCAGAGAGCGGTAGTGCCCCGGAGAGGGAGGCTTCGTACAGTGAAGGTGAGGGCCGAGGACAGAGGTCAGTACAATCGGTTTTTCTATAATTCTAAGACAGCCACGACGTCGAGGAATTTCGGACTCACCAGACCGGGAAGACTCATTTGGCAGACCACTTTCTCTGAAATAGTTTGGTAAAAAAGTGCCAAAATTGTGCAATTGTTGAAATCTTCAATGTATCCTGTAATATATAGTTATTTTTAATATTAGTGTAAATAATTTATTACTGAATGTTGCAATTTTCATCTCAGAAAATTTATTTTAGAGTGTGAGAAAGGAATATGAATCATTCAAGAAGAAAACAGTTGTATTAGTAAGAAGAATTTACGAGTTGTAAAAAGTACGAAACTTGGAAATGAGGTGGCTAGTAATGGGCCACGCTTATTTGTATTCTTTAGTATTTGATCTCTTTTAGTAACGTGAACGAAATCTTAAAAGACGTACTGTTAAGTGCTAATGGGTTGTTACTCATTTATGGCTCTTCAGATTATTAACCAAAAATTCAGGAACTTTCGAGAATTAGTCGAGTTCTAGGATATTTATGAATTTGTTTTATTGAGTAAAGGGAATGAAAGGCAATGTACATCTTAGACAGATGCATTTAGAATGCTGATTGATTACTATTCTGTCCAATTCTGCAGGTTACGGGAAATGCAAAGTTCACATAAGTGAGCGTATAAAAACTGCGGCAAAGGCCAAATAATTCAGAACTGAGATTATCTACCTTATTCTGAGGTAAAGTGTTATTGACAGGAAATTACAGTTACGCGGAATGGCATGCAAATTAAACTACCTTGAAAGCGCACATTAGACGTAAATGAAATAGTAATCTGTTTTATTAGTAACAAATTAATTGGTATCAGTCTATATGTATATACGTAAGTATGAGTATATATGTGCGTGTGTCCGTGTTGCTGTCTGGCCGCCTGCCTTTCTGCCCGTCCTCTCGTCTGTCTATCCGAGTGTCCGTGAATCAGGTCTGTGAACAACACTAGACAGTAGAATTTTTTTTTCAAAAGTTAATAGTTGCCAGACGTTCTGGCTCGGCACGAAGCTCTGCGAAGTTGCAAAACCTTTCAATTTTGGGGGACTTTACAAACCCTGAGGCATTAGATAGCAATTAGATTGCAGATTGCAAGAGAGTGGAGCAAAACCGAAAAGCAAGCCCAGACTACAGATAATAGAAAAGTAATTAGTAAGAGAAAGGTTGTGACATTCTGTAGCACCACTAGCTACCTTCTATACGCACGTATATACGGAGTAATATACTACGTAGAATAAAGAAAGTTATGAAATACTGCGGAAAATCGATTTTGAGATTTCAAAGGAAATACACCTTTGGGGGCTCTTGATACTGAAAAAGGTTTTTTTCGAAACGTCCGTCCGTCTGTGGGTTTGTTTTTTTATTTGCCTATGTATCACTCTGTCTCTGGTATGGTAAAACAAGTTAAAAATGTTTTTTCAACTGAAATATAATTTGATAAGATTAAGATAAATATAAATTCTATTGAAGATTACTCAAATCTCAAGACATTTTTTGGTTTGTTCTCGCCACCTGGCCAATTGCATAGAGCACATCTCCCCTCCCCTAACAGTTCATGGAGAATATCCTCTCGGCTTAGAGCGATTTTCTCGCTAGTCATGCAGGAAGAAAAAATTGTACAAAACGTGTAAGGCAGTCGAGTCAAGGTCTCCTACTGGTGGCAGTGGCACGCCTACGGCACCGTGCCATGCCACGAGCTTCTCTCCGCCACTAGCGCCGAGAGAGAGAAACTATTAGTAACCCCGCCGTTTTACAATAGCGAAGGCGTTGTCTCTGGTGGCGAGGTTATGAACTGCGTGGAGAGGCGATTTCGTCGTGGCACTCGTGCCTCGGACTCTTACTCGTGGCATCTGACCTTGACAACACTGGCGTAAGGGATGTTTCTTCTCTGCACCAAGTGAATTGTAGTTGTTGTTGTTTTTGTTAGCCAACGCCCACCCTAGGCATTTTAGCTATTTGGTGACGCGTCGACCAGAATAGATGTGCAGATTTTCCCCTCAGTTTGTAAGGATCCGCACGTCCACAATGGTCAAGCGTATAGGTGGCATAATCACGTTGCTCATTTTTGCGTTAGTCTGGGGCCACGTGTGGTAGACCACGGACACGAACAACTTTGTCCCCGCTGTGAATTATATTATTATTATTATTATTATTATTATTATTATTACTACTACTACTATTAATTATTATTCCTCTGTATCACGACAAAAGATGTTATAATGTCGGCTGAATATAAAATCTACTCTAGGCTGCAACCTAGCTATCCTAAGGAGCAGATCTAGAGACTGTCGGTGCTTCTACAATACTTTGCGCAAAATGTGGGCTGTTCCAAATAAAGCGATTTCTTGCACTTCCCAGTCTTTTGAATTACCTGGGAGTTTAGACAAGTTCTTACACAAATTTTGCGGTACTAATCCCAGAGCTCCGATAACTATCGGAACGACCTGTTCTTTTACGCCCCACATTCGACTGATCTCGATATCCAAACACTTGCATTTAAGACGTTTCTCTGCCTCCTTGGTAACGACGTTTTGATCGCTAGGTACAGCAACATCGCTAAGAAAACACGATTTCTTCTCCAAATCCCGGATAACTATATCCGGTTTGTTTGCCGCTATCGTGCGATCAGTTAGGATTTGTTGTCGTTCAATATTGTACACAATCCAACAGACGTCGCCGGTTTCGTGTGTGTTCGTACCACTTGGGGCATGTGTGTGGAACTTCGAGGGCGGTACAGAACTGCCAGTGGAGGTAGCTACACACCCTGTCATGTCTTTTAAGGTATTCGGTCTTTGCTAGGATTGGACAAGCTGAGACAATAAGATCAATGGTTTCTACTTGCTCCAGGCAAATGCAGCATTTATCATCTTGGGAAATTTTGAGAACCGCTTTATCATAATGTCGTGTTCTCAAGGCCTGATCTTGGGCAGTTATTACAAGTGCTTCCGATACTGGCTTCATTCATTCCGATTCATTATTATTATTATTATTATTATTATTATTATTATTATTATTATTATTATTATTGAATTAGGAGATGACAGGATATTGGTGAAAGGGGATCATGCACTTTTTGAACCATCCCAGCATTCGCCTTCTGACCGAGGGAAACCAGGAGAACCCCGGTCAGGATGGCCGGCCCGGGGATCGAAACCGGACGTCCCGATTGCGAAGCCAGCGGCCTATGCACTGAGCCACTTCGCTCGGTACCGAGTGAATCTCCCCGCCTCTCTCGAGGTGAACGATCTCGTTCCGGAGCGCTTGCGAAGGCCCGCGCGGAGGGATCCGGCCCAACGCGCGCGCTCCTGACCGGAGTGAGGCTGCATGACAGATGCGGGGGACCGCGTCCGTGACAGGTGCCGCGCCCCCGCCCGCCCCGCCGCGCCCACGCCACCGCTCCGCCCGGCGCCGAAGGGCCCTCGGGGCAAAAACAGCGGCCCCTCGGGCAATTTGTAGCCTCCTCCGCGCGCCGTCGCGGCGCCACGCCGCCCCCCCTCTCCACCCGCCCACGCCGAGGTCGCTCTTCCTTCTTTGTCTTTTTATGTTTCTTACTTTATTTGCCAAAATTTTATTTGTTTGATAAACTCTAGGTGACCTGATAAACTCTACGACAAACTGCGAATTGTGATATATGATGTACAGTAAAGCAATTATAGATGTACGCAGATCAGCTTTGCTGCTGCCGTATAATAAAGAAATATTCTCCTATTACTTTCTCCCATACTACTAACGTATTACGTAGTATAGAGTAGTTATTGCAATGCAACGGCAAAAAAAACCCAGATTTTTTGACGTGAAAAACTTGTATTGTGAGTTTTTTTTATCGAAAAAGTGGATAAATATTGGGTCTACACGTCGTAAATTACTTCTACTAACACGTTGTGAAACTGTCAGAAACCAAATTTTGTGAGTCCCTGATATCGCAAAATGTCTGTGCGTCCGTCTGTGGTTAACACTAGCGCCCCATCCGTTCAGACGATTTTCTCCAAAATTGAATAATTTCCCGATTGATATAGACGAACTGAAGTCCTTGTGGACGCGCTTCGTCCGATTTCGAGGCGGAGAACTTTCAAACAAAGACGCCTACGGGATCCTAAGTATCAAACGCAAAATTCCTAAGGAATTTGCTGAGGAACCACTGTGGTGCCGAAGTGCCCCGGGTTCTCCGCGACACCGCTCGGTCGGTGATCAGCGAGGTGCATCGCGCCTATTTTATCCCAAAGGCCCTAAGCATGTCGCCTTCACGTTCCGTGCGCTACCGCCCCGGGCGTTCGCGAGGCTTTGAGCTCAGTTGGTGCCGTGGAGAGAAAGTGCAAATGTAAATATTGTAAATAACGTGTAGTATGAATGAATGAATTAATTAATATAATGCCAGAAATAGTGTGAATAAGTGCGAGAATTGTAAGAGAGTGTAAACGAGGTAAAACTAAAACGAAAAAAAATTGAAACTAAAACGCGACATTTAAAAGATAAACATTTTCTTCTACACCTAAGGAAACGGCAAAAGCGCCATTCTGTAATTAAGTTAGTTGAAGCATTTTAAGGCTATAAGTTGTTTGTACTTGTAACATTATCTTTAGCTTGATTAAAAGTACTCCTCCCTTCTGCCCCAAAAGCCAAGTAGGGCTGCGGCGCGCGCGCAGATTGTACTGCCACAAGAAGTGAATAAATTACCGCCTCGCCAGGGATACTAGTGGGGGGGGGACTTGAAATGAGAGCAACCCGGGGGGGGGGAGCAGTTAGGTCCGGCAGCGGCTAATGTAGTTGACGCGAAGACCGTGCCGCTCCGGAATGCCGAATAATTTTTATTAATTATTACAGTATTTGATTATTTATCACAGTTTGATTAATTAGTATAGTCTTCTGATTCTTGGTAAAATTATGTGCAAGTGCTAGAAATATATTAATAATGTTGACGTTTGTATTCTTATCGCCAGACCTGATGATTGAATAAAATACTTCCAAACCTTAGCAAACTTTAATCATTTAATGTGTTAATTACTACAATCCCATTATCTTAACTTCCAACACTGAATTACATGGTTGTTAATCTACAATGAAGAAACTACTTGTTTAAATGTGCCTACATTCCACACAAAATTGCGCGAAAAGTAATCAAATTTTGGAAAAATTGCCCACCTTATTTCATAATCTATCTTTAAGGAACATATTTCATCATCTTTAATATTTTAGTTGTAGGAAAACAGCAAACAAATTTTCAACTTTTGCAATTTTCAAAAAATTAGGTTGCGTTCAATGAACATGAAACCTGTATCATTCTCTTACACGTCCTTTACTCATTCCAACAACAAAATTCAATAAAAAACGATGGAGCCATTCTTTTGAAAATTTTGAATGTGTCTCAGGGGCTTCATGTAAAGTCTCTCTCCGCCAAAAATTAAAATAGCGGTTTCAAGTTCAAGGAACCGCGACACCAGCCAGATCGATTGGGGAACATCAGTTTTGGAGGAAATCAACTGAACAATTTAGCCGTTAGAGATATTCACAGATGGACGAGTAGGCGTTTTGCTGTCAATCGATTTTTCAGTACCAAGGATCCACAAGACGTATTCTGGCTGCACCACATGTTACAGGACTTTTTCTAAATTTAGCAACTGGGTTTATCCACCTTTTCGTTACCAGAGGTCGCCAATGCGAGTGTTTCTGATGGAAATTTGCAATTTTTCACGCAGCATTTCATAACTTTTCCTGTACTCCGTAGCGAGAAAGTAAAAATTTGAAGCCATTGAAAAAAATTGAAACTTATTTGTGAGGGCGACACAAATGGAAATCGGACGTAATCTAAACATGAAGTGAATTACACTTTGACTTTCTAGTCCGCGTTTTCTTGCAATTGCGTGCCCCACACAAAAGCGCATCTGCGACTGCTTGTACTTTTCTCCGAACGAATACAAAAAAATTAGATATATTTTTGATGGCCTCGAAAAAATTAGTTCGACTGTTGGACAGTAAGAAAGTGTTTCTTTTGGCGGAATGAACTCAGTGTGTTGGTTTACCGCTGCGAGACTAATGGCTCAGCTGTGTAAGAGTTATTTCGAGTAATCTGAGAGGCGCGCATAAAACTTCTTCCTTTCCTCGTGTGAGATTTGTTTCCAATTGCGTGGCGGCGCGGCGTGGCCGGCGCCCGCGCGGCGGCCGTCAGTTATTAGCGCTATCGGCGGCCTTTCCCACAGGGGCCATGTGCGCGCGCGCCGTAAAAATAGCGCCCTCAAGTGGCCGGGCTCTCAGGCGGCGCCACGGAAAAAGTCCCGGCGGCGCGGTGGAGGCGGCTGGCCGCCCGGCCGGCCTGCGCCCGGCACAGCCGCGCCGCCCCGCGCCGCCCCCGGAGATAAGCCGCCGCCGCCGCCGCCCCCCAGCGCAGCCCCCGAATGCGCGCGCACTCCGCTGTTTCCTTTTTCTCTCGGATGGGGGAGTATAGAGAATTTTTTGTAATGCTACGGAAAATCCGTGTCAAAATTTTGATACAAATATATGTCTGCTTCTACTTCTTTGTTCTTTCAGATCCATGATTTTTTAACGTCTCCCCGTCTGTATGTCTGTCTCTGAACAGTACTAGCGCCTGCACCGTGCACAGGAATTTCATTAAAACTTCTTGTCGATCTGGCTGAAATTGCGGCCATGGGAATCTGAAGTCGATCTTGTAATATTCGGAGGTAGTTTCCTTTTTCTCGCGGATGGGGGAGTATAGTGAATTTTTTGTAATGCTACGAAAAATCCATGTCAAAAGTTTAATCCAAATACACGTCTGCTTCTACTTCTTTCTGCTTTTATGTCCATGGCCCCAAAAGCAAGATGTTTTTGAACATCTCCCCGTCCATGTGTCTATATCTAAAGAATACTACCGGCTACAATTTCATTAAATTTCGATCTGGATGAACTTGCGGCAATGGGAATCTGAAGTGAATCTTTTATTCAAAGGAAGTTTTTCGAGGGTTGTTTACTTTTTCTCTCTCTGGGATGGGAGAGTATTGAAAATGGTATGAAATGCTGCAAAAAATCCATGTCGAATTTTGACACAAATACAAGTCTGCTTCTACTTCGGTGTGGTTTTAGGTATAGTCTAGCAGAGCAAGTTTTTTTAAACGTCTCTCAGTCCGTATTTCTGTCTCTGAACAGTACTAGCATCAGCACCGTACACAGGAATTTCATTAAAACTTCTTGTCGATCTGGCTGAAATTGCGGCCATAGGAATCTGAAGCGGATCTTTTAATATTCGGAGGTAGTTTCCTTTTTCTCTCGGATGGAGGAGTATAGAAAATTGTTTGTGATGCTACGAAAAATCCATGTCAAAAGTTTAATCCAAATACACGTCTGCTTCTACTTCTTTCTGCTTTTATGTCCATGGCCCCAAAAGCAAGATGTTTTTGAACCTCTCCCCGTCCATGTGTCTATATCTAAAGAATACTAGCGCCTAGAATTTCATTAAATTTCGATCTGACTGAACTTGCGACCATGGGAATCTCAAGTGAATTTTTTATTAAAAGGTTGTTTCTCGAAGGTAGTTTACTTTTTCTCTCTCGGATGGGGGAGTATAAAAAAGTTATGTAATGCTGCAAAAATCCATGTCGAAATTTTGGCACAAATACACGTCTGCTTCCTCTTTTTTGTGCTTTTAGGTCTATGACACTGAGAGCAAGCATTTTTTTAAACGTCTTCCCGTCGGACTATCCGTCCGTATATCTGTCTGGGAAAAATACAAACGCCTGAATCATGCACAGGGATTTCATTAAAATTTCCTGTCGATCGGACTGAACTTGGAGCCCTGGAAATATGAAGTGTATCTTTTAATCCTTGTGAGTACTTTACATGAAGCACAACGTAATTTTCCAAAACTGCTCCAAATCTTGTCTTTATTGTTTCTCGATTAGAATAATGTGCGATTATGAAAACGGCACACTTTACGAAAAAATCTGAATTTCCAAAAATTCCAAATGTTAAATTAGCCAACTTAACGTTTGGATGGATACCCAGCACTCCCTGCCCTTACCGGCTTAGGCGCTCAGGGCAATTGAAATCATTGTAATGCCTTTCACCGAGAGGTTCTTCCGTTCAATTCCCGACGGTAGAAGGATTTTGGACACTATCCAGATAGATAGGTCGAATTAAGCTGCTGTCTGGAGGAGAATTCTAGCGGCCGAACACCAGGTGAATGCCAGAGCAGTGCCTAACCAACTGGCCATGAATCGCTCGCGGTCTTTCCTACCTTTTCGTTGTCCTATCGTCTCCACTTACTTAAAACACACACTACACTTACCACTGGTGTCGAGAACATAGACCTCACCCCGACTAGGGCGATACCCCACTGGTAGGAGAAACGTGGTTGGGAAAAACCCCGCTAGCCGACGTGAATGTCAGCGATGAATTTCAATGCCGGATTCAGCAGGGCGATGCCACCACCACCTTTAGCGAGAAAACTTGTTCTACATTTACGGGACTAATTACCTTAGCCGTTAATGCGCCTGGAAACACTAATACATCATTCAATGAATTCCTCTTATTGTTTGATTTTGTTTCTGTCGTCGCAAACGCCTCGCAGCTTCTGCCCAACAATTTGGTAATTTACATCTAATAGGTGTGATTATATGTGCATAACACAGACCTCTGTCCTGTTAATATATCTGCAAAACACAAACCAGCAGAGGAATGAAAACAATCTTTATACCCGCTGGTCGTTAAGGAACCACGTGATCTTCAAACTATTTATCAAACTTTAGAAACAAATTACAAACAACATAAGGAAAATACACAAACAAGATAAATAACACAAAAGTAATGTTCAAGAGTTCAATTAAAGTACTCTTATTTTGCAATTTATAATTCTCATTGTTGTATTCTGAATATTGAATTAACAATTATTATTGTTATTATTGATCATTTCTAGTCCTTCATAAAAAGACCGAAGATGCCAATGTCGACGTACTTGATACTGTAGATGTTGAAGCAACCTCGTCGGTGCTGATTGCTGAACAGCGGTTTGGAATTTTTTTTCTCGATACCGATTACTCAATACATTTTTCTGCTATACTGACGAGGATTCCCAACCTCAAAGTTCTTTCAACGAGGGCAGATCGCCACTGTTTTTGACAAGCATTGTTTTCTGAATCTGTAAAACGAATTCAGATGTCACTTAGGTTGTTAAACTTAAAAATGAGAAATGTGGAATTTGATTGTCAACATTTGCCTTGATCTGTCAAAATTTTCGTTAACTAGTAAACATAGTTTCAGCATTGAAAATTTTATCCACAACGTGTAGAAGAATATGTTATAGATCTTTCTTTGGCGTACGCTAGCAAGTTTCATTTACAGTGTCAATATTCTCACATTAACGCCAATGTTGAAAATCTTAGTATTCTTTCTCATACCTTATCTTCGCTTTCATGGATGACAAGTCGAAAATTGAACCATTTGCAATTCCTAAAACATCGCCTGGAGTATCCTCCATCTTAAAATGTGGAATACACATGGCCCCCTATATTATTTCAGTAGCCTTCATACCTTTTGCGGCTCTCACAGAAAACCAATATTTATAAATGAGGTCTCTAAAGAAAGAGAATTTCACGGAGACGTGAAGAATTGCATTTTGACTTTAAAAATATTAAGAATTTGTTAAAAACGCATTTAAATATTTATGTCAAATGCAATCTGCAACACTCGATAACTATGTGGTTAAATAACTCCTCAACAAAGCGTTCTAGGTCCTTCACACTTCAAATTTTCAGACCAAAGGCCTCAAGGAAACGTTCCTCATACCGTAATTTACAGGACAAGATGTTCTTGTACATTCTATTACATTTTTGCTGATCTTGCGCTTATCGATTCTATCCAATGCCAGGTATATTCCAGGTTTCGGCATTGTTTGAGACGTCACGCTTGGAAGGCTTAGATTCCTCCATCTTATATGTAGTATGCTTTCTGTGTACACCGTGATTTGCACCGACTGATGAGGTTTATTTTTGAAATCATTAATTCAAGATTGTACAAATAAATCTAAGTTCTCTCGCAGCAATATCAAAGTATTAATGCCCTGCAAGTGCTATGTACCTTGTAGAGAAAACTACGATGGAAATGGTCCACATGTTCGCATGTTTCAATTTCTCTGCTCTTTGTCGACCGGATTTTGTTCGACGCAACACACGAATTTACGAAATGACATTCTTGTTTCAGTGAAAAGTTTGTGACATAAGCTACAATACTCATGCACTTGGTGTGATACCAAATGATAACTTTCTACTAATACTATATCACACTACTAATCACTAAACGCACATTTTACTCTTATTAAAACATTTTTAGTCTGTTTTCATCACTCACACCTCAAATTTCAAACTCTGCTAATGTAAGTCAATAAACGAGTACTTATGGACAAGGCAGTTCAAGAGGAGAAAATAGTTTTATGACGACATGAATTAACTTATGGTAATAAATAATAATAATAATAATAATAATAATAATAATAATAATAATAATAATAATAATAATAATAATAATAATAATAATGAAGCGATTCCCTCCCAAATGCTGTCTGTCGTGAATGACTTTAGCAATGACATCTGCATGAAGTTTGGTCTTGACAAATGTGCAAAAATCAATTTAAGAAGAGGCAAACTGACAACGTCAGAGAGCATTGAAGTTCATATGCACGCTGTGATACAAGATCTTGAGCCAGGTAAAACTTACAAATATCTGGGCATTGAAGAATGTGAGACCATCTCGAACAACACAATGAAAGAGAGAATTCGCAAGGAGTATTACAGAAGAGTGAGACTTGTCCTGCAGTCTGCTCTGAAATCCAGGAATAAAATATCTGCAATTGGTAGTCTGGCGGTGCCTGTAGTTGAGTACAGTTCCGGACTAGTGGACTGGACTGAGCAAGAAATCCGCATCATGGATCGAAAAACCAGAAAACTGCTAACAATGCGTCATGTCGCCCACCCTCGAGCTGATGTACATAGACTTTACGTGTCACGTAAGGAAGGAGGAAGAGGCCTCAGACAAATTGAAGCCTCCTGGCACAATGCAATAGTTGGAATGGGAAAATATGTAGTCAGTCATCAAGATGACCCTCTAATGAGGCAGGTCATGAAAACTGACCGAAAAATGGGAAACAGAGGCATTGTTAGTGTAGCAAAAAGCATTGCAAAGAAAACTATGCAAGACGCGTCAAATAACACAGACACTGAACTTCTGGTACTACTAAACATGAATGTGAGACACAAAAAATGTTAAAGAAGTCGTGGAGGGACAAACCCTTCCATGGACAATATCTAAAAAGAATGGACAAGGTGCAGATCAATAAAGATCAATCATTTATGTGGCTTAAAAGGGGAAGAATGAAGCCAGAATCGGAAGCAGTTCTAGTAGCTGCTCAGATCGCGCGTTGAGAACACGACATTATGATAAGCGGTTCTCAAAATTTCCCAAGATGATAAATGCCGAATTTGCCAGGAGCAAGTAGAAACCATTGATCATATTGTCTCAGCTTGTCCAATTCTAGCAAAGACCGAATACCTGAAAAGACACGACAGGGTGTGTAGTTACCTCCACTGGCAGATCTGTACCGCCCTCGAAGTTCCAAACACATGCCCCAAGTGGTACGAACACTCACCAAAACCGGTGACGTCTGTTGGATTGTGTACGATATTGTACGACCAACAAATTCAAACGGATCGCACGATAGCAGCAAACAAACCGGATATAGTTATCCGGGATTTAGAGAAAAAATCGTGTCTACTTGTGGATGTTGCTGTGCCTTGCGATCAAAACGTCGTTACCAAGGAGGCAGAGAAACGTCTTAAATACAAGAGTTTGGAAATCGAGGTCAGTCGAATGTGGGGCGTAAAAGAACAGGTCGTCACGATAGTTATCGGAGCTCTGGGATTTGTTCCGCAAAATTTGAGTAAGAACTTGTCTAAACTCCCAGGTAATTCAAAAGACTTGGAAGTGCAAGAAATTGCTTTATTTGGAACAGCTCACATTTTGCGCAAAGTATTGTAGAAACACCGGCAATCGCCGGATCTGCTCCTTAGGTAGCTGGTTGCAACCTGGAGTAGATGTTATATTCAGCCGGCTCATAACATCTTTAGTCGTGATGTAATGGAATAATAATAATAATAATAATAATAGTGACTTTATTATTTAAGTGGCGAGACTCGGGCCATCAGGCTCGCTCTTCCACCTAACCACGTAATACGTACGTATATAGATAAAAATTGAACAGTACATTTAGTAATTTAAGTAAAGTACAACTTAGATATGTCTTGCCCCTGGGCTCACAAAGTGAAAGTAAAAAACACAACGTCCCAGCGTTTACCTTAAACGGCCGGGGAAAACCAGGGAAAACAAAGGAAGTGTGCATGCTCTTCAACGTGAGCAACAAAATAAAAGGTTTAAAATAATTTATAAAGCATTTACTGACGCAAGAGAACATTAAAGAGATGCCTGAAAATAAATTATGAAAGAGAAAATATATATATATATATATATATATATATATATATATATTAACCCATACTCGTCAAAACGTTAGCAACAAAATCTCAATAATTAAAGAACTCATTAAAAAATAAAATAAATAAATGAGAATGCACACAACCACCCGGCCACGACTACGGCTTAGGGCCGATGTTAATTACATCAAAATGTACCAAGGGAAAAGACTCATTCAGTCAGAGCCATGACAAGTGCTGGAATGAATTTGAAATTACAAGTTGATAATACAAACAAAAAAACATCAACTTTCTAATCTTATATTAAACTTTATTTAAAGTAATTATACTGTTGTTTATTAAATTAAGAATTAACCTAAGAAGTATAAGAAAATACAAAATAAAGAAAAAGTTAAAAATGTGATATAAAATGTTACATTTAGCATACAATTTTGAATAATAATAATAATAATAATAAAATAAAAATTTAAATATTAATAAAAATAATAATAATACTGAAATATACCATTCTCACGTCTCATCAAGAATGTGGCTGTAATTATGTCCTGTTCCAAATTTATTAAGATTTGGGCGCCAGAAACAGGTTACATGAATTACTACCAAAGTTTTTCTATCTGATTTTAACAAGATTATATAAAAATCCAGCTAGCTTGGGTCGATGGGTCCGGATACAAATACTCGCTATCGCCTCGATAGCCGATTACCTGATCTGCCAACTATACAGTATGGCGTGGAATCTGAAATGTAATAATTATGCTACCAACTAATTGAAAATTATGATTGACAAATGAAAGCAAAATTCAACAATTTATTTAACTTTAAATTAACACAATTGATTTGATGGTCATGACCCTTTTTTGAATAAATTATCTCTTTTATACTGCAGTATTTTTTTTACCGTTTTTGCATGCCAACGCTCCGTGGTCACTTCTCACTTGGCCGTTGTTAATTCCAAGTTCCGTTTCTTTCTTCGGTCTTGCGCCGCTGCTAACACGTCCAGTCTACTCTGCCTAAACTATTTGTTAGTTCTTATCCGACGCTCCCGGTTCCTAGTCTCTCCCACTGGTTATGTAAACTATTGAAGTCCAACTGCAATGTCCGAAAATCTGAACAAGTCCTCCGCGAAATCACTTCTGGTAAATTATTTTCAAAGTCCTGAAACAAACTATCACTTCTCTCACAAGAAAACTATACAAGTCTCACTTTCCCACTACATTATCTACAAACGATCTTTACGCTACGGCACCCAGAGTCAGAATGTACGATCTTCACTCCACGACACCCCGAGTCAGAATATTCTATTTAATGCCTTCTTGAACCCTTTATGGCTCGGTAGGCGTCCATCCTTCTATTTTTCCAAAACACGGCGGTAAAAATTAGACTATCTAATCTTTAATAACCAACCCGTGCGTCTCTTACAAATCCGAGTAGCCGCGACCTCCGTCAGTCATTCGTTTTTGCACCAATTATATCTTAGGTTCTTCAGCCATCTAGCCGGCGTCCTGACGTCATCAAGGCCCGTGTATAGTTTGTTGACCTTGCCAACCTCTGCGCTGACGTTGCTAAGGCCGCATACCGCCATATTGAATCCCCATTTATCTACCCCATGTATTGCTAACATCATTAAAATAAAATCTATCATATTCTGGTATATCACAATACATTGAGTACAAACTTTCACATCGTACATTATCAGCTCAGTAGAAGAGTATTTAAATGTTTTTTGAATGATCGCAATGTTTTACATTTTCTAACATTTTCTGGAAGGTTATTCCACTCTCGGGTCGTTACTACTATGTAAGATTTATTATAAAAATTGGTGTTGCTTTTAGGAATATTGCATAGCAAGGATTTCTGGAATCTTTTTGTTTTGAGATAAGACATTTTATAAGAGAGGTAAGCAGATACACCCGTATTTAATATTTTGTAGAAAAGACACAAACTATGAAACATGCGTCGACCTTTCAAGTTTAATAAGTGATTTCTTTATAGTACCCCGATATGTGATCATACTTTCTGATATTGTATTGAAACCTAACACATGCATTTTGAACTCTTTGAAGCGCATCAGCGGTTGATTTATTTATGTTACCGTACACGATATCACCGTAATCAAGCAGGGGGGAGCAGGAGTGATTTTACTAGAAGTTCTTTGGTTTTGGGTGGAAGGCATTTGTAAGCACATTTGAGTGAGTACATTGAGGCATACACTTTGCGGCAAGTGTCTCGAACATGAGGTTCCCAATTTAGAAATTTATCGATGGTCAGACCAAGATTTTTAACTTGAGGCAGAAAGGAACAGTAGTGTTGTCCAAAATGATATCAGGAATTTTTAGATTTTGAAGTGTTTTATGGGATCGGCAGGACCCAATTATAATTGATTGAGATTTTAATGTGTTTAGCTTAAGGCCGTTTCTCACTGACCGTTCAAGTAAAGAGGCCAAATCGTGATTTGTTTTACTAACTAAATGAGCCACTTCAGAAGGTTTCCCACTGACATAGATCTGTAAGTCGTCTGCATACATATGATGACTGCACATTGATAGCGCAGAGGGGATATCATTAACATATATCAAGAAGAAAAGTGGACCTAGCACGGAACCCTGTGGTACTCCGCGTAAAACTGACTTAGGGGACGAAAACGTAGTGCTACAACAGCACTAGTTTCTGTTTAACCTGTGCCAGTATTTACGTTATCAGCAGTAATTCGATGAAATTTCCAAGTCAGCGTATTCAGTCATGTTATTGCATTGAAAAAGCTGGGAAATAATACTTTCCCTAGAGTGATTAGCAATTTCAACAAATTAATTTATTTCTTGGACAAGCTGAAGCATTTGCAAGAAGTCTAGGAGGACTATTCTGGTCTTACACTTAATGCTCTTTTGAGGAAGTTAGTAAAAATTCTAAATGGTATGTGCAAGCAAGTTAAATTTATTATTAAACAGGTCGATTCATTGAAAAAGGTGGATATACAGCTGGTACAGTATATGATAAAACAGATGCTGCTACTTCATCTCATGCTTTTTGTTTATATTATATAAAATCATCTATATTATTTCAGTAGTGTAGATGAGTTTTGCCACCACGCAACCGAACTTCATAAATGAGATCTGTAAAGAAAGAGAATTTGACGGAGACGCGACGATTTGCACTTTGACTTTAAAAATGTGAAAGATTTGTTGAAGAAATGCAGCATTATTAAAATCTATTTAGTTGAATTACTCCTAAACGGAGCATTGTAGAGCCTTAAAATAGGGAAATATGGGGCAGAAGGCCACAAAGAAACGTTCCTCGCTCCGCAATCTATATCGAAATGAAAGATTGTCGCGTCTGATGCATCAAAGAATCAAATCAAATTGAAATGGAAGATGACGTTTCACTCCTGTACACTAAAAGCAAAGATATTTCTTATTATATTTTTCTTACAAGAATATGGTATTATGAAAAGTATTGAACGACTCACGACCGATAACACAAATAAAAGAGTTGGTTGGTTATAAAGTTTGACTATGGCTTCGGTTTACAAATTTCACCCGCGTCTTTTATTTGGTGACTATCAGTCTTATGACGTTAATAACTATAACATTCGCAGCTTATTTTAATTTACAATCAAAATGGCCTATTACTTTGAAACTGATATCAGGCAGTCTGTTAGAGAAACAGCCGAAACGCCATTCTGTAAACAGGTTACTTAAGGCATTCTACTTATAATTTTGTTGTTAGATTAGCTTTATCTAGGTTATAAATACTCTCCCCTCTTCTCTTGGAGCAGCCAAACAGGCCAGTGGCGTATGAGCAGATTATACTGCCGAAAAAAAAAAGACGCCTGGTCAGACACTAGTGGGAGAAATTGAAGAAAAATTGCTTGTTAGTGCTTAATTACGCCTCCATTTCCAAAGGTCTGCCTCAGATCTCTGGGTATACTTCAAATTTAAATATTCCATATCGTCTCCAATTAGATGAATTAAATATTTCATCTTTGAAACGTAGTCCATAATGTGTTATATTATGTAACGCTTTCTGAATCTATCAAATCTAAAATTATTCTGGAACATTGTGATTCTGTCACATATGACATCCTATTAGCACGTATCATTACTGGAGAATTACCCCCTTAGAAAACATGAAGCGGATACACTTCTATCTGTTCTTAAAACCAAGCGTGGCTGTAAATTCAATAAACTCGTGTAATCTCCCTCATTTATAATTCCAAATTTCACGGGTCATTCATAGGTCCAGAAACAAAATGACCTTCGAAACCACAATCCAGTATTAGCAGGAGAAAGTTTTCGATTAGCAAACTAAGTATCCTAAAGGTAACTTAAACTGAGTAATATCCAAGAGCATTCCTTTCTTGAAACTAAACATCAAAGATGAACACACAAGACGGGTCCTGATATACTCCGAGAAATAAGAAAGAGGACTAGGAAAGGGACGTGTCCAAATTCGTTCCCTTTGTGCACGGCAGGAGCGTGTGCCGGGTGGAGGCGCGTGGGCCATGCTCCTGTCCCTTTGTGGTGTCCCACAGGGGCCGCCAAAGGGACCGCCCTTATCGGTCGCAGAGCCGACGCTGCGGTTGGCACTCGCGACCTCTTGCCAGGGGGCGCTAATGGACGGCACACGTGTCTTTCGACCCCTACGAACCCCCCCCGGCAATCATCACCCTTCATTTGCCGCTCCGCAACAGACTCGCTTGAATGTGGAGTCGATGAAGTATAATGGTCAGAAGAAAGTAAAAAGAGACAAATGGAAAATGACTCTCGATAACGAATGGGAAGGGAAATGTGAATCCGGGAAAGCCGAATTTAAACTTGGAGAATATTTTCTCGAATTAGAAATTGGAGATGCCCCGCATGTCCGATTTTGCAACAGAAATTTAATTGCAAAAATAGTTAATTGCATTAAAAACAAAGCCCAAATAGAGTGACTAACCACACGTGCCTCTCAATTAATATAGTCTGTTCAGAAGGTTGAAATTCTCACTACACACGTGGAATTACTCTTTTACCTATACTTATATTCTTTACCCGCTGTAGTTGATTTTGTAGCTTAAAGTAAAAACTGATGTAGCAACTGTTTGAGAGAGAATCCGTTTTAGAAAAAAACTCTTAAACATACATTTTATTTGATAATATTCAATGAAACAATTGTTCAAACGTTGGGTTGCCATCGGGTTGACATGTGTAAATATTTAAGTGTAAAGAGTGAAAATAAAAGATAGCCTTATTGACGTTGCTTAAAGTTACAGTGGCAGAATCATTGGCATACTAACCATATTTTATCTAAAATTACACATTTCTTGTTTTGCAGTTCACGAGACCGATAGACAAATTGTAACATCTATCAATTAGACACAAAATCTTGAGATAACATTTATTCAATTTTAAGATACCCTACTTTCAACAACATGTACTTACTATATTAAAACATAGGAAAGTTATTTTATCTACAATCGTATAAAATGTGGGATTTTACATGCTGCTACACGTACGTGAAATCTGAAAAATGTGTCATCACCGTGCATAAAATTCTTTTACGTACGGTATGTCGGTTACAAGAGAAGTAAAAATATAAATAACATATTAAGGTCAAAACAACTTTTATTTCACTATTATTAAACTGGTCTAATAATTATTAACTTATAAGTACCCGTAATTAATATGTAACAATTAACACATTGAGTATTCATGAAACTCGTAACAAATCCCTTTGATGTATACCAATTCCTCAACCGATGGTACGGGGGGCGAGAGCGAAGTGCGAACATGGCGTAGGGGTGCGGCAGCTCGGTGCTGCGTCGCCCGGACCGGGGACCCACAATAGTGGCGGTGGTCTCTCGTGACGACATGGGGATAAGGATGAGTTCGGGCGCTTGCACGCCTCGCAATGACGAAGGGACAGGCCCCAGAAGGGGTGGAATATTGGTATCATGTACACTTGGAGTGTTACTGTGCTTAAGTGTTACTGTGTTAAAGTGCTTATTGTGTTAAAGCTTAGTTGAAAATTAGCTAATCATTTGGTTCAACTATCCGTCCCAAGCATAAACTGGAAAAGGGGAACTTCGAAATTCATAAGTAATTAATTGAAAATAAAGATCACTGTATTTGGTCCGAGTAAAATAAAGCATTCAGAAGACACCTGAATTAGGGAATTTCTCCGCGGTCAGACACAGCGAGTTTGAATTGATGACTTTGTATCCGGCGAGGTTATCATGACGGCTGGCGGCCCTCAGGGAAGCCTGTTAGGGCCCATCCTTTTCCTCATGTATATGAATGATATCGGTTTCGAAATTAGGGCGATGATAAGACTCTTCGTGGATGACTGCATCGTGAATCAAAAAATTAGAGACAAATCCGGCATTGATCAGTTGCAAAAAGATATGACGAATTGATCAACAGGTCCCGTGTAAATGAAATTATAGTTAATCCAAATAAAAACAAAACAATTAATTATGAAGGGTCGAACACACGAAACACTCCATTTTACAATGAGTCGAAATGAAATTCTGAGATACGCAGTTGTAAATATATGGTCGTAATAATTCGAAGCGTTTTCAGCTGGGCTGATCACGTAGGATGTACTAAGGATGTAGAAAGCTTGGGAAGCTCTTCATTCTGTTACACGGATTTTACGGAAAGCTAAATGTATCACGAAAATGCAGGCTTACACATCTTTGGTTCGTCCTACAATGGAAAACGGAGTAGTTTGCTGGAACACTCATAGGGAAGGTCAGATTAAAGGGTTATACCTAGTGGAGAAAAAAAAGCGGATAAATTCACGAATAAAAACAACGGGGCAAACGTCAACTGGGAATCTTTAGTTTCATGTGGAAAGGCAGCACGACTGTGTGCCCTCTTCAAGGCTTACACGAAACAACCATGGAATCATGGAAAGACATCAGTAAGTGATTTGAAATGTTTTGTTACTCAAGTAGTAAACCATTTACTCAATTTTACAGTAGTAAATATTAGAACCGGTTTCAATCTTTCTCGAAAACAAGACCACCGCACCGAGACCGCTGTGTCCGAAAATGCTAGTTCCGGCTCTACTATAGATACCGAACCATAACGATACTAGTTCTGTTATCGAAGTGAATCCTCAACATCGTGTTCTTTTGTCAACAGTAACCTACATCCTATTATTTTTCAAAGACATTTGTTTTCAGTATTTAGTGCAAACTTTGTACCAATTTGTGTTGCCACGAAAACATATTAAAATCGTTAACTTTTCCACTGTGTTCAAATTCATATTCTACGACGAAAACTGAATTGCAATACGATCTCATAAAGCCTGTAGCAACCTCTTTGTGGTTGTGCTATTGACATTGTGTACAATATGTAGCTCCTACCTTAGTGGCTCAGGACGTAACTCTCTGACTTCGCATTAGGGAGGCCCGGAGCCAATCCCCGTGCCGGCTTTCCTGACCGGGGTTTTCGTGGTTTCCCTCTGTCATCCAGGAGAATGCCGGGATGGTTCTACTGAAAGGTCACGACTGCGAAACAGGCGTCGCTAGCCGAATTCGTGAAGTGACGAATGCTAGCCATGAAGTGATGAAGGTTAAGTGAATTTGAGACACCGCGGGTACCTGGTTGGGTGACCGACTAGGAACTCCGGGATCTCAACGGCGCCGAGGCAAATTGCCGTTTACGAGGCATAAAATGGTTAAATACAAACACAATATGCAGCATCTCATTTGCTTTTTTATTTTTACGGTTTCCTTTGCAACAGAACTCGTGTTACTTCTCAAAGGAGTATGACAGAGGAAGCACTAGCAAACTGTTCACAGAGCACTCTCCGCATACTATACCCAGAGTGAGTGGTACCGCCAACTTTTGATTGAGTTCAATTACACCCCAACGAGTAACTACCATAGTTTATCGAATGAATATCACGAAAAAATTAACCACGAACACAATTGCCCCGAAAACGCAGCTCTCGTTGCTCGAAGAAACAAACACGGGAGGCAGCGGGCGAAGGCGGAGCGGAGCGAGGCTGAAAATAGACGGGGACTTGAGGACCGGCGAAGCACCGAGCAGCCACGACGCGGACACACACCTGCAGAATCGCAGCCGCAACTTTTTGGGAGATATTTGAATGTTCCGGAGGAAGATGCTGAAAATACGTAATCAAATTATAATCTTTATTAATAATATTGCTGGGGAGGTTGACGTCTTCTAATAAATTAGGAAAGAGGTATTGTCTAGGTATAAATATTTTTATTGCGCACCTAATATAGTTTCTATCGCGAAACGATCATCATCAGAGATACTCTGAAAATATTAATGAATTGCAATTTAATTATAAAAGTGCAAATGAAAACATGAAATTGAATATATGAAAATGAGAAATGGAATTTATGAAATTGAGAAGTACGTATATGTATTGAAAATATGTGCTACAATTACAAAATATAATGTATAGTACTATGAGAGATGCATGAAAAAACTGGATCTTACATACCTTGCAACGTCCAGGCGGAAAACGATTTTTTGCGGTTTTGCGGAAGTACGTGTCCTTTAAGGGTACGGTCAGAGTGGATCCGTTTTCGGCCGAAGAAACGTTCGCGCGCGAACGGCCGACTGATTCTGCCAATCTGACTGGTCACACTGCATCTGACTGCAATTGACCTCTATCTGTAAATTATTAGGTGTAAGTGGCATGTAATGGAAGCGAGAAGATTACAACTGCTTGCTGAGAGCTCTGCTCTTAAATTTCTTCTTCTTGAAAATCGAAACGATTACTGGGTGAACCCTATTTTGGACAATCGCGAAAATACTAATGAATTTCATATCTTATATTACCAATTACTGAAGCAACCAGTGAAATTTTCGAATACGCAAGAATGTTGCCAAATATTTTTTTACATACTTGGAACAATTAGAGAAGACATTGAAAAAAGGTCGAATTTTAGAAAATGCATTACCACAGAGGAACGACTGTTCGTAACCATAAGGTATGTGAGGTTATGCCCAATGTTTACAACACGTTTTGTACTATTTTCACCTATTTCTTCTGCGATTTCATTCCATAATTTCCTACTTTTGTCGTAGTTGTGATATCTGGAATCTGATGTTTTCCACAGACCATCTCGTTCGTGTATAAGTGAAACCAGCTTTTCAACATCCATCTCCGACAGATCAGATCGGCCGAATAAATCAAATTCGTTTGACATCGGTCTGCCGACTTCGACGTTCGGCCGTGTTCGCCAGAACTTGTCGGATACAGTGTGCCTGCGGTCTAGTGAGGATTTTATATATTTGACCATAAACGTCCGTGTCCAATTGAATGCGAATTCGGCCGGATACGGATCCACTCTGACCGTAGCCTAAGAGGACAGAGCGGTCGGTGGTCGGAGGCGGGGGCGATGGGTTGAGTGAGGTGAGGCTTGTTGCGCTAAAACGTCAGTTACGCTAAGGCGAATGTTAATCAAAAAACATTAGGAGATATTTTTGAGAAAATTTTGAAAATGTAATTGAGGCTTTATGAAAAGTATCCCCAAAAATCTAAATATCGGTTTCAAAATCGCAATGTCCTGAGTTCCTTCAAATCGATCAGGGAATACCAAATGTGGAGAAAATAGTTTGAACGATTTTAGGCGCTAGCTTTCACGACAAGCAGACGGACGGACAATGTTCCTTGCTATTTGGACCGCAGTTTTGGATTATATTTTTCTTGATGTACTAGCTTTGAAAGAAATGGTTTTCGTACCTCGTGCACAATGATTGGTAACGAGATTTACAAGCGAAGGATGAAGTGTGTTAATACGGTCAGAAAGTGCGTATTATAATAGTAACAGTTACTTAAGGGAGACAATAGATGCTGTCGAAGCACCACTAATTTCTTTAGAATTTGGAGCAAGATGACGACCTGAAATTTTCAATAGTTTCGCCCGAGACATTTACTGTTTTTTTCTTATATCCTAAGAACTCTTTTAAAACATGAAATTTTAATTTGATCATCTGGTCTCTGTCAGGAATTGTTTTTTTGGGCAGTATTTTAAGTGCCGAAACTTTGGACTGCGCCATAGCAGAAACAATGGCCACAACGTGAGACTCTGTGCCCTGCAATACAACCAGTTACTTCCATTGCATATGTAGATATCCTTTGCTAATGACCTGACCCAAGTGGAAAGCAACAGGTTATAGAGATTAGACTACAGCTCAACCATGGAATGATCAGCAAAAGAGGAATGGCGGCTCTCTTCTAAATCTTAGTTACTCAAAATATGATCCTGAACAAGATCATAATCAGGACTTTTACCACATTCATCTCGTCAAACATGGATACAATTTATCATGTTTTGACCTGGTATAGAGTTACTTAAGCATGCCAGTAAACGCCGACGTGGGAATGCAATTGAAATGCCTCACCGTGTGCATGTGAGAGCTTTGGAGGAAAGCAAGACCGCAGTGTGAGCAGCCGTGAGGCGTTAGCACGTCTTCCTTGAATAGCCAGTCACAGAGCCTTAATACTGTCTGAATGCCACATACAGTTAATAGGAATGGTTAAGTTTAGGGTACAGAATTGCTTATCCATTCAAGGTTCGCGTGAATTACTATTGAAATCATTCACTTAGTCTTATTCATTCGCTGTTTACAGCAAAAGTTGACGTTTCAGTGTATGTTTTTCAGCCTCTCCTAGTTAGCCCCATCTCTTGACTTTATTATGAAATAAGACTAAGATGTTGATTTCTGCGTTTGTGGTAAGCTCTCGATGTAGCTTGGATTACAATAGTTGTCCGCGCAAACACTCTACGGTTTCTGATTGACGACATCAACCTTGAGTCGGTGAGTTCTGTGCGTTGTACAGGGTTTCTGTGCGAGGTGGTAGTTCTCAAACTCGCGAATTTTTTATATGAGTGAATGATTAAAATGTCAGGGAGTGGAAGAGGTAGAAGAAGAACGTATTTACATTTCGGAAGGCGAAGGCAACAGTGACGAAGACTAATTACTAGAATCAGTGTACGATCGTGAATGTGAACAGAAGGCGAGTACTGAAGGTGATGAAATGCCTAACAACACAAATAAACACTTTTGCTAGACAAAGTCGGCAGTAAATTGAAATTGTAAATTAGTCCCTCTCCGCTTCCTCAATTCCTTGTGAGAAATGCGTACTTCATTTTACTGTCATGCATAGTTTCTGGACAATAACATTTTGCGGAACATCTTACTGAATACATACATCGGGAAGGTCATAACTCCATCTCCACGGAAATGTGATACGAAATTTACTGATGAAATAAAACTGAAAGCTCTACTCGACATTGTGTTTTCGGAATATGGATGTCGTTCAGGCATATCAACTTCAACATCTCGACAACTGACAGAAGCTGAACTGAAGCAATACATAGAATAAATCAATTAAATTCTGCGAAACAACATTGCTCAACAGAACTACGTAAACTGATGTGCTGAGGGTGTGTTCAGAACTTGTGTAAGAAGCTCATCCGAATATAGTTGTAAATAACACACGGAACATTTGTAGGTTAGAATGATTAAGCGCATAACTGTACGAGTAAATTACAATGGTAAATACCTAAATTATGGAAAAGACAAATTATTTGATACTTTCATGAATGCAACAGAGATTAGTTCAATAACTGGAATGAAATGATCGATAATATTTCAGGTGGATAAAATTAGAGGAAAGAAGGTTAAATAACATAAAATGGAATTGAAGGAAAGGAATGAAAACGGACAAGAATTGAAATGATCCGAGAAGAGAGAAAATACGAGAATGATAGAAAAGATAAGAGAGAAAAAAATTAAAAAATGAGAGAGAAAAAAGATGATGAGGTGTAAGTCATATCTGAGAAGTGGGGTAAAATTTTGAATGATACGTAATATTGGAATAAGTATGCGGGAGGTGCCTATCTTTAGCAGCTCGTGCGCTACGCCTATCGATAACACGAAACGTCTCTTATTGCCCTTTGCTATTTGTTTTTATTTTATTTTCGCAAAGAAATTGTTCCCATTGTCCATGCCAGAAAACACGGACCCACCCAGCCCATCCCGCTCTCTCCATTTCGCGAATAGATTTGAGTCGCTCAAGATTCGGCCAGCGAGCCGTCTTGCGACCAGCGGGGCGTCAAATGCTACTGTAAAATTTACATTACCATGCAATTTGCTCAAACCATCATATCGGATGGAAATTCAAATCACTGAAGTCGTTTCTGTAATATGTTTCAAAAATATTATTACCGTCACATTTAACACATGTACTGAAATTTTGAAGTTGTACAAAGGAAATATTAGAAATTGTAAACTTCGCAAAGGTAACTTCACCAATCAATGCATTGTGAGTTTCTGGAAGTTTTTAAATCACTCGTAGGTGAAGACACTTACTGTTGGTCCTCGCAAAGATCATGACGTATCTGAGCGAAAATGAGACCTGCACCATTCTCTTGCGGGTCAATTAACCTATTCGAGGACAAATTTGAATCAAAACGATGGAGCCAGTTTTTTGTCGTTGAACATTGAAAATGTCCCAGGGGCTTCACAGACAGACGGACGGACAGACGGACGGACAGACAGACAGACGGACGGACAGACAGACGGACAGACAGACAGACGGACGGACAGACAGAGACGGACGGACAGACAGAGACGGACGGACAGACATACAGACATTTCGCCAGTCATTCAATATTTTGGTATGAAGGACGTGAAACATGGATTCTGGCTATACCATGTGATACAGGATTCCCCCCCCCCTACATTTAGCATCTGGATTTATCCTTTTTTTGTTGTTGCCAGTAATAAAAGTTTTACTGCCGAAAATTCGTCGTTTTTCTCGCAGCATTCCATAACTTTGTCTCTACTCCGTAGCAAGGAAGTAAAATTGCGCGCGACTTGCCAAGACCGCAGCCCTTGGCCCTGAGGCGACCGCTGCCTCGCCCGCGAGTGCATTGGTGGGTGCGCGCGCGCGCGGGGGAGGAGGGGGCGCCCCCGCCCCGTGCGGAGGGGGCGTGGCCGCGCATGCGCGCGCGCGCGCCGGGGGCGGGGCCTCGCGGGGAGGCGCGCAGGGGCGGCCCGGCGGCGCCCGCGGCAGTGCTCCGGACGCAGCGCAGCGGGCGCGGGCGGGCAGCGCGGCGGGTGCAGCCATGAGTGTGTTGGGGAGCTACGGCGGGGGCGGGGGCGGGGCCCACGGCCACGGCGGACAGCACCCGGCCGTGCTGCATCACCAGGAGGCCTTCTATCACCACCATCACCACGCGGCCGCCGCCGCCGCGCTGTACGGCCACCAAAGCCCGCACCACCACTACCTGCACCACCTGCACCACCACCAGGGTGAGTGGATGGCACCCGTTGCACTTGAAGTACTCTCGCCGCCGAAATTGAAAGTATCGAAGCTAATGGTCATGTTTCGTTTGAAGAACAAGTTCCTTTATTACATGCGAAATATTTACTGTGTCATAAGATGGGGAAATGTGGAGACAACAACGTCTCTTTAAAGTGAGGTTTGCACGACAATTATTATCATAATAATGACTTCAGCCTTTCTATATACTTCACGCTCTATTTCTATCAAACTACAATGACAAAAATTTTTTAAGTGAATTTGTCCTATAAAATATCAAAATCTATTAAATAACTGGTTACTATGACAATTCTTTTAATTGTAAATTTAAGTTTTGAACATTGTTTCACAGTTGGGAAAAAGGTAACCAAAAATTAATCGTCTGTATTAAATGATCAATAAAGTGCTCAATGACTGTTTTAAACATTTTTATAGACAGGCAATTCTAGTCCAAGAAGTGGTCGAGATAAATCTGCGTAATAAACAAAAAATTACTTCCGTAACCAACACTGAGTCTTTGGCATTCGAATTAATGTTGACGGTCCAGACGACGAGGGCCCCTGCAGTCCGCCATTTTGAAGTGAGTACACCAAAGGAACTTTCCTACGACTGGAGTACAATACTTTTTTGCGCGAATTCATCGGAACTTACAAATAATCTTGAGATCAAGTGAAACCTGGAGATCATTCTCAATAAGCGAGTCGGTAACCAGTGAATTAATGTCCCCCCAGCGTTTTGTTTACTTTACAGTCCTCAATTGTTTCAAAAGGTCGTGACTTTCTTGGGATACGCTATACGGTAAGATGTCTATCAATAAACAGTAACGATAAGTACTAGTTTCCATGCACAAGTGATGGAAAAAAATATTGCAGAAAGAAATATTTATTGCAATCTTAGCTTGCCTGTCGAGCAAATGTATTCTAGTGCCTTGGGCAACTTCAGATTTGCTTTTATTCGTCTCAAAGTGCTGTAGTTGCCAACGCCAATGCAGTGCTCTTGCCTGTGAATTTCAAAACCTTTCCATTTAGTAACAATCTGCTACAAAACGCGGCGCGTTTGTATTTACCGTCTGTGAATGTGTCTGTGAAAACAAGTGCACAGAGACGGTCGTATTTCAGTATTTATGCATATTTTGTGTTGATTTATAATTCGATGAATAGGATAATTGCGGTTTGATCAAGTAACAGCGCTTACAGTGAAGACATGGTAATTATTTTAACTTTGTATTATGAACATTGTTAACGTTTATCGGACTGATAATAGGTAGTAAACGAATAAGAAAGGAATCGTCATCCACGGAGTACTGCTGCCTGCCATCCACGAGGTCGTGCGGGAAAATGCTGAAGCGAGAGCATACATGATCACAATAAAGTATAATAGTTTCTTCTCCTATCATAATTTATGAGAAACGTACCTTATTAGTAAGTATCTTTGAAAATATGTGTTTCTTTTGGTACTCTGAATAAAAAATCAACGCACGTAGTCAAATTAAGAACAATATTATTTTGTATACACTTGAATCCGAAACGTTCTGTTGTATTTTGTAAATTGAAACGACATTGTAAGCATCCACTAGCAACTTCTTGTGTATTTAACCCTTCAGGACATTAAGATTTGAAATTTCTTCTCCGTGAAGACTGTACTCAGGAGTCCATCGTAACTGATCTTCATTTTTCTACGGACCCATGGATCACCACACTTATGGACATACAGCTTCGCTTAGTAAGAAGTCACGCTACGCCTACTGTTTTTTTATTCCTCTTCTCTCGAAATCTCTTGCCTTGCCTTTCGGTTGTCCTAGTTGCTGTTTGGATGGGCGGTTCGTTTACACACTCCTTCCCACTTCTTCCACTTGATCTCAGACGCATTAGGACAACTTCCTAATCGTCATCTTAAATATTTTAGTTCCGCTGTTTCTTGTGATTATAGATAGAACAAGGATTCCTCATTACCATTTTCCACAATGTTAATAGAACTAAGTTCGCTTATTGTCTAGTCCAATTGTCAGGGCGTCAGATAGCAAAAAATCTCCTTCTATGTACAACATCTATTCCATTCTATAGCTTCCTGTTGACGTGAAAAGGAAAAAATAAAATAAAATAATGCTTACCAGCTTCCTAAAATGGAACGGTCTAATCAAGGCAACATTCTGTGGTCTATTTTCGGCAACTCGTCGAAATATAACAAATAGATGCAACTACTTCAAAGCAAATATTAGTCTTACTATGTGTAGGAAGCGAATGAAGTATATTTGTAATTAAATGTAGCATAAAAGTTTCGTTTATTTTCTCCTTCTGTACACAGTGGCTTACGATAGCAGAAAAATATGAAGATAGTTTACGAAAATGCAGTTTCACACGTAAACCCCGCTCATTAAAACGACTGCTCTTCACTGAAAATTGAGTAATGATCCCATTAGAGCACCCAGACGCTTTAGTGCGAACTCTAAGATCTTAAGTATGGAAATACGTGTGTGGTTCAATTTAGGCAAAGGTCGAAATTCATCAACATCACCATGTTTTGAAGAGCATTTTCTGTAAAGTTATTGCATTTTAAGAAAATTGTTTTGAAAAAGATTTTTAAGGAAAAGAAACTGTTTCCATTGTTGCAATTGCACCCATTGGGCATTCAAATCAATAGATTCGGTTGATCAAAACACACCTCGGGTGATATCGGACAAAAGTAGTTCAGGAAACTGGGCACTGGTGCTAGCGCGTGCCACATTATCAGCGTGTTCCTGGACACGAATTAGTTTTGCATACGCCGTATGAGGTGAGTACATCAATCAGTTTGGTTATTGCGACAAGCATTACGTTTTTTTATGCTGACCAGCGTACGAAGATAACTTTGGAGCTTTGAAACTTTTCTTAGGATAAGTTTAAATACATTCTTTTGTGACTAGTATGTTTACTTAGGTGTATTTGTTACGTTACAGCAGTACAATGTTGTTTGTACAATTTATATCTGTGTTGCGTTCTTCTGAAGGATGAGGGTTGTTCGGGTGGTATCGGACAAAGTAGAATCGGATGGTACCGGACAGTTACTTCTTCGCCTTTTGTTAAATTTTCCGTATTTCTTGTGTTCAGGTTGTTAGGAGGTAATATTCGAATACTAATGTGGAATTTGTCCGTTTCTCAAGAAACTATAGATAAAATTCTCGGAAAATGGGAAGAAATAATAGGAAGATAGCCATTATGAAGGTCATTTCAAAAGAAAACTCCTTCAAAAATGATAGTTGTGAAGCAATAAATTGAACATAATAGTTGTTTTCTTTTTTTAATTCAAGAACTGTTCCCATGTAACCAAATACTCATTTTTTCTTTGTATTAAGCAATGAAATATTTGTCTTAATAGTGAGCGTTTCTTTGATGAATTATTGTAAAAAAAACTCCATTAAAATTATTTTACCATTATTTACTTAATTGTCCGATACCACCCTCCACTTTTCAGACATGTTAATTGTCAGCGATTTTTACTATCCCCAAATAATCGTATTATTTTACTTTCAAACCAAACGGCTTTAAGAGAGTGTGTGAGGAAGAGATTGAAGTTTCATATTCTGTATTTTACGAACAATTCTAACTAACCTTAATTAAGAAATCATATTTAAAGCTAAGGTGGCCGATACCACCCGACTTTCCCCTATACGTAATAAAGTTTCATTTAACAAATTCAGAGGGTTTTAGCAGTTTCTAGATAATAGAGATGGTGTGCGGTTTCAAGCAATTTGATGAAGAGAATTTCCGCAGAATTCCGAAGCTTATAATGTATTATTTTACGTAACCGATACAAGTAAGACGGTAAAGCATGGGCTGGCTTGTGGCAGGAGTGCCCAAGTATGCTGATATTAAGGCTGCACGCTCGAATTCCGCTTGAAGCATACGTTCTTTGTTGTATTTGTGCCATGACAGGCATTCCAGTCTCTCGTGCACCACATCTGTACTTTCCAATACCCCTTGCCATGACCGCTGACTGGGTGTAGTCTATCTATTTGCGTGAATGATCTGGTTTCTTACATCCAGAACAATGATACCAAGCACCTGGTTTATAAAACAAGAGCTACCACGGACATAGGTACTGGTTCATTTGTTACAGCAAAACTTTGCATAGAATTTGTTAATGTTCTCTGGCAAAATTTGATTAAATGATTGTACTTTTATTGAAGAAATGGGGCGTCAACATTTAGTTTTATTCTTACTTTAAAGATACCATATCATCTCTTCAGAGTAAGTTTGAATGCGACTGTTCAATATGATAAAAGATTTATTTTTGTTTTCTATTTGTAGTTGCTACTAGATTAAAACTTTCCTGGAGAGTCAATTTTACGTTAACTACTTGCTGGCGACACACACTTGACGTACTCATTATTTTACCATAACAAAGTATTGTTTGTACGCGTATTGAAAATGTGGAACAACGATGTTGCATATACTGTCCTTTTTGTTTTTGTATATTTGGAAAATTGTATTGATAATCAATGAAGAGTCTACTTTCTTTCAAATATTGTCATAAACACATATGTTTTAGGTTCACGATTTATTATCTCCCTTTGGATTTGTTGATGGTTCAGGTTATATCCAGAGACCAGATTTCCATGCAAATGCATATTTTTATGCAAACTCGGTACAGCTCAAATTTGTAATTATGTGTTTCAAGGCATACTCATTGAAAAAAACGTATTTTTTCTATGCATAGTTTGCACGTTTCGATACTGTTTTCGAGAAATTCATGCACATTGCATGTTTACACTTTTTTCCTTGAAATATTGCATATTTAGTCTTTTATCTAGCACATAAGCACTTTTTATTTTGACTTGTGGACAAGTTTACGTTCAGTAAAATTAATGCATTTTATACGTCTAAAGCGTCTATATCGTAATCGGACAGATGTCATTCCTTTTATAGCTAAGCTGTACGTGAGCGACTCTGCAAGCTGTGGGCGCGACTCTGCAAAGGACCAACTCTTTTCGTTAAGTGAAGTACACGTTCAAACTATTCCCTTCGTGCTTGTCACCAGTGATAACTGAACAATACGCGTTCGCATTACAGCACGTAGTGAAATAATCGTAGCGGGTGTTCGTAGGCTGGCCGGCCGACCGCAGCTAGGAACGTGTATATAAACTGTGTTACACGCTGCCGCGCTTGTATACAAAGTACTCGGGCATTGCTCCACGCCAGAACACCCAACGCAATTATGAAAATTCCCATTAAAGGCTGATTGCAGAAAAGACATTCCACCCAGATGAATTGAAATTGTTCAGAATTTGTAAGTGTGAATTGGATAAATGGAAAAATTTCGTCCATTGAGTACGCTCCTCTTGGCTTGTGACGGTTTTAGGCTTATTTCTGACATTTGAAAGCAAAGGTTATTTTTGTCTTTCAAAAACATTTTTTTCATGCAACTGAATTACTACAACGCAAGACAATTGTGAAAAAATATTTAGTAGTGCATTGCTACAAAACGAACTAAAATGGAAAAAGAGAAAATTACATAAATTTAATAGTGCATATTTTATTAATTTTTACCTTCAATCGGCATGTGTGGTGGCTATTTGATAGTGCATGTTTGCATGCACAATTTAGGTTTTGATAATGCATGAAAATACTATCTTTAGTTATATCTTTGGCTAAAAAACAATGAATACAGTGTTAATTAAATCATGTTGAAACATTTTTTTGCGGGTTTTCTATGTTTTTATTTGGGAAATATTTGCAACCAAATCTATGGAACGCGAATGAACGAAATTCGATTTTCAGAGAGTAATTTTTCAAAGAAGTAATAGAATCTAAGCCTTAATTTTTTCTGTGCTTTCAATAAATTCAGCGTTTTCTATTTTAAGAGACTCGGATAATAGGACTCCTGCCATATTTTTAGATTTATGTAGGGCTTAGTTTTCATCTTGGTTCATTCAATGATATTATATCTTTTCAGTATAAAAACCTTTTGGGTATGTGTAGAAAGTTAATATTCCTTTCATAGGTTCTAAACTTCTCAAATAACGGTTGGGTGCTTTAGAAGAGGGCCTTCAACCGACACAGAGAGAGAACGTTCGGAGGGCACAACTATTCGGGTCAGGTCGCTCCCTCTTGCACTCACTTGATCATTTCGGAATTATCTATAATCTGTAGAAGGGATATTAAATCTTGTTTAATTCATCATTTACTTCACATCATTTAAAGCAGAATGACAAAAGTTAACTTCTAATTATAAGATACTTAGCTCTGTGGGAGATTTTTCGACAATCTGGCAGTGTGTCTGATTTGACCCTTCAATATCTCAACTCTTACGGGACGTATCGAGTTACGGTTTCCACTATTGTATAAGAAATACTAATATAAATTCTCAAAGTCATTAGGGTTTTTCGTCTTCCACGGAAAGATTAGCTATAAAATAAATATTTAGATTGTCATGAAGTGTAGAATGAAAATCAGTAATTATAAACTATTTAAATTACGCAAATTAGGGTAGGCATCGTAAAAATTACGTCATAATGACTTAATCTAATTTAAAATCAACAAATTGAACGTAATTAAAAGAAAGCAAAAAACGTTGTGAAATGGTAGGTACAACATGTCACGAAAGATCAGCAAACTGTTAGAAGTTTGGAATCAAAATATTTCTATAATTTACTGCAAATAAACACTTGGTAGACAAGTTAGGCCTAAGAGCAATTTTTAAGAATATTAAAAAAACACAATGTGGATAATCAAAGACGTTATTGATCATTCTGGAATATTCACGTTATATTTTAGCGCGATGGCATCTGCCACGGGGTATAAATGCAGACTGTATTAAAGTCCACATTTATAGCGCTCGAATGTTCACGGAAGAGTCCTCCTGTTCTAAATTCCGTCCCCACTTGCCTTCTGACGAATCCAATCAGCTTCCTTGACCACTGCTTTCTTACCTCTGTTGACCAAGCTAACTGGCTTTCTTGGCCACCTACTGATTTCCCCGTAATTTGGATATGGGTTCTGCTGCCAATGCCCATGCCCCTAATAGAGCAGTGGAAACAAATTCTGTTGCTGAGGGAGGGATGGTCCCCAGCGCTGAGCCGTATTTTGATAAACACCAACTCAGGAAATAGACTACATCAACAAGTAGTTCACGAGATATAGGCGTTATGAGTATATTTAATGCTGTCATTTAATTCGTTTATTTCAATGAGATTTCATTGTGATGCTATTCAAAGTTCTACACAACAGACGTAAGGATAGTCGAGGTACTTGTAGTAAGTAGTCCGTAGGTAAGGAAGTCGAGGCAAAACATAAAGAGTTATGTATAGTCGCTTCAGAAAGATGACAGTTGTCTTTCTGTTCTCTGCCTTCCGTACTCTACTCGTATGTCGACACAATTTTGATAATTATTAACTGCTGTATGTAGGATTTGTGAATGATGAATTTCAGTTTTGAAAGAAATATCTGGTTCTGAGTGTTCATCGCCGTAGATTGCTTTCGAACCAGACGCATTACTGAACGGGGTGTGTTTCACACCACCTACAAAAATCTTTTGTTATTTCTCTTCCACATTCTGGTATAGTAGAAAATTCACCAGTAAGTCTTTTACTTTCCTTTTATAAAAATATCTGAGCATGGAAGGTAACCACTAAATGAATATTATTAATTTTCCTCTTCACAATCCTTACGTAATTGTTTCAATTTGTAGTTAACTATTTGCCCTTCCTTCCTACTTTACTTTCAGGGGCGCGTGTGATGCGAAGATCTAGCGTGCGTTTCTTGATGAAAACTGCAAATGAAATGTTATATCTTTACAGACAACAACGCATCCATAAGTGTTGAATATTTAGAGATATTCAGTGTTTCATTTTCATTATAAATTTAATTTTCTTAGCATTTTATTATTATAATATTTTTGACAAATGTATATTTTTATTTGACATTTGACGATGAAACAAACTGAATACAATTCGAACAAACTGAATTCGTGCAATTTTCACTGTAGATGTACCGTAAATGTATTGTAAATATAACGCATTGACTGAACCTAATTGAAGTACAAAACGTTGGCTTATTGATGACGCACATTAGATCAAGTTTTAACGTTTTGAGGTTATTTTAACTTGTATGAAAGTAAACATTTCCTGAATTGAAATGACCACGTGCACTACTTTTAATCTTTTTCATTTCAAAACAAAATAGAGGGTGTCAAAAATGTATATAGAATTAAAGTACATAAAAATCTTAATTTAACAAAGTGGAATTAACACAAACAGAAAAAGGTGAGCACTAATCATCTTAGAATTCTACGGATACACCAGTTACAACAGATGCTCCAAATGCCCACTATCGGCTTGTATCTGAGTATTTGAACTACAGTTGAGCGACATTTGCGAAAGTGTCCTCAGCACATACCGTTTCAATTTTTACTTTCTCGCTACTGCTATCACGGCAGAGAGAAAATTAGCGAAAATTTGATAACTTTTTGCGTAATTTTGTGGGAAAATACGATCGATAAAGTACGTGCTGTTTTAGAAGCACTGGTTATTATGATGATGATGATGAAATTCTCATGAAATCATTTACCATTATTTGAAATGTATTAAGTTCCTCTCAATGCTTGACTCTTAACTTCGTGTGTTTTGCTTGTAATATGACGCGAAGTCTTCTCTTTGTAGTTTTTAGTTTCTCGCTACCGCTTACGCGTTAGGAGGTTATGTGAAGCTGCGCGAAATAACGGCGAATTTTCGGCAGAAAAACTCTTATTGCAGGGCCCCAGCCACAGAATGGTGAATAAATCTAGATGGATATATTTAGAAAAAAATCCACTAACATGTGCTGTATCCAGAATCCATGTTTTGTGGGTCCTTGATACCACCAAAAATCAATGACAGCAGAACGTTTGTCCGTCTGTGAACAATGCTAGCGGCTAAACCGTTCAGCCGATTTTCTCCAAAATTCATATTCCCCAATCGATCTGGCTCATGTCACAGCTCCTTGAATAGGAAACCGATATTTAATTTTTTGGGGGGCGGGTATGATGCCCCAGGGACATTTGCCAATTTATCAAAAACAAAGTGCCTCCAACGTTTTTGACTAAACATTGCTGTGGGAGAGTGGGAAGGACGTTTAAAAGAATGGCGCAGGTATCGCATACGTTAATAATTCTCATTATTCGAAAATTGAAAAAAAAATTCACAATTTTCCTAGAACTAAAATTATGAAAATATTTTTTTCTTAATGAAATGTGTCTAAGAAAAGCAGATCTAAAAATAAAATGTTAAAAACACGAGTATTTTTGAAAATACGAGTACTTTATGCAAAATGTTGTGTCAAACAGGTGTGATATACCAAAATGGGAACCATTAACATTACGGGGAAATGTATTTCAGAAGTGGAGTATACCCGAGTCACGAGACAATCGCCGCGCGGTCGCTATGGGAGCAGAGTAAACAGTCTTCATTAGGGGTCCATTTTGGTAACGAAACAATATACCCATGGAAATCAATAATCGAGGCGGAAGAACATTCTTTTGTTGGAAACAATAGAGGGATAGAAAAGGCTTCTTGAAGTTTGAAGATGACGGGGGACATTCACTCTTGCTGACGAAGCGGCAGCGATCGGATCAAAAGACTTAGCTGTGGGTGGTATTAATTTAAAATTTCTATTCGAAACATTAGAACAGGATATAGGAAGCCGTTTAGGAAATAGACTGGACATTTGTTCATTGTGGAACAGTACGCGTGTAGGCGTCCGTCAATGACGCAAGCATAGGGTAGTTAACGTGATTAATATTATAATGAAATGGATGGTACAGTTGGATACTAAACAAACGGAGATTTATTAAGTGAAGAAAGAATGTCGTCGCGGGACATCCGAGAAGTTTCTACGAGGCGCCGTCGAAGGGGAACTGAAGACTGCCGCGAAGAATTATATGGTGCACAGGTCTTTGTTTTGAACTATTAGAAATACAAAACCGGCCATGACCAAAAAGAATTCGAAGCGGTGGTTTAATAACTTTTGTGTCTAAAGTTAACGTTAATTGGAAAGTTGACTAATTTATTTGTCTGTATAATAAATCATAGTTGATATTTTTGAAGAAATCTGATTATTATTTTACAATACGTGCAATCCAGAATTAGGCGTTCTTATAACAGAATTTTCAGATGAGGAATCTTCGTAAGGATGGCAGATTGAATAAGTGATTGCAGAACGAGAAAGCAATACATATAAATTAGAACCCGGCCGACTGAGCAAGTACGGCGTAGTGAAGCCTGATAAAATTAATCTGCAGGCAAGAACGAATAGTGTCATTCGTAATTATTTCCTGGCGTCCAGATTCTCATTAACAGGTAATTAAAAATATTCGGAAGTAGTTACGAGAACTTAGTGAGATTTGATTTTAGATGGTGTTTCAGGCAATTTTCAATTTCTTCAAACCAGTTCTTAAAAATGGCACAAATTTTTTGATTAAATTTGAACCTTGGATAGAGTATAGGATGCTTAAGAAAATGGTGTAGGTCTCATGTTCGTTGAAATGCCTGATTTTTCGAAAATTGAAAAAAATTGGCGTCCTACCATTATAATTGTGAAGATCCAATTTTTTATACATGTGTTCATCAAAAACAGTTCTTCAAATAAGTTCATGTTGAATTTTTCGAAAATATTAATATTGAGTAAATTGCTTAGTGAACGTAATATGAGAGGTGTTTCGCGCAGTTGGATGCAACGTAAGTCAGAATTTGTATATTATTGCATATTTCTTTGTTCGTTTCTTAAGTTGGAGCGTTTATTATACGTTTACGAGTTAATATTTTAGAAATTCTTTAAAACATATTTGAAATATATGAAATAAAATTTGTTAGCCTTCAGAGAATATCAGATTCAAATGCAGCAATGGCATTACGCGTCGCGACTCGCGGATTTCTGTGAATTACGTGTCATTGTTGTGACTCGATTTTGCTGTATGAAAAGCAGTCATAATTCTCAAATTTTTATTTATATTTGCTTCAAAATATTTAGTTTTCACACCAAATTTCCCACGATTAGTAATGAGTTTAACAAAAATTGGTGAGTGAGATGTGTTAATTCGGAGAGAAATTGTGCTGTAAATAGTATTACATGACCATTACTAAAGACGAGAAAGTACGTGCTGTTAGCACCACTAATTGTTAGGGGTAATCAAACATATGTAAGCATTACTTTAGCATTTTCTCAAAATTTTATAAAATTTTAAACTTTTCATTCTGTCTTATAGTTACATTTCTTAAGAGATATAACTATAAGGCACATGGAAAGAATATCTGCTGACTTAACAATTTTAAAGGGCCCTTTTTCTTATGACAATTTTTTCCAAAATACCTCCCATTTTTGTAACTAATAGAACGTAGTACATGCAGATGAGTTAAAAACTTTATTTCCGAACCTCACCTACTTCTTTGAAAAACACATATGTAATTTCACTATATTTGGATAAAATCTAATGGTATAGTTACATGTAAGCACTAGATGTATTTCTGATTCATTTTAAATTCATTTCTAAATTGAAGCTAATAAAAATAGTATTTCACATGCCGTGGCAATGCTCCTTTTTCTCATCTTCTTCTCGTTTTCACTCTTGTACATTTATGAGACCCTTTCTCTTTAATTGCAAAAGGATTTTCTGTGAATGATCTCCTATATACAATGTATCGAAATAAAACTTTTGAAATGGTCAAGGGAAGAGCAGGGATAATGGATCGCCATCAATAAAGACATTTATTTATTTACTTTATTTATTGTTTATCTCACCGTTACTGCATTTTATTTTCGAAATATGGTAGCTCCTCTGTTTGATTTAATACTAGCTAATATTTATTATTGGATAAATATTATAAAAAATCGTATATATAATTATTCAAAATACTTGTTACAACGTTCTGTAATGAACATCTATAGATTGTATATTTATTGTATGATTGTCATTCTTTTAAGGCGCTGTAAGCGGTCACGCCAATTTATATCCAGCAGCCAAACTTTTGTTGCGGTCCTTCAGTCCAAATCTTAGAATTCAACTACTGCAAATTGAAATTGTATTAATCCAATACACCACTGAGAAGAAATGTCTCTGCAATACATTTCTTACAATATAATACAATTTCAAGCACGTAAGAAATTAATTGGGAGCGTCGCCATTATATCAGTTGCATCAAATGGATTAATACCGTGAAATCGGTGAGATGGTGAGAAAACCCACTTAATTTTCCGCCTGAATCATTTAAGAAAACATAACTGAAGTTCGATGAAGATGTCTAAGGATTCAAGTGGGATACGCTGGAAGTCGATATATTTATCCACTCCGGACGGAGGGTCGGACGGAGGGAGAGTCGGACGGAGGGAAGGACGGAATGAGGGACGGAGGGAGGGACGGACGGAGGGACGGACGGAGGGAGGGAGTGACGGTCGAACGGAGGGAGGGACGGACGGACGGAAGGAGGGAGGGAGGGACGGAAGGATGGAGGGACGGAAGGAAGGGACGGACGGAGGGAGGGAGGGAGGGACGGAGGAACGGACAGACGATGGGACGGACGGACGGAGGGAGGGAGGGACGGACGGAGGGAGGGACGGAAGGAAGGGACGGACGGACGGAAGGAAGGGACGGAGGGAGGGAGGGAGGGACGGACGGAGGGAGGGACGGAAGGAAGGGACGGGCGGAGGGAGGGAGGGAGGGACGGGCGGACGGAGCAGAAGACGGACGGGCAGAGGGATGGACGGAGGGACGGACGGATGGGGGGACGAACGGACGGACGGACGGACGGAGGGACGGTGGGACGGACGGACGGAGGGACGGACAGAATTTTCTCCGGCAATCGATGTTTCGGTATTATGGACCTACAAAACATGGATTCTGACTACAGCATGTGTTAGAGGATTTTTTTCTAAATTTAGCATCTGGACTTAGCCACTTTTTTCGTAGCTGGGGCCCTGTAATTGTTTTTTGCCGAAAATCACCGTTTTTTTGCACAGCATTACGTAACATTCCCTCTAGCATGGTAGCGGTAGAGAGAAAGTAAAAAAAAACTAGTGGTGCTACAACAGCACTTACTTTCCCGTATTAGAGGAAACAGCTAAGTAGTACTGTAATATTGCACTTTATGCGCTACTAACATCTTCGCTTGGAACTCACTATTTCCATTGCAGTGTTGTCAGAACTATGTAAATTCTACAACTTCACAAAAATAGAATGCAAAAGTTTTGTAACCCTGTATTGGAAAAAGAAGCCTGATACCCCAAGAAATGCCTTCCATTGGGCCATGATTAGGGAAGAGTATTTTAAACCATGCAACAAATTCTCTACTCACTACAAATGGTACAGCATTTGGTGCAAAACTAAATATTTGCCTCCAATATCAACATAAATTAGACAATTATAACTCCTTTTCATACAGCTCCATTAGGTCACAACAATGACACTAATTCACAGATATTCGCGAGCGCAAAGTGAATTCCATTGTTGCAGACCCTGCATTGTCGCTATTCTGAGAGCTATTAATTCTTTTTACTTATTTCAAATATTTCAAAATAAACAATTTCTAAAATATTAATGTTGTAAGTCTATAACAAGTTCGAATGTAAGAAACGAAGAAAGAAATAATATACCAAATTGCACATTCTAATTTACAACGCATCCAGCTGTCCGAAGCGCAGTAAATTTACAGCGGCCTATTTCGTTTGTCACAACATTAAAGAAAACTACTCGTATTTTGAAAAAATTAAGCATGACCGTATTTATTTTATTTATTTATTTGTCAAAAAACAGAAACAGAATGGCACAGACTTTCCCGTATTAGTTTTCTATTTTCCTGGGTCTTCGCTAGCTATTCGGAATTGCCACATACTCTTTCTTGCCAGCTACCATCTATCATCGCCAAAAGTACATTTTTTTGTCATTTTCTTAATTTTCGGTTTCCTATTGGTAGAAACAGAAACATTAATTTTAGAATATTAAAGAACACAAAAACCTAGCCGTAAATGTCAATTTTCTTTTAAAAATTATGTGCCGTTTAAGAGAAAATGGCGTTTTAGCACTACTAAAAATGCGACATTTGAAGCTCATTTTCACAGAAAATTTTTGAGTTTTCAAAATACTTTATTTGAAGTTATTGAAGCACTTACACTCACAAATATAATCATCTTTACAAATTGCGGATAATGTGCATATTAAAGATGTGAGAAATCTTACAAAAAATTTACATTATATAATTTTTGAAAAAACAAAAAAACTCAAAATAAACTTCACGCTATACTAATGAGTGTAATTAGCACTATCCGTTACAAAAGTTTCAAGAAAAAATTGCAGCCATATACGAGAAAATGACGTTTGAGCATTTCTGAAAATGCCGAAATTTGAGCTACTTTTCACAGAAAACGGTAGTGTTTTCGAGAAACTTTACTTGACATTATTTAAAGCATATATATTCGTAAATATAATAATGTTAAAAAATCGCCGATAATGTAAATATTAACCGACGTGAGAGACAAGTAAAAAAATTTACATTTTGGTAATTTTTGAAAAAACCAACCGGATAGACCAAAATGGATATGATGTCATTGATAGAGTACATTTACCACTATCCCTACCTAAAAGTTACAGAAAAATTTGGAGCCGTTTTTGAGAAAATTTTGTTTTTGTAATTTTTTTTAAAATTGCACATATTGCACGCAATATTGCCACGAAAACTACCAAAATTGTGAAAAACATTTACATGACCTTTATTAAAGAACTCAATATGCAGAACAAATTTTATTTGAAGAAAAAATCTCTATCTTCAATTTTGTAGTTGGAGAAAGACGCCGAAAAAAATTCAAACTTTCACAATTTTCGAAAATTCAGAGCTGTACGTGAAAATCGGACCTATGCCATGTTAAAAAGTGTATTTTCCTCTATTCATACAAGAATTTAAAGAAAAATTTGGAGCCGTTTTTTGAGAAAATGTTGAAAATCCCCTGGGGGCTTCATATAAAGTACCCCCAAATTTTAAAGAATCTTTTCAAAATCACAAAGCTTCGACTAGAATCAGATCGACTGGGGAATATCAATTTTGAAGAAAATCGACCGAAACGGTTTAGGCGCTAGCGTTGACCACAGACGGACAGACGGACAGACGGACGGAATGCCGTCAGATCGATTTTAAGTGTAAAGAAGCAACAAATTTTGACCACACCACGAGATAGAGGATTTTTTTTCTTAATTTAGCAACTGGTTTTATCCACTTATTCGTTTTCACGGCCCGACAATTAATTTTTTTTCCGCCGAAAATTGGCCATTTTTTCGCGCAGCATTACATCTTTCCCTATACTACGTATATCACACACGTGTATACGTACGTATACGGGAAAGTAAAAAAATGAACTTATTGCAGATGCCCGGCGTGTCCATTTCACGCAAAGAAATTTACATGAAATAGTATGGAATAAAATAGGTCTTCAATTTTGTATTGCAAAATTAGATAGAATTATCTTCAGTCAGATAATTTAAGTCTAACGATTCTTATAAAAAACCGCACAAACGAGTGTAGAAATTCACAGCATTTCACCAATATACTCGAAGTGCATCGAAACACGATATCTATCTTTCTCTCTCTCACATATATATATATATTATATATATATATATATATATATATATATATATATATATATATGAGAGAGAGAGAGAGCTGCAAGCTGCAGGCTGCAGGCTGCTTTTCTTTTAGTATGGATGAATTATCATTGTAACATATCTGTATTACTTAACTGAAATCACTCCACGTACTCAGTCTTTTTAACGTGTTAGAATTTCCTTCATACGCCGAACAAATTTTATTTTTCTCTCTGACTTGTTTCCCTTAACAACATATTTTACACTATTCTATGACAACTTGCGGTTCGCATAATACTCCCTGCAATTAAGCTATCAAAAATGCGTTTTTAATTACTTTTGTTTGAATCCTTCAGGGAGCCAACTAGAAATTGTTCCAATGGATTTCTCTCGCCCGACAACTCGAACGAGCTCTGACCTCTGTATGTCTCTGTATGAACTCTGAATCACCTCAGTATGTCTCGTAGTAATTAATTGCTAAAAAGCAAAAAAAAAAAAAAAGAACAACAAGTCCTTAGAGAAACATCTCTCTTCGCTACTGGAAGAATCGTTCGTTATCGCAACACGTTGAATGACACCGCATTTGTGTTGTTCAGAGTGAGTCTAATCGTGTGAAATGTATCCTGTTCTTTGAAATGTCACTAAGAAAATTACTCGAGCAATGTCAAGATAACTCAAGCAATTTTCGGTTATCATTTCATGGTCGTTCAATGCAGGATGTTGGTATTCAAGAAATTAAAAAATGGGGAGAACGATCATCAGGATCGTCATTGCTTCCACTTAAATAAAATTCTTGGCGTTTTGGCCTGGTGTCATCGAATTTGCACCATCTCAAAATTAACTCAAAAATGAAATGAAGGCAAGTAGGTTAAACAGATTACGAATTAAACAACTTTTCTAGCTTTGTGTAGGCACAATTTACTCGTCCTGTGATGCTTCCTCTCGTGTCAGAGCGAAGTGCCTGGATTTTTTTCGGTTATATCAGACTTCTCTACTACTTGATAAACAACTTTGGCTTGTTCTTTTCCTGAAGAACTTGGGATTTCAGGGACTCTCAGGAATAGTTTCTTTCCTTGAAAGCAACTTTTACTGCCCCCCTCGCACTCACCCTCTCTGTGCCCTCACCTTCATCAGTGTCCGCGCCCTCGCCCCTGCTGCGCCTTCGCCCTCGCCCTCGCCCTCGCCCTCGCCCTCGCCCCTCGTCCTCGCCCTCGTCGTCGCCCTCGTCCTGCCCTCGCCCTCGTCGTCACCCTCGCCCTCGTCGTCGCCCTCGCCCTCGTCCTCGGCCTCGTCCTGCCCTCGTCCCTCACCCTCGTCGCCGTTCGCCGTCGCCCTCGCCCTCGTCCTCGCCCTCGTCGTCACCCTCGTCCTGCCCTCGCCCTCGTCCTCGCCCTCGTCGTCGCCCTCGTCCTGCCCTCGTCTTCGCCCTCGTCCTCGCCCTGCCCTCGCCCTCGCCCTCGTCCTAGCCCTCGTCGTCGCCCTCGTCCTGCCCACGGCCCTCGTCGTCGCCCACGCCCTCGTCGTCGCCCTCGCCCTCGTCGTCGGCCCTCGCCCCCGTTGAGCAGTCGCCCTCGCCCACGCCCTCGCCGTTGGCGCCGCCCGCGCCTGCGCCTTGCCGTCGACCGCGCGCGAGGGGCGCCGCTGAGTAATGAGGGCGCGTGCGCGTGCGCACTGCGCGGGGATCTGGTTAATCGCACGCGAGCGATAAATAGCGTCGACGCTCCCCAGCGCAGGGGACTCGCTTCCTCCAACTCTTCATTTAACCACAAACTCAACTGCGCTAGTAATTGATTTCAGTAGTATCTGCTACATCTATTAGTGGCATAATCAGCCACACCACGTAAAATAATATCCCTGACTCTGCAGATATTCCATGAAAATAAGTGATCACAAAAAAGAGCAGAAGCAGGTTGAATCGAACTGCCGTAAAAGTGAACGATAAATGGGCCGGAATCTATCTCCTCTGCTTGTATTCCATACAGATTCATTGGAATTCGAAAAGTTATCACGGTCAGCGGAATGGTTAGCAGTTGTCTGAGCTTGCTGTTCGTTTCGTCTCGTCCAACACTGACATTGTGGCAAGAATATTTTGTTTCGTGTCATCGGACTGTGTGAAATGTGATTTTCACACTTCTCTCCTGGCAGGATCTCCCTGTCCCAGACTCGCATGCCCTCGAGGGGCGGCCCCCGTCAATTCTCGGGAGAGCTTTAAATAGGGGGAGCACGTGCCCTCGTGGCTTTGGGGGCAATTTAACAGCTCCTCGTTTATCGCGATAAGAGCCTAACCTCCGTTTAACTTAATAAGAAAAGATCATTGTGGGAAAGGCCTGAATGCACTCTGTTGTCACAATAAATGATGCATCATTTATTATTAGACGACGACGTTGATCTGCTTTGTATATCTCCATTAGGTGGTTCTTCAATAGCAGGACTTTCCGGTGTTCGCCCTTTCAAACCGTTTTATTACCGTCGCAATATCACGAGTACCATATTATATTACCCACATATATAATAGTAATACAGAGAGTAATAACATAAGCGGCGGATTTCACACATTTGCATTCCCCCGTAAATAACGATATGCATTCATTAGAACACAAAAATATTGTCTTTCTTTTTGGAATCAATATACAAATCCCATTGCGCATATTTTACGGTGTTTGTGACGACGGAGCATATTTTTGACTTTTAGAGCATATTTTGGCCTATTTATAAAGTTTGATATATTTTTAATAATGTTCTCCTCTGAAATGTAAACCGCCGTTATTGTTTTCGAGTTTGGGTGTTTTGTGATTGAACTGAATAGTATATTTCATCCAGACGGCAGTTTCCTGCCGTGTCTGCGCGACGATCGACTCCATGAGAAAGATCCGCGCCGAGACTTGTGCTGTACCTTTCCCTGTCTGTGTCGAACGAAGAGTTTCGTGATCGCTGCGGATCCATTCGCTAAGATCACGGTGACGAGAAAGCAGAAGTGATTCTCTCGGATTCTCTACTCAAAAATGATGCTTATATATCTCCAAAGCACAAGAAAAGTGACATGTACCATATATAAAAAATGCATTTGCGTCATTTCGCAAAAGAATGATTTTCACCTGTAAAGAGCCGATTTTTTTCATACCAAAGGCAAAGTTATTTATTCTAGTATAACTGGTTGTCTGGTGATTGTATTCTTGAAATTTGTACTAGCCAAAAAAATAAGCTTCACTAAATGTTTTTTCTACGCCTAAACAAAAAATGATGATTGTTGTGTGTTGTATTTGTTATGTGTCTTTGTTCAAAGACTGTGTGTTCATGATGCCAAAGTTACATGTCACAGCAGCCGAAAAGTTAATTATTTGTTTCCTTCAGAGCTTTCCTCAAAGCTCCGACGGGAATGACATTCATAGAGAAAAATACCAGAAATTCTCCTTCCGTCAGGATTATCTTAACTACGTAGGTGGCAGCACGTCTCAATGCTACACTCGGCTACAATGGAAGGTATGAGCGGGTATTTCCTTTGCCGACCTGTCGGGCCCAAGTGGCTGGAGCGTGTGCCGCCTTAGCACCCTCGGTCTGAAGGTTCGCGGGTTCGAGTCTCACCGTGGAGAGGTGTTGTTCCCTTGCCTTTCATGTATGTGTGTTGTCCGGAAGCTTGTGAGTCTGGCTGACCAGAGACAAGGAGTCGCAAGGTGTGTGTCTAATGTAAGTTTAATGTGTGTCCCCATCCATGAGGGTTACAATGGGTTACCCGCACGGATAGTCGAAATCAACAGCCCTGAAAATGGAAAAAATCCCCAGGACAGGGAAAAAGTATTTCCTTTCCTGAATCCAGATCTTTTCAGCGTCTTCCCACTTCTACAAAATTAAATAAAGAGATTTTCTTAGTGAAATCTATTGTTCAGTGACAGATCTTCTGATGTAATAATGTAAAAGGTCTGTCTAAAATATTGAGGTGCAAAAAGAATACAATAACAATTCATGAAAATAAACTAATAGAATTTTTTCGAAAATAACGAGTAGGTCTAATTTTCCCACAATGTTTCGTGAAAATTGAAGCAAATATTTTCTCAAAAACGGACTCCATTTTTTCTTTAAATGTTCGTCTCGTAGGTATCAAAAAACGGTTAAAAAATGTTATTTAGTCTCATTTCTGGCAAAACTCTCGGTATTTTCGAAAAATTTCAAAAAAATACATTCTCTTAACAAAAATATTAACATTCCAAACCTACAATATTTAAAATAAAGTTTTGTCTCTTGAAATCGTTCTAAAAAAACAGAACTTTAAACAAGCTTATTTATATTTTTGAGAAACGATGCACTTGTAGTAGACCAGTCCACGCCTATGAGTTTTTGTTATCTGTAAGAGCAGTAAAATTAATTAAAAAGCAGAAAAATAGAACAATATTCTTGTATAATTGTCACCACCCAGTCACCTTTCTGGAGACGTTTACACTCAGAAATGTGATCCGCAGACGTAAAGAATAACAAGTTGTAATTCCTTGTTTCTGAGTAACAAATGCATTTAAAAATTAAATGTTGACAACTTTATGGCAACAACTGTCAATTGTAACAATGGTAACAATTGTTGGTAACAACCGTCAATTGTAACAATGGTAACAATTGTTTGGTAACAACCAAACAATAGTTTGGTAACAATATATGTATCAAAACGGCCAATACATCAGGCCTAAGAATTTCAAAGAATTTGTTGTCTCGGTAGCTTAGTGATTACAGCAACTGGCGTAAACAAGGAGACCGGGTTCGACTCCGGTTGGGGTAACAATTCTTTGAACATATTTACATACAGTAAACCCTCTTTAGCACAAACTCTTTATCACGAATTTCGCCGCAACACGAACAAAACTTCGGTCTCGGCAAGGATTACGGTGAAAGGGACATTTATAATACTCGGATAACACGAACTCCGATTTTTTTGGTCCCTTGGAATTCGTGTTATCGAGGTTTACTGCATTCTTTGTATAAAGAAAAGACTGCGATAATACTGCTCTAAAGTAAAGCGCGAGCGAGCCCCATCTCGATCAGGTTTTCGTCCAGTTTCCCTGATCCTTGAGCAAATGCTGAGATGGTCCCTTGTTTTGCTTCTGGACATAAATGTAACTTCATATTGTGCACGTCTTCTGAATTTCAGTAGAAATATAGATATTCACATTATAGTTTTCCATATTATCGCGGCAAAAAGTATTATTCTTTCATGAAGAACATGAGGTTCAGGGCAGGAATTTGTAGCTAATTTACCTTTGAAAATATTATTTTATTATATAGGAACGAATCTTTTTGTCAAACAAAACTTGAAAAAAAAAACAACGCTCTTTCTGTATTCCAAATTGGACTAGAATATGGTTTAGGATAGAGATCACAGAATTATGAAAACGTGCACAAAATTCACTACTCCCCATAGCTCGTCACACACAGTTTTTAACTGTTTTTGACGTAAATAAATAAATAAAGCAAGTGAGAGGAAGAAGTGTGTGTGTGTGCGCGCGCGCAGGAGTGGCGGAGGCGGGCTTCTGGTCGTCGGGCGGCGGTGGCGGCGGTCGGGTGGCGGCGGCGGTGGCGGCGGCGGCGGCGGCGCGCCCTGCAGCAGCACGGCGTCGTCGGGCCCCGCACGCCCACCGGCTCGCGCGGCGGCGACAGCCCCCCCCACGCCCTACGACGAGGAGCTGCAGCCGCACGGCCTCCTGCACTACGACGCGGCGCCGCCCGCGCCCCTCGCCCCCGCACGCGGCGCAGGCCTCGCCGACTTCTACGGCGCCCCCGCCGCGCTCGGGTGAGTCGCATGCCGGCTTCACAGGAGCTCAGCTACACCCGCAATCAATTGTCATCTGCATCATCATCAACTCTTGTCCATTTACACAACATTCACAATCTCCTCTACACCTGTAAAGAATTTTCAGCGCACAATTGCTATTCCCTATAATTGTCTCTCATTGCACACTTAGAATTCGAATCGTTGTCATTTTTATCATCATTATTCATCTCTTGTCAATCCCCACAGAATCCTTTCAGAATCTCTTCTATCCCTGTAAAGAATTTCACTGCACATTTGGTAGTCTCTATGGTTTCTCTCATTACCCATTTGGAATTCTATCGTTGTTATCTTCATCAACATCATCTCTTATCCGTCCTACAACATTCAGAATCTCTTCTTACACCTGTAAGAATTTTCAGCGCACAATTGGTATTCTCCATGATTATCTCTCATTACACACTTGGAATTCGATCCTTGTTTTCTTCATCAACATCATGTGTTCATTGCCACAATTATCAGAATCTCTTCTACACCTGTGAAAAATGTCATCGCACAATTGCTATTCTCCATGATTATCTCTCATTACACATTTGAAATTCGATCGTTGTTATCTTAATCAACATTATCTATCTCTATCCCCAAGACCATCAGAATCTCTTCTATACTGAAGAATGTTCCATGACAGTTGCCATCTATATCACTTTAATGACATCTCTTACCTTGTTGATAAAAACTTCATTAGGAACGCGCCAATGCAATCCTGCAACGCACTGACGATTCAAGGTGTTTCTTGACATCGATTGTTCGAAACTCTTGAATAGTACGTGCTCGTCTTTAACCTCTTCTCGTAGACAGAAACATCATGTGTTATCTACAAAACCACTGAGGTCTATTGGGACCTTCTATTTCATTTACTAGGCTCAGCTTTGTGAGCCCAGACGCCATGGTAAGGGGTGGGAAGAGCACGATCTTGAATTCTGTTACAAAATGTTTTCCCATAATACGAATCGAGATATCTCTAATAGGTAGATATCATTCTTTTGCGAACTGGAATTTATAATCCGTGATTTCATACAACCATCTCTTGCAACACTTACAAAACTAATCATAACACAGCAAATACAATTTCCTCAAATTTTCTCAAACCGATTTCTCACACTTGAAGATCTGAACACTGCTCACATAGTTTCCTAGAATCTTCTCAAAACCCAATTCTTTCCGCCGGGCCGCTCATTTATACGTGGTCAGACTCCCGAACCTTGAAGCCCCAGAACTTCCGACACTCCTCTCGGCGTCCCGGGAACACTCCGAACTCGGGGCTGTGCAGCCTCTTCGCTCCACTCAGCGGACTCCGACATTTGATGCAATCCCCTTTACAACATCATAATACAATCAACTTCCGGTCATACGGATCGTGGGGACTAGCATTTCTGGTTCACTATATCAATATATCCGATGATGTCAAAGTTAAATAGAATTTCTCCACAGTGATTGTTTTTATACAAGTGAGGTACAGCAAAATACATGGACAGTACGAAGTGAAAATTTCAATATAAAATTTGAGTAATTGTCCTTAAAAATAAATTATTTTCAGTGCATTGTCATGTTTTGTTTGATTCGTCAATTTTTCATTAGTAATTTCACTCAATTCCTTCTCAAGAATTCGTGCTCTCTCCATACTTGATTTCTGCATTGTCAACTGTCTCTAATGTACCAAAGAAGTCTTGACAACCTTCAATTGAAGGAATTAATTTCGAGGATTTATTCCTACGTTCACTATAGCCGAGGTTCAGGTTCATTATAACGGAATCTTCTTGTGCTCATTTGTAATGTAAGTGAGACGGGACAAGTGACTTAAGTTCACAATAACCGAGAGTTCACTATAACCGGATCCTCTTATGCTTATTTGTAACGTGAGACGGGACCAGTGACTTAACCTTCCAGCGGGCGCGCGTAAAATGTTCACACCAGCAGGCGCGTGTCGTAAATTTTACGACATTCAATGACTCTTGAAAAAAATCAAAGAAATTGTAGGACAATGGAATTTTATGTCGCATTATAATATCTAAGAATGATATTTACTACCAAAAATATCCGTTGATGAACGTTCGTATTTAGTATCAAAAAGATCTTGTTCCAATCCAGTATCGTTCTGATGCTCGTCTATATTTTCAACATTCGTTTACGGTCACTGTCACTATCCAATTCATGATCTTCCTCCGATCAGACAGTTCTTGAAGAATATTCTGATTTTCGTTCATATGAATTCTTTATCTGGACATTTACAGAAAATTTCCATTAAGCCAAATTATTACACAATATTTTAGCACAACAGCCGGCGCGCAGCGTGAAGTTTACGTCACTATGCCACTTATCGCGAATAGAACGTTACAAAAACCGAACATAGCGTGCAAACTAAACAGTGGCTGCAGGAATGCATCACTAAAGATACCTGCAAGGAATACCAAGAATGCAGAAGTTTTTGACAACAATGAGTTGACAGCAAAACAAAAAAACTGCTATTGTCGTAAAATTTATGACAGCGCGCCCGCTGGAGGGTTAAGTTCACTATAACCGAGAGTTCACCATAACCGGATCCTCTTACGCTTATTTGTAACGTAAGTGAGACGGGACCAGTGACTTAAGTTCACTACTTTCTCGAGTGCTTGAATGTCCGAAGTGTGTGGGCTGACGGCCACGGCGTGTGCTCTGTTGCAGGGGCGTGGGCGTGGGCGTGGGCGAGAGCGTGGGCGTGGGCGTGGGCGTGGCGGGCGCGCCGGTGGTGCGCGTGAAGCGGCGCACGTGCGCCAACAAGAAGGAGCGCAAGCGCACGCAGAGCATCAACAACGCGTTCGCGGACCTGCGCGACTGCATCCCCAACGTGCCGGCCGACACCAAGCTCTCCAAGATCAAGACGCTGCGCCTGGCACGTCCTACATCGGCTACCTCATGGCGGTGCTGGAGAGCGACGACCCCGGCGCGTGCGGCGCCGGCAGCGCGGGCTTCCGGGCGGAGCTGGGCGGCGGCGCGGGCGCGGGCGGGGGCGGCGGCGGGCCCGCGGCGCGCCGCGACGCCGCAGGCGGCGCCGTCGCCTCCGCGCCCGCCCCCGGCCCCGCCCCCGCCCCCGGGCACGCCCACGGCGCGCGCGCGCACGCCAACGACCACGCGGTGAGTGCACCCACACACACCTCATTTATTTATTTTCATGTATTTTTTTATTTATTTTTATTTTATTTATTATTTTTATTTATTATTTTTTATTTATTATTTATTATTTATTATTAATTATTTTTTATTTATTATTTACTATTTACTTATTTATTTATTTATTTTGCCTACGAGCAGGCCGCCATGCGTGCATGTGCCTGGATTTATCGGGGCTCGGTTTCATTACATCAGTAGCAGGTTGCATGTGATTCTTATTAAGGGAACAGCATTTAGCTGAATCCTATTTTTATCCTCCAAAGTTGCTAGCCCTGGGGGAGTGGACGATGAAACGATAATGAGGGGTGAAAGGACGACACACACACATACAAACACAAACACATCTATGCCATTACGGGGCTCCAACCCGCGATCCTTCCGTCCAAGATCGCTACTGCACTTCTGCCTTAACTATCTCGGCTATCCGGACCGTCAGAGACCTTATTTATTTATTTATTTGACATCAAAAATAGTTTAAAATTCTGTGACCTACAATGGGGCAAGTGCATGGTTTCTTGTTATCTGGAATACCTGTTCTAAAACTTATACACATTAAGTTGAATAACGAACACACGTAGCAACGAGCTTTTTTCGCAAGAATAGATAATATTCTCTCCTGCATAATAAAAACTATTTGCGGAGGCAAATCAACTATTCAGACTATTCTCCACAATACTAGACTTGAAGAAATCGACTTATTGCCGCGATAAAATGGAAAATGATTGTTACGTATCTAATGAACTTATGTCTCGCAACAGTTTACGCACCCGTAGATGCCCGCGATCCTGGGCATCTCCAATAACTTCAGCTGCCGCAGTTTTTCACTTATGTCACAGTTCGTTCGCCTCTCTCTTGAGATGATTTAAAAAAACACTTCGAGCTCCAACACAAAGAAAATATATTATTCTTGAATTCGGGTTACCACCTTCAATCGGCAAAATATTGTCTGCTCCGCTTCAGACGATATCTTGTTCCGTATTTTAGAACCACTGAGTAATGTTCTTAAATACCTTCCCTAAAAGCGGCTCCACTCATTCGCTATTCGGCGAACAGCGAGCAACCGCTCTCCGAATCCCGAGTAGTGCGGATGGGTCGCTTGCTATTTGTCAAATGAACATTCGGCGCTCGCCCTACCCGCCGCGTGTCGGTCTTTTGGATACATCAAAGGAGCGAAACATTCGCCGAACATATCCGCTGGTCTGGGATCGAGCGAGCAGTAGCTCGCTGCCCTGTGAATGCCGAATGTGTGGAGCCACCTTAAGGTTTCACCAATCTTCTAATCTCTTGTAGATGCTACTATTTGGGTATTTAACCCAGAATATCAGAAACAATATCTCAACCTGCATTCATGCATTCATTTCTTACGAACGCGAGCAAGTCTCTCTCTAACAAACTTGCGACCATAGCAACCGAAGTTACATACCTCAAATGTCTTTCTTACAAGTTGATACAACTTTAATAAATGTATATTTTCATATCGTAGCAATGTTTCTTCGAATTTCTCCATTCCCGAGCTGCTTTCGTCTAACTAAATTACCACAACGATTTTCTTCATAAAATATTTTGTCCAATTTTTGTTTTTGTTCTATTACTAAAAAGGAGGTGACCCAATCTCATTGCTTAGAAGCCTTAGAGGCCATGAGTCTCGCTTTAACCCAACGTGCGACTGTGGAATATGGCAACGCAGCATCACCACATACTTCACGCAGTCCCTGAAAACATTCTTGCTTACCCCGACGTCATGCTACTTCAATTTGGAGCCACGAACGTTGCTCTACTTTTATAAACATGACGTTAGGATGCTTGCACTATTGCTACGAAGTTCAACGATTTACACACTGCAGTAGACTGACAGAATACTGTTCAGCTCGCTGCACGTCTAATAGTACTACCTTTTGTCACGATAAATGGGAGCACTCACTCACGGGCAGTTATAGCAATATTCTCATTACTTTTATCCAACCAATGTTGTTAAATGCCGCCAAATGTTGTGATCGAGCTTGTCTTGAGACGCCATCGAAGATGGAGGAAAATAACAAAATTTTGACATTTTTATCTCTATAAGTTTTGGTCCGATCTGTTCCCTTTTTGTTTTAAATAAAATATAGTAAACGTATTCTTCATGAAATTTCCTTACACACCTTTGATATCGCGTACCTTTTTTTGTGTTAGAGTGCATGTTTTTGCACACATGAAGTCAAAGGTTCTTTGGAGGTATAACAATGGTCATTTTAATCAAATTTTGGAAAAGTGACCCGAGATGCCATCTCTAATTTTAAATGCCAAGACCCACATGTCGCGAAGGAACGTTTATGGCATTGTAGCTACATAGATGAAATAGTTATTGAGACAGCGGTAAGTTTGACCCTTTGGAGTGTTTGGTGTACACTTCTGCCATTACAATTTCGCAACTTTAGGAAATAATATTACCTCCTCCGGTACTGCTAAACGAATGAAACTGAGTATAAGCGCTTTTTCATCCAATTACAGTTTTGTCCCCCAACCAAAGACAAGATATGACTGAAACGGACAAACACACGAATATATTGACATACACAATAACGCCTAGAAAAAAATCGGAAAAGCCCTCAATAACCCGAAATTGACATCCTAAATTACTCCTAACATAGCCATCGTTTAATCGGTCTTACCCATGAGAAATTATCCATTCGACATCCTTCAGTTACCCCCTCCTCGAACCATGAACATCACCTCCCAAACTAATAAATCATGTCCAATACCTACTTACTGTTGCCGTCAACCCCAAAACTTTAACTTCACATTTTCACCCTCTTCAATGCCCCTTAACTGATTAACCGTACCCTTACCCGCTCCATGCTGTTTCCCTTTTCCTCTTCCCGGTCAGCGTTTAGAATGTGGCGGAAGGAAGGAACTTTCATATTAATAAGACTGCAATTGCACCGTTGTTCACTCTATAGCGCAAATGCTAAAAGCATTAGACCCCTCAATAACACCCCTTTTATCCCGAACACATTCCAAAACATTCATTATTCCTCAAATAATAAATATGAATTGCTTGGCGCTCCTCTACCATATCGAGTTTATTCTGAGAAGTGAGACAAAGATTTCAATCTGAGACCCCTTGTCCCAGAGTAAACTGTTTTTCTACTACATCGTCATTCGTTATATCAGCACCACAATACTCGCACAAGATGTAAAACTCGATATGATGGGTGTGTTAGTAGGATTATTTTATTTTTTGTCAAAAATGTGCAATAGGACCATTTAGAGACACGCCCTTCATATATTTCATTAGTTACGTGATGGAATTACAAATCTGAGGTTAAATTCAGCCATAATTAAAAATAATCTCTACCAAATGGCACGAACTTTCTCCTACGAGTTTGTTTCCTGTTCTCTTGAATCAGGACTCGATGTTTATCACAAACTAAAGTACGGTACAGTTCTTGATAAAATCTTGTTTGTGTGTTTAGGAAAAGTATCCCAATCGCCTTAACAATAGAATCTCTAATTTTCGGTCGTAAAATCCACGTTTAAGATTCTATTGAGCTGTTACTCTTCACACTCGTCTGCATTAAGGTCTATTAGAGATGTTTCAAAGATGGTTGCTTTCAAACACGGTTTAGCATAATTTTCCAAATGTTCGAATTTGTAACTTCGAATTATACACAGATCTTTACATATTCTAAGCAGATCCTCTAAGATATCTTTGCTTATTGTTTTACAACACATTTTAACTCTCCGGTGCATGTGATAGGATTTCCGAAGCGAGTTCACGCGCTGCGAGCGAGAATTGCGAAATGAATCAAAACCAAGCGATTTAGTTACTACGGATAACGAAGATACATGAAGCCGTAACTTAATATCCCTTGATAACTGACAATGGGATGGGGAAAAATCAAGAGCAAACTCTCATTTTGCTTGCGTGAGTAAATGAAATAAAATATGTTAATATTAACTAAACTAACTAACCATATGTGTAAAAATGAATCTTTATATTTAATCAAAGTTTGTAAAATTGCTTGTAAAATTGAGAAATTGGAAACAGCAGGTGTACCCCTAAGGGAGTCATTAAAAATTGTTAAAGACATTAAAATGTCTGTGAAATTAATGTTTGGAGGTGTGAGTGTGAATGCCAAGAAACAACTGTACAAATTACTCGTATAACACGTTATATCAAATCCATACTTTAAATTTCTCCGAAAAGTAAAAAAATATTAATTGTGGTTACAAATCATAAAATGCAGAATTTGATTTCACATTGGCTCAGATTTCATTTTTACAGTATCCTCCAATTAGTTTCCGAACCTAGAGAGAATTTTATGAATTTAAAAACATTCCTTTCTGACAGAAGAGAATTTGAAGGAGTAAAATTAGAAGAAAAAAAATTATTTACTGTCATAAACAGGCAACAAAAGAAAAAATGTACAATACTGAACTTTGCATGTGCATGTTTAATCACTTTTTACCCCACGCGTAACATTCGCCATGAATATATGCTAAACGAATCCACCATTGTTGCTTTAACAACTCCGTACTGGCAACAAAGAGCTGCAGCTGTAGCGACAGCCATGAGTTCTACCGCCATCGCCACCGTCTCAGCCACTGGCTCGTGTTCTAAATTTGTATTTTTTAAGGCTAAAATATGCATTTAATTGCCAAATTGGTGTTGAATTATTAGCTTGAAAATAATTTGTTTTCGCTCCTAATGTTCTATGATTTGAGTTTTACAAGTGATGACTGAGGTGTGTATGTACTTGGCGAGACAGCCCGTAAACGGGTTCAGGCCTGCCGGCGACGTCCCTGCCTCGCGGCCGTGCGTTAAGGGGGTATGTGTGGGTAGCACGTAGACATCCCCAAGCCGTATTCCGGTCTTCTCAACCAGAGAAGTGAATTTTCTCATCGTCACACAGCAACACATACTGGGACATTGCAAGGAAAACGCGGATTGCCTCGACCCGGAATCGAACCCGGGGCCGCGTAGTGGAAAGCGAGCACGCTGACCAACATTTAGCCGCGAGGCTGAGATGTGTCAAAACAGAGAAGTTACGGTTTTATAATATTACGAAACCGTTATTAAATGCAAGAAAGTGCTTGCTGTTGTAGCAGCACTAGTTTAGTTTTTGTCCATGGTGACTTAATTACACGAATTTTTCTATTTTTCTGAGTTTTGATTGGTAGTTGAGAGAAAGAGAGAGAAAGAGAGGAAGAGAGAGAGAGGAAGAGAGACGTTTTGAAAATAAACCTTTTTGGGTGTCAGGGTCCTCCAAAGCATGCATTTCGCCAGAATCTCGTTTTTTGCAGCATTTCATAACATTCTCCGTAGTACATAGTATAAGGGAAAGTAAAAATGGCCCACTGCAATTAAAAAAAGGGGCATAACGGGAGCGTGTTGGGCTGTGGGGTTCGCCGGCGTGATTCTGCTGCCGGGCGCGGGCGAGTGCCAGCGAGCGGGCGGCGCGGCGCGGCGCGGCGCAGTGTCTCCGCACACCATAACATCCGCGCCAGCGCGTGTTGACACCGCTTCCGTCGCCGCCAAGGTCTCTCGCGGGGGCTGCACTTGCGCAGATGGATGCCACCCCCACCCCCGAGTTTTCTACTAACCGGCGGATTCTTTCGCCTAATCGAAAATTCAAAGTCACTCGTGTAGCTCGTACTTATTTCTGGTACGAAATTAAATTTCTAATAAAAACAAAAACAAAAACTTTTTCACACGTTTCTGAAATTGAACAATTTTAAAGTATTCAGAATGGATTGTGGACTGATTATGTTTAAATTAATTATTCCAACCTCGTTAGCGCGTCGCTTGTGTTCAGCAATACAGTTATTTCTCAAAATAATAGATTATACATCAAGGAAGAGGAATGTTTATTTTTCCCTAAGGTGTTATTGTAGCTCGAGAACTACACTTATACCGAAGGAAAAATTTATCTCCCTAGGTGTACATGCTATTTTGTCCACAATAATAATAATTTTAAGTAAATATTCTTAAAATATTAAGCTATTGAATTTTAAATTCGTGATACGTGAGTAGTATTTTTCTTTATCAAGAGTCAGTAAATAACTATGCAACAATGGAGGCCATGCCTGAACCTAAATACATATCTGATGCCGGCTGTCCCATGTTAGTCCCTGCATGTAAAAGATCCTCAAGCCTAAATGACGCCTCTGAGCTAAATTCTAATCGCCGGTTTCGTCGCCTCAGTAATACCTTCTTTCCGCTAGTTGGTGAAAGGAGTGTAACAAAATTTGCGTGGTCAGACGGAAGAGCAGGCCTCATGGCCTGAGTCTCGCCACGTAAAATAAGGCATCAATTCAATTCAATTCAATTCAATTCAATTATGCGCCTCATAGGAAATTTTAAGATTGGTGTAAAAATGAAAATATGTAAAATATAAGTGAAAAGGTCACGCTGGTGAACTAAATACACTTCTGTGAGGTACTAATAAGTCCAAATTCTCCACAGTGTGAGCTGAGTATTCGATGATAAACAAATGTATGAAAAGTAATGAAACCATTAATATTAGTAAAGTTTATAATATTAGTAAACATTATATATAAAGTTCCTTGCTTTTCTGAAAAGAAATTGCGACACTTGCACACCAAAAAATCAAATGTTAATACCTTGTAATTATTGAATTGAATTAATATTTTTTGTGTTTTACGTTATGTTCAAATACATAAATTTTACTCGTGTGTATCGTTTGTTTTCATTGTCTTATTGTAAACAAGAGAGACAGTATTTAATCCCCAGGAGTAAATATTATCTCTCTACAGAGCGAATGTTTAACTTTAGTCCATCATTTGCTAACAATAAATTTCACTTTTTATCCCGGTCATAGTCGCAGGACCTAGCACTGCGACTCTGACACACATGAAAAATTGTAAATGTTATTTCAAGATATTTTTTGAAGAACTGATTTTTTAGAGGGAAAAAATTATCCATCTTTAATATTTTAGTTTTAAGACGACGCGTTTTGAAATTTTGCGAAAAACGTTTTGAAATTTTGCAAATTTTGAAAAAGGATTTTAACGAATATGAGACCTACGTCATTCTTTTATGCGTCCTTTTCCCTGTCAGATGACAAGGTTTAATAAAAAAACTGAGTAATTTTTGAGAAAATTAAAATGCTGAGGTTTCACGTAAAGTACCCCTAAAAATCAAAATATATGTTGCAAACACGAATGGCTTTGATTCTTTTACATTGATCAGATAATACAAATTTTGGAGAAAATTGATTGAACGGTTTAGGCACTAGCATTGACCACAGACAGACGGACAGTCAGACAGACGTTTCGACATTAATCGATTTTTCGGTATCAAGGACCCACAAAACATGTATTATGACTACACAACCTCTTAGAGGGATGTAGTTTACAACATATTGGAAAACGTTTTATCCACTTTTTCGTTATCATTGTCCGAAAGTTTTTCTGTGGAAACATCGTCGATTTCCGGCACACGGTTACCATACTTTATCTTCTTACGAAGTAAGGTGACAAAGTAAAAATATGACAATCAGGGGTTCCGAGAGAAAACAAAAATAAAGGCATTTGGGGATTAAAACACCAATTAGATCTGAGATACAAAATTTTAGAGCATGTTTCGTCTAAAAACGAATTTCGGGTGCGTAATAAGTGACCAGAACGATAATTATCGTTCTGGTCACTTATTACACACCCGACGTTCACACACACACACACACACACACACACACACCTTATTACACACCCGTTTTTCAGTGATTATAATCACTGAAAAACAAACTTTGGAGGCTCGATTCAATTTGTAGAACCATTCACAACATCTTGAAAATAAAACGAAACAAGAATAAAAAGATATAAAATTATGGTAATTCCCATGCTGCTCTATAGTTGTGACATTTGGGTACCTGCAAAGAGAACGATGATGATAAAGGCATGTGAAATGAAATTTTTGCCCAAAACTAAAGGGATACATCGTTTGGTATTTTCATGTGGCGTCAGTAGGGTTGCGGGTTGTGTTTCATGTGGTGTCAGGTCGGTGTCAGTAGGGTTGCAGTTCCAATGTAGTAAATTAACGTAATCGTTTCCAATAAATTAGAAAATGTGAGCTGTTGGAGCACACTCGTTTTCTTCTCGGCGTGCGTCGTTTGCGAGCCACCGGGCGCCTACACGTGAATGCAGGGCTTTGGCGACCGCGCGTCAACAAACACAGCGCGCTGGAGCGGTTCATCCGGCTGCGTTTTTCCTCCTCATCTCCTCTCCTCTCCTCTCCGCTCTCGATCCAGCAGCTCCTAATTCCTGTGTTTAGCTTACGCGTCTCTCGCCTCGATTCCTTCCTAGTTTTTTTTTCTTTGCGCGGCGCATCGCAGCTGCACAGAAACACTGCCAATGACAGACTGATGACCTCCCTGCGTTTTTTGCTAGGAAGCGACTCCTAGCTTTCTCTCATTTTCGTGAACACGTGTTAACTGTGGGTATTCAAGGTGTAAGCAGCTCCGAATCATTAAGATACTACTTCGGAGAATATGATTGGGAGTTAAATAAAAAATTCATTCGTTTCTATAAATATGAAATTAAATTATTCCAAAGACAGTGTCACATTATTATTAAGGCGATCATATTCCTCACTTAAGTGAGAAACATTCATAGATTGTTGGTGTTGATGTATCCGCCGACGGATGACTGAATTTTACTTCCCACTCTACGTCAAAGTGCGTAACATCGAATTAATTCTTCAACATTTACTGATAAAGCGACAAGTATACAATATTGTTGCTTTAAGGAAATGTGACGAAAACGGTTTAATATTGAGCTAATCCTGATATTTGTAAAATGATTATGGTATAAACAGGTTGCCCCCCAAAAAACATTGTATGGATTTTAGTACTTCTAAGTTTCCCAAAGTCTGAATTATTTCTGTCACCTATATGCATTTTAGAATTTCCTCCTTGTAAGCCTCAAGCACGCAGTACGCTATCAGTATTCTAGTATCTTCTTGGGAAGCCTTTCTTTCTTTTTGATTGTGAAAGATTATATCTGCTCTCTTGCTAGATTTTTTACCAGTTCTGATTTCTCTCTCTAATAAATTTGGACGATACACGTTGTTATAGTCCTGAAGTTGGTACGTATTCTTCGAATGAAGAATTTCGTGCATTTGACCGACGTCAATGACAGAAAAGACTGAATACTGATTGAGAAACTTACACTTCCAGGCTTTTCGTTAAACAGTCTGCCTCCAAAAAAATTAAAATCACATTTCATGTAAACACTCGATGGGAGCTCTCGAATACAGACGTTGAGCGATGAAACTGCGTAAATTGAAGTTAGTTTTCCGCTGCCAGTGAGGAAAGAAGTTCGCGAGTGGTTGCCCCGACACAGTCCATATCAATGGCCGCAAGGCATTGATGATTCTATGGAACTATTAATTCTTCAACCACTGATTCAAGAAAATTCACCTAATAAATCAATGTTCAAGTGGCCTTTTAAGGCAAACCAGCATTCAATGAAATTCGTAACATGTAGGGTAGAATAGAAATTTAGTGTAACTCCCAAACCTGTGCTGGTCCCGTTTGGTCAACTACCACCAACGCAACCACAAACAGCGTAATAGAAACCGGCTCACGAAACAACGGTCATCCAGCGACAAACAGTGGACACGAACGACTCGGGGACTATTAGGACCTCTAAAAGTGGGCAACAAGTCTGTGTACACCAGAACCAAAAAGCCACAAACGCGCCGGGCGAGAATACGATCCATTTGAGACTAATTCGAATTCTGCTTATCCAAGTAGTGAGCCAAGGAGAGATATTGAAAGAAACCTAACGATGCTACAACCGCACATACTTTCTCGCATCATTTGTAATGGCTCCTCAATATTATACTATTACTTGAACCCGCAACAGTGTTTTTAACCAGCAAAATGTTTTTTCCGCGCGGAGATTCGAACTTTGCCATCGAGGTATCTCGCAATGCGCTTTACCGCAGCAGTCGCTCTGGCGTTCTCACTTGGGCGGACGCTTAAAAATCTGATTGTCTCTCTCATCAATTTCAACACACACTTTTCTATTATTCAGACAGTTATGAAAAATATCCTATTTTAAAAAATTCGATCTTAAAAAAAGGTCGTGTAAAAGTTTTTGAAAAAACCAGTAGTTTTCGCCCAATTTGTGCTTGAAGTTAATGCAAATTAAAGTGCTGCCTTGGCGAGGCGTGGCGAGGCGTGGCGAGGCGTGGCGAGGCGTGGCGAGGCGTGGCGAGGCGTGGCGAGGCGTGGCGAGGCGTGGCGAGGCGTGGCGTGGCGAGGCGTGGTGAGGCGTGGCGAGGCGTGGCGAGGCGTGGCGAGGCGTCGCGTGGCGTGGCGAGGCGTGGCGTGGCGTGGGGCATGGCACGGCGTGGCGGTGCGAGGCATTGCGGGGCAGAGCGTGTCGACACGTGGCGGGGAGTTGCGGGGGCGGGCGGGTTGGTTGGGGCGGGAGGGAGCGGGGCGAGGGAGGCGAAGACGCGGCGCGGTGAGGCGCGGTGTGGCGCGTCGCAGGGGTCTCTGCCGGTGCCGCCGTTCTCGACACGTGCGCGCCTATAAAAGCGGATTCCCCAAACATCCTCCGCGCGGTAGCTGCGGCAGGGCGTGACCCTCACCTCTTCGCGGCTGCATCACACGTTCACGAAGCGTTCGTTCCTAATTGATAGCACACGCGACAGTAATCTTCCTGAAGGGACCGCTGCTTTTTCAACAAATGGTGCACGTATACGCCGTACCTCTCATTTCTTGAATTTCTACTTCTATTGTACTTGCTGGCGACATGAATGTGAGGCCAGTCTACCTAGTCTGAGGGGCAAATTTCTCTGAATCGCTTCCCAACACTAGCTCTTATGTCTCTTCAATGTTCAATTTCTAAAATCAGAAATATCAAAAAGATCGAAAGTTACTGTGACTCAGCAAATTACATTCGGAAGCACCGGACATTGTGTTACAAATGAGCATCAGACTGAAAACGAGATACCTGTGGAGAGATAACAGTGGAGTTCATTCATGTGTCTGGTGAAAACCGCACTATTAAAATTCACATTGAAATGACCAGCAGAATGGTACTAAAGTCTGAAATGTCTGAAATAGGAATTCAATTTGTACAAATACAATAGAACTATAGGTGGAACTACACGCCATGGATTCTCTTACTAATTTAACTGAACTCTGCTGTTATGTAAATTCATAAGGCAACTAAAGAAGATGGGGACTTATTGTGCAATCAAATGAACGGATTAAAAACGTAAAACATTCGACCTGGGAGTCACGGTCGATTAGCCGAAGTTTGGCAAAGCCGTTTGCGGCGGTTGTAGGCGAATGTCTGGGAATAGCTCGTGCAAGGAAACTGGAGGTCATCGCTGTGACCTACCTCCCTGTTCCAAAAATGGAACTTCTGCAGTCCTAATAAGTGCACTCTGCTGAAACAAGAAATGTAAATAAAAGGGAAGTGCTACAACACCACACATCTCATCATGTTATTCAAAAGGTTCGTAATAGTTTAATATGCAACTGGTATCCTACCAACAGGGATGGGTTGAGAAGCTCGCCGCTCGCCAGCCCTTCCGTGCGGGCGGCCGACCTGCTCAGATCGCCACTGAGAGCCATCGGTTCATCTTGTGCTTGCGGTTGTGAAGGTGTTAATTATCAACAAGGTTACAAATTAAGCAAATTCCCTTTAAACGCTTCCACCTCGCCAGGTCTGCACTTCTTTCCTGAGATGCAGTGAAGTGCACCGAAGGAGCCACCTGCAGATATTAGTATCTAGTAAATAAGAAAAGGAATTTATTGAAGTAAAAAAGAAAATTATGTGCACACATATGCATTATTTTTTTAAATACGTAAATAAAATAAAAGGTCTAAAAAAGTTTGCTACTTTTTAAAAATTGCTCCATATGAACATTTAAAATTTTTGAACAAATATTTCGCCGATGTGATCTTGAAATGGATACGGAGAGGCCAGGCAAATGTTCTACCTCAGTAGAAGTAATTGGATACTTGGTCTTTAACCTTCCAGCGGGCGCACGTAAAATGTTCACACCAGCAGGCGCGTGTCGTAAATTTTACGACATTCTGTGACTCTTGAAAAAATCAAAGAAATTGTAGAACAATGGAATTTTATGTCGCATTATAATATCTAAGAATGATATTTACTACCAAAAACCTTATCCGTTGATAAACGTTCGTATTTAGTATCAAAACGATCTTGTTCCGATCCAGTATCGTTCTGATGCTCGTCTATATTTTCAACATTCGTTTACGTCACTGTCACTATCCAATTCATGATCTGCCTCTGATCAGACAGCTCTTGAAGAATATTCTGATTTTCGTTCACATGAATTCTTTATCTGGACATTTTACAGAAAAGTTTGATTAGGCCAAATTATTATACAATATTTTAGCACAACAGCCGGCGCGCAGCGTAAAGTTTACGTCACTATGCACTTATCCCGAATAGAGCGTTACCAAAACTGAATATAGCGTGCAAACTAAACAGTGGCTGCAGGAATGCATCACTAAAGATACCTGCAAGGAATACCAAGAACGCAGAAGTCTTTGACAACAACGAGTTGACAGCAAAACAAAAAAATCTGTTCTTGTCGTAAAATTTACGACAGCGTGCGCGCCGGAAGGTTAAGGAACAATATGAGTTTTATTCGAAATTTAAAATACGCACGGGAGTTACAATGTTTTTGTGAAAATCACAGGATCGGCTTTAATACACAGCGATTGAGAAATTGGAGGGGGCATAAAAGGACCATAAACCATAAATCCAACATTGCTTACTTTGCTAATGCTGTATCGGTGACCGGGAAGTTCTAAGGTGCGACTCGCGTCGTTGACACTAGCTACTACGCTACTACACTAGCTACGTCATTGTCACTACTAGGTAGGTCAAATTGAGCCGCTGTATGGAGGAAAATTCCACCAGCCGACTGTTCTGAGAGGTAGTTTTCCGTTGTTTCTTCTATTAATACCAGGCGGATGCCTGAATAATGCCCCAATGTTGTGATATGACTAAATTTGTTGATAACAAGTGCTACTTATAGATGGAGTCACATTCCAAAGCAGTGCTATTAATCGCCGAATAATCCCCCGGAATTTCATGAATAGGCGCTGAATTCTTCGTCCCTGAGGCAGGTGTGTGTGTTTCTCGATGGAGCTCAGGACCGCGATGAATCATTGACCTGTGGGTTATGTTTGTCAGATTTCGACCGAGATGTGCTAAAACTATATGAAACATGACCAATAGTTACGATTACTTCCGCTTGGTAACTATCCTTGATTCATCCTTGATTTCGAGTCCGCAATTTCTGAGGCGTAGGGATTTACGTTTGACTACAAAATTAGTTCGCCCGGAGATCATAGAAGTGCAGAATTACTTTAAAATAGATTCACAATATTTATATGTCAAATTTTTGGGACAGGGTGGTATATCACAGACTCGAGTTTGGCAAAAAATGTTTCTGGAATCGCCTTTCTGTTTTTTATTACATTTAAAATATCATACAAAATCTAAAACGTTATTGAACGCAGGTATCTTGTTTCCTTACAAATACGTATTTTCTTTAAAATCATTACCCTACTAATAAAATAAGCGAAATGAAGTGTCTGCTTGAGTTCACAAGCGAGCCGAGGGACAGACACTTAACAGATACTTTCTTGAAAAACTGAAAAACGTGAATAAACAAATCCAAGAAGTTTGAAAGAATACATATCTTTAATTTTTTTAAATTCACAAGTTGGAATGAATTGGCTTCCTGATTTTGAATTTAGTGAATGTTTCTCTACCCTTAGAGGTGGGGACATATTGTCCAATCAAATGAAAGGATTACAAAACGTTCTAAAACATGCGACCTGGGAGTCACGGTCGATTAGCCGACGTTTGGCACAGCCGTTTGCGGCGGTTGTAGGCGAATGTATGAGAATAGTTCTGGGGAAAATACTCGTCCAACGCTGACAGGAGGTCAGCGCTGTAACCAACCACCCTGTCTAATAAAATGGAACTTCTGCAGACCTAATAACTGCAATGAGTAATTGGAGATGACTAGTTTTTAAAAACCGTCGCTATAGACGGCCTCTTGGTGCTGCTGGCGTTAGGTTCTCCGGGCATCGGTGTTCAGCCCCCGACCATCGTACCAGCAGTAAGCCACGGACGTTTAACGTACCATTGGTTGAGGCATGCCACAAAATTATCACAACTTTACTTGCAATGAGAACTTTTCAGCATCAGTAGCTTCTCAAACGAATATTTTCCAAATAATCACGAGAAGAAATTGTCGCATTTCATAACTTCCTTTGCGAAGGTTAACTTTTAAATTACTTGAAAGAAAGTAATCAAAGACTGCCTTTGTTGATATGTTTTTTAATTCTTAGAAGGTCCATTGGTTTTTCGAGGTAAACATTCACAATATAACAAACTTTATTAACGAATTTTTGTAATGACTATTTACATTTTTATTGACCAACAACCAATTGAAGGTTAATGACCTTTGAAAACACGTTTCAAAGGTCATTGACCTTCATCATCAAATTCTAATGAAATAAATGTATAAACGTGCAATCTAATATAACAACTGCACATGCATAAATTGTAAAAAACATTTAAAAATCATATAATTAATATTAATGTAATTGAAGATTGATATTTATGACAAATCTGTTTTAAATTTATTTTTGTTTATTATAAGGTTAATTATTCCACAATATATGCTTTAGTAAAAAAAGTTGGAACTAAAACAATCACATGTATATCATTATAAATTTCCGTTACAAAAATATAATTTGATTGAGCTCGACCTTCGAGAGGAACTGCATGAATAAATTATTTATTAAAAATTATAATTTACCTGAATAGATACACAAACATGTAATATAAGTAATATATTTTTTGTGAGTCTGAAACAATTACCTTACCCATCTTTTGTTTTTGTATGCATTTTTCACAGCCTCCTATTCTCTGTGAAAATCTTTTTGAACGATATGTTTTAAGTGGTGAAGATTGTTTTCGATCCAACATTTTTTATTTAAGACTATGTGGAATATTTTGAATAAAATATACCCAGAATATCTATCTCAAAAAATCAATGGACCTTCTAACATTTACAAAAAAGCATTTCGTAACTTTCTCAATTGCTGTGAGAGTGTACATTCTCCGCTTCCTCAGGCACAGGCAGGGGGTGCGGTGGGGGGTGTGGGGGTGGGTGGGGGAGAGGGGGGCGTGGCCACGTGCGCCGGAAGCGGTGCGGCGGCGCCCTGCGTGCCGCAACCGCCTCGGGCGTTAAATCACGCTATGCGCCGCGCCGCTCCCCCTGCGGCAGACAGACGCACCTTCCGCCCACGCGGCGACGCGACGCTCGGGGGCCGCGACATCATTCCCTGCGCGTCGCTAATTGGCCTCGTCGCGCCCTCTGGGGGCTGCCGGCGTCAGGTTCCCCGGGCATCGGAGTTCAACTCCCGACCCCCGCACCAGGCCTAAGCGTTCTCCAAGGGCTTTTTCGTTCCCCTTCTGCTGGTCCCTTTGCTCCGTCACCATCTTTCGTGACCGTCTCTTCATGTAATGTAAGATGGTTCAAATTAGTCATGCCACCCACTGCAAATATTCAGTTATTCGTATATATAAATACTTCGAATTCGATCTAAATTGTCCCCTTTTTGTTACCCACACAAATCCTTTATAAATGTATAAGACATATAAGACACCAAAATGGATATAAATATTTTAAACCCGTGGTGCTACAGAATGGCACAGACTTTCCCGTGTTAGTTTTCTACTTCTTTCGGTCTCGGCTAGCTATTCGGAATTGCAACAAACTCGGTCCAGCTACCATCTATCGCCTCCCAAACTACAAGTTATTTTTTTGACATTTTCTTAATTTTCGGATGCCTAATAATAGAAGGGAATCATCCATTTTAAATATTAAAGAACGCAAAAACCTCGTCCTATATGGCAATATTCCATTAAAAATTTGTAATCGTTTTTAAGAAAATAGCGTTTAAGCGCTACTAAAAATGCGAAATTTGAAGCTCATTTGAAAATTTTTAAATTTTCAAAAAACTTCATTTGAAATCATTTGAAACACTTACACTCACAAATACAATAGTGTTTACAAATTGCTGCTGACGTGCATATTAAAGATGTGAGAGATCTTTAAAAAAATACATTTGTGAAATTTTTGAAAAAACAAAAATAACCCCCAAATGAACTTAACGTCATATTAAAGAGTGCAATTAGCACTATTCGTTCCAAAATTTTGAAGAAAAAGTTTCGAGCCATTTATGAGAAAATGGCGTTTGAGCGTTTTTGAAAATGCGGAATTTTGAGCTAGTTTTCACAGAAAACGGTTGAGTTTTCGAGAAACTTTACTTGACATTATTTAAAGCACATGTACTTATTAATATAATAATGTAAACAAAATACCGCTAATGTAAATGTTAACGACGTGAGAGACAAGTAAAAAAACACATTTTTGCCATTTTTCAAAAAACACAAGAATAGAGCGATATGGAGTTTATGTCATCTCATAGGGAACATTTAGCACTATCCCTACCAAAAGTTTAAAGAAAAAATTTAGGACCGTTTTTGAGAAAATCTTGTTTTTGTATTTTTTTAAATTGTACATATTACACGCAATATTGCGCGAAAAGTACTATAATTTTCAAAAAAATGTACATGAACTTAAAGAAAAAACTTACTATGAAGAACAAATTTTATTTGAAGGAAAAAACTCTATTTGCTATTTGTAGTTGTAGGAAAACACTGAATTTTTGAAAATTGCAAAAGACTGAATTTTATTCGGAGTTATCCTTGAAAATTGAACCTATGTCACCTTAATAAGTGCATTTTACTCTGTTCTTACAAGAAATTTAAGGAAAAAATTTGGAGCCGTTTTTGAGAAAATTTTTAAAATGTCCGGGGAGCTTTATGTAAAGTATCCCCAAATTTTATAGAACCTGTTTCAAAATTTCAAAGCTTTGACTCAAACCAGATTGACAGGGAAATATCCATTTTGGAAGAAATCGTATATATGGTTTAGGCGGTAGCAATGTTCACAGACAGACAGACGGGCAGACGGACGTTTTCCTTTCAATTGGTTTTTCGATATCAAGGACCTACAAAACACGGTTTCTGGATACACCACATGTTGGGGTTTTTTTCTTTTTAATTTAGCAACTGGATTTATCCACTTTTTCATTATCACGGCCAGGCAACGAATTTTTTCTGGCGAAAAATGGCCACTTTTTCGCGCAGCATTACATAAATTTCCCTATACTACGTATATTACTCCGTTTATATGTACGTATACGGGAAAGTAAAAAACGGGAGTCTTCTTGTGGCTAATTATGTTTACGCTCCAAGTCCTTGATATCGTTTCCTAAAAGTCATCTATCCAACAAAATTTCGTTCTCGCCAGCTCTACCTGTACGACTAGACATAGTATAAAAATATCAGTATGGTCATCAGAACCGACTCGATTTGCTACAACTACAAAAATGAAGATAAAATTTAAAACACATCTGTTAATTAAAAACAGATCTTTAAATAGGTCATTTTTAATTTTTCGATATGAGTAGTTTTGGAGAAATGTTGCATGAAAAACTGGCATTTGTTAAACTCAGTTTCCCGTCCGTTTTTTCTAGAATATTTCAGCTAGTTTTTTAATCGTAAGGAGTTATGTAATTACTGAGGAGAAGTGATTGAACTGTTTAGAAATTAAATGAGTTAGTTAACAAGAGTTATTTAATATTGTCTTCGGATCGTGCACGAAAATCGAAGCATCGAATATTTAGTTGCCCAAATGCTTTTGTCTAATTTCGTCTGAAAGGAATTATTAATTTCATTCATCTTTGCCTTGTACCCATTGCTCATGAGGTTCCGGTCTGTTTGATACATGGAGATATTTTCATCATTCAGCCCGAGATGACTGGACAGTCAATGGAATATCGTAATCAATACACTCGGCACTCAGAAAAGGATTTGCACTCTCCCACAAAATGCTGTTTTCTTCAAATATTTAAACATTCAATAAATTGAAAAAAAAGTCCTACATGCCTGAACCCTCAAAAAAATTCTCCGCAGACGAGAGGTTTTTATTCATACGTGAGTATTAATGAGATTTGCCTATTCATAAATATGATTTATCTTGATACTCATTACATGTATTTGCGGCAATAAACGAGAATATTTCTCAAAATGGACTTCTCACTTCGCCGGTTCCCCGTACGAGTTCCACATTACGTGGAAATTAACAAAAACCTCTATATTTCTTACGAAGTAATTCAATTCTCACTCAGTAATGCAATATTAGATTAGATGGTGGCGTTAAGCACTCATCGTGAAGGCATGCTCGTGACCGTATCGCCCCGTTGCTACAGACGCGGGCGCAACGCCCATCAGAAGCAAGCTAATCCACTAAAACGCGCGTTATTTCGTCGGCAGCAGGCGCGAGCGCCACGTGGGGGAGGGAAGGAAAGCGTCATTTTGACGCCACTTTATCTGATTACGCGGCGCGGCGCAGTGCGCAGGCGCAGAGCGCAGGCGCGGGCGCAGGGGAAGGGCCGCGCGCCCTTTGTTTCCTTCCCTCACAGCGTGCCCCCCTCTCCCCCGTCCAAGCCCCCACCCCCTCCCTCCCTCGCGCCCCAGCCATTGGCGGCGGAATCAGATGCCACCGAAATTGCGGTGGAGATAAACTCCAGGATAAGGAAGGGAGCAAGGAAGGAACTTGCCAGCATCATCGCGCTAATGATAAGTGTTTGAAAAGGATGGAGAGTGTCAGCCGAGAGGGGAAAGAAAAGGGAATATTAAATACTAGTTGAATGTGGGTGGTGTCGTCGAACGCTGTAAACTATTTTAAAACTATTTTCATGTGTTGAAAATGTCTTTCGTACTTTCTTTCATGTCTAGCTTTGTTCAGATACATTCTTACAGTATTTGTCATTGGACTTTAACTAGCTGCTACGATTCATGCCAATGTTATACTCTCATTCAAAAATTTCCAACAACCAATGGCTTTGTTTATTACATCCATACGGGATATGAACTGGCAATAATGCAATTTCAAAATTATAATCATCGTAAAAAAACTTACAGGATGCGAATAGTAAGAATTTGGTACAACTATATTTTTTACGTTTTGTTTTCTCATACGAACATAAAAGATCACCTGTGAGCTGTTGTTCTGCATTATTCTCTAATGCTAATAAAGGGACAGATCCAGAGACGGAGTTTATAGGGATTTTTTTTCAAAATGTTTTTGGTGCGAATATATCATATTATAGATTATGGAGAATGACACAGGCTAAACTCAGCTCATGGTACGATAGGATTTTATTCGTTTTATTGATTATCCCCAGATTTATTTCGTTGAAAGTTTCGTGACAAGTTGAAATTAATAGTTAGTGAAAATATTTGGGAGGGGAAATTTCCCTCATTTCCCTCCCCTTGATACAGCGTCTGGTAATATTAGATCATTCCCAATTAGTTCGGAATATTGTGTCGCAAAATCTTCTACAACTACATTTGATTCCTCTGAGTTCCTTAACACTTCCATATTTTTGTTGCCTAATTGCTTTTATGATTTTAAAACTTTACAAATTCAGTCTGATTTAAGTTGTGAAGGCGAATATATAGAAGCATTACAATTTTGCTTCCTGCGCTGCTAGCCTAGCTAAATAACAGTTGCACACCCCCGTCTGTACATAGTATCCGACAGCCCTCAGCACAAATACTCGAGAATTTGCAAAGTAGTAACGTTATCACTATGCAAAAACTCCTGAAAGGCAAAACTGCCGAACAGGAAGAAAATAAATTTAAAAAAATAACGTCATCACTTCGGAGCGAAGTGGCTCAGCTTAGCGTCAGACTTTGCATCCGGGAGGCCACGGTTCAATGCCCGTGAGGCCATCCTGACTGGGGTTTTCGTGGTTTCCCTCGGTAATCCAGGCGAATGCTGTCATGATGAAAGCCCACTATCGCGAAAACGACGCCGCGTTCGTTAATTACGTGATGTCACGGAGGTTAAGTGAATTCAAGACATCGCCGGTTTCTGGTTCAGTGACTGACTAAGAATCTCGGGATCTAAGAGTGCCGATGCCAATTGCCGAGACACAGAGTGGCTAAATACAAACACAAACGTTATCACTGAAGAATCAAACGATGCTGCAGAAGAGATAAAAGACCCTAAGGCACTGTTGTGTAATCGAAATCTATATGAGGTGTTGGCTCTCCATCGTAACTATTTATTCTTGCATAAAGCTTTTTCGGCCGCATTGCGGCCATCTTCAGTGCCATTAGAGGCGGCTGTGGTCCTCAGTTAAGACAAAACAGCGAAAAGAAGATGGCACCGAAGGCACTGAAAGAAGATGGCACTAATGGCACTGAAGATGGCCGCAATGTGACCGAAAAAGCTGTATGCCACAATAAAGAATTACGATAGAGAGCCAACACCTCATATAGATTTCGATGATAGAAGCATCGTAAACACCGCACCATTTCCTACCACTGTTGTGTAAGTTGTAGAAGAGACAGCACGGCTTACGAGAATTGTAAAAAACACGATTCTGTGCCAGATTCCTATCTTACTGAAATTTTAGAGACATAAAATAAATTCAAAAACAATATCTTTTTCTGTCACGTGATGAGCATGTGGAACGATCTGCGATTTTCGGCTGGCCACACCAAAGTAACTACATATCCCATTAAAATCTACGGAAGAAAAGTTTGTTTTCCCAAGTCGATTTCCTGAGCGCACTGGTGCGTGACGGATGCAACTAAAACCTCTCACTCAGAATAACTTATTTAGCGCGGTCGCGCGGCCATGTTTGGTTTAATGGTACTTTACATGATGTTTCGACGATCTTTTCTGAATTTTCTCAAAAATAGCTTCAAATTTTTATTCTAAATATTTCATCAAGCGGAACTCATAAATATAGCGCTGAACTCTTGAAGTTTCGAAAGTTGCAAAAGTTCAAAAATGTATCGGTTTCTTCCTACAACAATATTGATAGAGATTTTTTCCTTCATAAAATCTATACTTTAAAGACAGATTTTCAAATAAGGTCATGTGCAATTTTTCGACAATATGAGTACTTTTCGGGTAATTTTGCGTGAAACGTAGATAATTTTTAAACAATTATTTTCTCAGAAACGGCTCCTTTCTTTAGAATTCTTTCCTCAGATAAGAGGAAAGGAGCCTTAAAGATATGACGCAGGTCTTATATTCGGCAAATTTTCTCTGTACTTTCGAACATTTGAAAAGTTTTATTGCAAAACTACAATATTGATGACAGATAATTTTTCCCTTTACGAAATCTGTTCTAAAAATGTAGGCCATGAAAGGATGGGTACAGGAAACAACCCTGGCAAGAATCAAAGTCAGTGGATATCGCAGAAGTATTGAAGAATTCCATATGGATGAATAAAATAAAAATATATTCCACAATGAAATACGTATTTTAAACTAAATTCACATTTTCAGTTCCACCGTACAAGTTTTGAGGAACATATTTTCAGTGTTCTGAAGTAACGTGGTACAAATCAAGGCTGTTAAACAAGCACCCTTGCCGGCGCCATTTTGTGCTCAAAATTCTTAAAACATGTATGCTTCAAATTCAAAAAATTCTACGATTAGTTTTGGTGCTTGTGTTGTTCGCAGACGGACGGACGTTTTGCCATAAACCAAATTTTCGGTATCAAGGCCCCTCAAGTCATGGACACTGACTATACAGTGTGTTAAAGGAAGTAATTTACTACACATTGGAACAAGATTTATCCACTTTTTCTCTTAGAGTCCCACAACACGAGTTTTTCTGACGAAAATCGCCAATTTTTTTTGTTTAAATTTTTTTTAAATACAGGGATGTTATTTTTCAAAACATCTCCCGTCGTTAAAAATTACTTTATAGGGTATTAAAAATTACATTATTAAACGGCCTCCTAAAACAGAATTTTATAGAAGAGCAAGATACGGGCCGACGTAGACAGCCAAAGGTGGTAAATTGCGTGCACCGACTCAGGGCTTCGGTGCGAAGGATCGCGGGTTCCAGTGTTGCCGGGGTCTTATTGTACAAATCGTTGTTACATTGTACAAATGTGTCTTGTCACACAAATTGAACATTCAAGAAACTTTAATGAAAATAATTTGAAGCACAAGTACTATCAATACAGATAAATAAACCGGAAGTGTCTGAATGTGATTTTCGAGTTTTCATCTTTTAACACTTTTTCCAACTCTCTCATTAGATTACTAAACGTATCTCGTGCAAAATCAATTGTTACTTTCTTGCCCTTACGAAAGTACTTCATAAGAAGAGAAAGTTATGTAATAATTTGCTAGAAAACGGAGAATTTTGTACAGAAAAACTCTTTATTCCCGGGCCCTGGAAACCAAAAAGGGGATAAAACCTGTTTCTGAATCTACAAAAAAATATCTCCTCTAACACTCTGAATCCAGAATCCAAGTTCTGTATCTTCTATAACGAAAAATCGATTCACGGTAAAACGTCTGCCTATGATCAACGATAGCGCCTAAATCGTTCAGCTGATTTTCTCCAAAATGGATATTCCTCAATCGCTCTAAGTGAGTTCAAGGTTTTGGGAGTTTTAAATGAATATTTTGATTTTGTCAGTGTACTTTTCATGAAGCCTCAAAAACCTTTTCAATATTATCTCAAGAATGGAGCCAATTTTTTTGATTAAATGTTGTCTTCGGATAGCGTAAAGAATGCTTCAGGGAGTTGTGCAGGTCTCAGGTTCGTTGAAATCCCAGATTTTTTGAGAATTGTAAAAGTGCAATTTTTGGAGGCACCTTCTTACAAACATAATATTGAAGATGGACATTTTTCCTCAATAAAATCTATTCTTTAATAACAGATTTTTGAAATAATTTCTTGTTCATTTTTTTGAAAATATGAATAGTTTTCGAGAAATTTGGTACGAAATTTCGGCAATTAAAAAAATATATAATATTTTTTTCAAATTTAATTTTAATTTCAAATTAAATGTTTTCTATGGATTAAAGCGATGTTTAAAATAATGGAGAGGGTGTCATTTTCGTTTAACGTTCTAAATTTCAAAAGTTGCAAATTAAGCATAATAAATAAAGCAGGTATGTGCTTTTGTAGCACCAACAGTTTCTTACAAATATTAGAATTTCATAAGAAAAATGTTAATATAGTAGTAATTGTAGGGGAGGTGGGAATAAAGTTGATACTTGCAATTTTTTTATATTTCAGATATTTTAATAAAAATCGGACCAATAATATTTTTATGAAGTCAGTTTATTCGAGAAAAATGAGCGAAATTGAAAGAAAACTGTCTTCTCTAGGACTTTTGCTGAAGGGTGTTTTTCAAAAGAAGAATTGGTGGCTGAAGAATTAGTAGGATACGAAATGCAATTACTAATCCTAGAGGGTACGTTCTGATGTTGCCCCGTTCGTTACTTGGAGTGTGGATGCGATGGGACCCACTTTCCACCAGGCGCAGCCGCCCTTCCCCCGACACACCACACTTGGGCACCAGTTGCGCCATGGCCCTTCAGAGGGCCCACCCGCGGCGCCCCTGGGGACCGCAGCCGGGCGCCGCGGCCCTTCCCACACCCGGGGCGGTGGCGGCGCCCTCCGACCTGCAGCTCCGAGGGGGAGAGAGCAAACACCACTTGCGAAGACACCGCAACAACAGAGAAGGTCAAAAAGGTCATTGCGGATCTTTAATGTTGGCCTTGGTCGTTAGGGAAGTTAATGTCCTTTAAAAAAAGATGATTCTTGCAGACGGTTCTGTTTTGTGGTGGAGGTGGTAGGTAAGCCGGATTGTAATTGTGTTGGCAATGGTGTTGCTCTTGTCACAATTTTTGTCTTCCCCGCCAGTAGCAGAGAGGGGTAGTCATAAAATATTCTAATGCAAAAATTGAAATTTTTCGACCGCAAAACTCGTTTTCTTGACCCTCATATTTTTAAAAACATAGTACTTCGCAAAGCAAAATTATTCTCCCATATCCTAATATAGTAATCAAGACTCCTGCGGCTGGCGGCTAACTCATGGTTACGCCCATTCCCAGCCATCAGTCGAGAAAATTGAAGTGTCATTCGACGCGTCTTAGGCCTCATTCACAATGCAAACTTAAACGTAACGTAATGCTGTAAACTTAACCGCAAAATTTACACGTAAAAACCAGCGTTCACAATGACGAACGTAAGTTTCGCCTGAACCAATCACAATTCAATGTACTGAAACTTGATTGATTCGTCTCTGACATGGACTTTCCACCATGGTTTCTAGCTTTTTCTTCGAGATTCCTATCGATTTGTCTTTATATACACGCGAGTTATTGATGTTGTAGTAGTGCTCACATTTCCTTCATCTTATAACCTAGGATTCTCATGAACCAAATTCATGAGTAATTCGTCGGACATAATTAGTTTATTCGCCATCTCAGGTTAAAGTCACAATGAAAATTGTCCAAATTCTTACATTGAATTCACTACATGCATCAAAAGCGTTCGTAAACTAGTTCTCTACATTACAATAACAATGACATAACCACAAACTACCTGAACAAAATCTAAAAACGAACTTCCATGCTGCTTTCTGATTGGTCTTCCGTAGAATTCCGACGTAAACTTAACGTAAAAGCTTGGAGCTTGCGAACTCTTAAGTTTACGGTCTTACGTCAACGGTTACGTCAAGGCATTCTGAATGGTCTCGCCTAATAACACATTTTTAGGTTTTGCGGCTACGTTACGTTTACGTTTAAGTTTGCATTGTGAATGAGGCCTTAGTCTCCTGATGGGGAACTGATGATTCGTGTCCAGATCCATCGAGAAAATTGTAAGAGATTTCTTCATAAGCGTGCGGTTTTGAAGTTTGCGATTCACTGTACGCTGCCGCTTGGGCAGTGCGCAGTGCAAATGCGCGAAAAACGGCGAATTTTAGGCAGAAAAGCTATTATTGCTGGACCCATATAACGAATATTGGTAAACCCATTTCTAAATTTAGAAAAAATTCTCTAACACGTGGTGTAGTCAGAATCCAAGTCCTGTCAGTGAAAAATCGAATGACGGCAAACTGTCTGTCCGTCTATGAACAATGCTAGCGGCTAAATCGTTCAGCCGATTTTCTCCAAAATCGATATTCCCCGATCGATCTGACTGATGTCGCGGTCCCTTGAATTTGAAACTGATATTATAAATTTTGGAGGTACTTTTCATGAAGTGTCTAAAACATTTTCAAAATTAAAAAAATGGCTCCATCGTTTTTTATTGAATTGTATTGTTGGATAGTGTGAAGGTTGTTTAGCAGAATAATACAGGTCTAATTTTCGTTGAAAAATGTGATTTTTCGAAAATTAAAAAAAATTCAATTTTTTTCGGCCTTCCTACAACTATAATATTGAAGATAAGATTTTTTCCCCTGAATATGTTCTTTAAAGACAAATACATGAGACCTTGATCATTGTTTATGCTATCCGAGGGCAAAATTTAATGAAAAGTTTTGGTGCCATTTTTGAGAACATTTTGAAAATATTTTCAAGGTTTCATGTCAAATACCCTTAAAAATTAAAATATCCGTTTGAAACTCTTAAAGTTTTTAGTTCGTAAAAATCGATCGGGGAATGTCATCAAGAAAGAATCAAGAAAATCGACTGAACGGTTTTTGCACAGACGGACAGACAGACAAACAAAAAGACGTTTGCAGCCATTTGATATTTCAGTAACAAAGACCTACAAAACATGGATGCGGGCTTCACCACTTGTTAGAGAAAGTGATTTACTATAAATAGCAAGAGCCATTTAATAGCAAGAGCAAGAGCTAATAGCAAGAGCTATTTAATAGCAAGAGCTAATAGCAAGAGCTAAAGCTAATAGCAAGAGCTAATACTATAAATAGCATTTATTCACTTTTCCGTTACCAGGGCGCGGCAATTATAACTTTTTTTGCCGAAAATTCTCCATCTTCCGTCGCATGATTACAATACTGTCTCTTCTTAGGAGGTAAAGGCAAGAGAGTGAAATTGAGAGTGGAACCCGCTGTGGCGGAGGGACGCTTCGCCGCGCCGTGCGGGTATCTGCGCGCCGCGCCGAGCGCCGTCGCCACAGGAGCAGCGCTGTCCGCGTTTATACGCGGACGACGCCGCGCTTCCAAACATCGTTAACCCGCGACGTAAAACGAGCGACTGGCGACTGGCGCACCCGCCCGCCAAACATAGCGGCGGGGCGGCCACCAGCTCGCCTCCGCATCCGATTACACGGCCCTCCATCAATGTTTCTAAACGCATATCGAATACTCGCGGATCATGTTCTCAGGACTTCGGAAGCTGCTGTAACCGAAAGATACTACCCCAGATTTTATATTGAATTGCATGGAGACGGGCTGGTCCAGTTTCTCTAAAAAATTATTTTGAGAATGTTCTGTTTAAATGTCTCTTCCGGGTGCCCATTGCGAACGGTTTGCCCCCCCCCCCCGCCGTCCATCCACAGACAACACAGCATCAGCAACGGCGCTGTTCAGTTGTCTCATTTATCCGGTTGTTGGAAACTCTCTGGTAATCAACTGTCTGTGAGGAAAGCGTGTCAGACACTAGAGTGCTTTAATAGAATCAATTGCTTTATGTGTTCCAGTCAATAATTGTAAATTATATTAGACTTAAATTCAGTTTTGTTTAAAATAATAATCAAGGAATGCGGCGGTGCAAAAATAAGTGCTGAACACGACCCAGGGCCAATGGAAATTAGAAAATCCTGTTAACTATTCTTAATACCAGGCCATCCTCGAGAGGTGGTCTGGCGGGTGGTATCTATAGTGCGACTTTTATAAAGATGCTTTTTATAAAGCTGCGCCTCAAGGCCCGTCTTCACGATGGCTTCACGAATGTCATGGCATTTCGCGTCTTTCTCGGTCCTGCCGCTGGATGCCGCATGATCAAACAGTGCTTGATACGGTCGCGATCATAAGACATCCAGCGGCACGACCGAGAAAGACGCGAAATGCCTGACATATTCCATCGTGAAGATGGGCCATGAGGCGCAGCTTTATAAAAATCGCTCTATTCAAGCATTTCCTCCCCGCTTAGCCGGAGATGATGTTCTTCTGTTTTCCGAATTCTTTAACGTTTTCAACCGTAGAATGATGTCTGCCTTTCGCAATATGTATTCACGTGAGTATTCGTGGAAGTCCTATACGACTTCCGACGAGCAATTTCAAAAGTGATTATATATCTAGTGTGAAGAATTTTGGTTTTTGATGATATCGTTGTCAGACGCCATCAAATTCATGGTTTTAATTTTGCGCGACAAGGTTTGGACACTGTTTTACCGGATAATAATTATTAATATTAAACCTTATTTTAAACAGGGTGTCCCATTTAAGATGACAAATCAAAATAACTAAAAAATATGCAACGTACAAAAAATGTCAAACGCAAAAAATTCATATCTCCAATGAGGACATCTGTCAGACCTAAAATCAAACTTCCACGCTCGTCTCTTGACGCCAACGTTGAAAAACTTAAATGGAAACACCCACTTTTTATTGCAGATTCGGATTCTACACTAAAAAATACACAAGTTGGGTCTAAAACATTTTTTGATCGAGAGACGATCCCATTATTTGTATTCATGTAGTCCAGCGGCTTCAAATCTCCCGCGCTGAATTAATCATGTTAAATCAAAGTCTTTAATGAAAAAATGGGGGAAATTTCCATTTACGATTTTAGACTTGCCTCCCTCACTTCTAGAGAGCGGGGGAGGGAGATTTCATTCAGGTTAGATAGATTTTCCCATTGGAGATATTAATTTTTTGTCTGGAACATGTCTGGATCGTCTCTCTCGATCAAAAAATGTTTTAGACCAAACTTATATATTTTTTAGTGTAGAATCTGAATCTGCAATAAAAAGTCAGGGTTTCCATTTAAGATTTCAAAGGTGACTCCCGCTTCACCCTCAAGGGGCGAGCGTGGAAGTTTGATTTTAGGTCTGATAGATGTCCCCCTGGAGTTATTAATTTTTATTTTCTCGCCTTACGAATACTTCGTAAGAAGAGAAAGTTATGTAATCGTGCGCCGGAAAACGAGGAATTTTCGCCGGAAAACTCTTATAACAGGGGTCTGGTAACGAAAATGTGAATAAAACCTGTTGCTAAATTTAGAAAAAAAATCCTCTATCTTGTGGTGTAGTCAAAATCCATGATTTGTTGCTTCTCGACACTGCAAAATCGATTGACGGCAAAACGTCCGTCTGTCCGTCTGTGGTCAACGCTAGCGCCTAAACCGTTCGGCCGATTTTCTTCAAAATTGATATTCCCCGATCGTTTTTACTCGTTTCAAGGCCTCTTGAATTTGAAAGCGATATTTTAGTATTTGAGGGTACTTTACATGAAGCCCATTTTGAGATTTTCAAAGTTAAAAGAAAATGGCTCCAAATTTTTTGATTATATTTTGTTGTTGAATAGTGCAAAGAACGTTGAAGGGAATGACGTAGGTATCATTTTCGTTGATAGGCCCAATTTTTCGAAAATTGCAAAAAACTGTTTAAAAACTGCAAAATTGAAGATAGAGATTTTTGCCTGAGACAAAGTCAATTGTACAACATTAGCACTTCAAATAAGGTCATGAACCATTTTTTTGGAAAAACGAGTAGTTTTTGCGTAAATTGCATGTCAAATTTACAAAAAAAACTTTATCAAAAACCGCTCCAATTTTTTTCTTAAAATTTCTGCACGTGTGTAATAAGGGACGGTAAATATATAAATAAACTAGTGGAGCTATAGAATGGCACTTACTTTCTCACAGTATGTTATTTTTCAAATGCCGATCAGCGGATAAATTATTTGGAGTAAGCCGTTCACCACTACCTTTCTTGGTCATGTTTGAAAGACATGTGTTTCGCCTGTTCACAATTACCGGCTTGAAGTGATAGAACCGATACAATAACGTTTTGACTAAAATATAATTGCGATAAATGTGCTGGAAATGTTTGTATATATTTGTTCAAATTTTTAACTTTTAACCATTTTTTACTTCTCTTCTTGGATTTGTAAAGCGTATGTACCATCGTATCAACTGTTTCTTTATCATGCATTTACCATTTTATAGGTCGGTTCTATTCTTTCACAGCTCTGTTCGCAGGCGGTGTTGGTGTGGCGTAGTGGTATAAGTGCCGGTTCGTTGACTTTGAGTATCGGATGTCGGGTCTCGGTACGGAAAACTTTTGCTGGTATAATACACTTTTGCTGGTTTATGAAGTAGTGGAATAGCAATAAGGACCGTACAGAAGCAGAGCGAGAAAGTATGTGCGAAGCACAGCGAAAGTGTGGAAGCACCACTAGTTTGCCTTTGACATTTTTTGAACGTTGCATATTTTTCGAGTTATTTTCTTTTGTCAAATTAAATGGGACATCCTGTGTAATACATTACAAATTATGTCGATCTAAATAATAGTTGTGCAATTGCAGTAACATTGAAAATGTTGAACTTGTTCTTTAAAAAAAGGACATTGTCATCTGTGGCCCCACAAAAGGGACTCCAAGTACAGAAAATGTTCAAAATGTGTATGAATTTGCTGTACCCCCAAAACTGAAAATATTTTAAAAAAGTGGTGAAAAATTTTTGTTTGCTCAATATTTGAGTTGTCAGTTCTTCAATTATAAAATTTTCTTATAATTGATTACTTTGTTTTTCCGAACACGTCAAAGGGTATGGTCATTAGTCCCGTATGCGTAGTAAATATGTTTATTGCGGGAGGTGGCTTTGTTCTTCCTCACTGGATGGTGAGATTCAGTACTGCCCCACCCGTCGGCTTGCGGGATTTTATATATTTTAATCCAGGTATCTCTTACCAGTGGGTCACCGTCACAGCAGGGAAGCACGATTTGAATTTTAAATAGCCTTGGTGGTTTCTTCGATCAACACCAGGCGAATGCCGGAGGAATACTCTAACAAACGGGTCAAGGACCGCGCGATCTTTCCTTGTCCTCTTCTCTCACCTTACTTACACACAGCCAAACCGGGAGACCAGTCCGGAGCTAAGAGCTTCTCCCGGCTGCACGAGTTTGAATGTGCACCAGACCTGTGAATGGAGGTTCTCTAGAGCTCTCTGATCAGTGAGGGCGGCGCGAGAAACTTAATTGCTAGCTCGTTCTCAAAGAAAGAATTCTGACCATCGACCACTTGAGTTGACGATCTGAGGGTCCTCAACTGGTTTTCTTTCAATTATATTGTACTAGCTGAATGTAGCGTCGCCGACGCTGTAAACTATTTTAAAAGTATCTTCATGTGTCGAAAGTTTCTTTCATACTTCATTTCGTTCATGGGAAACTTTGTTCAAATAAGTTCGTACAGTATCTGGCGTTGGACTTACCAATGAATCGTAGTAGCCGATAATGTTATACTCACCTTCAAAAATTTCCAACATCCAATGACCTTGTATGTTACCTTCATATGGGATATGAAGTTGTAATATTGCAATTTAAAACTTATATTGTCGTAAGAAACACGTGAAGGTACTGAAGATGCGAATAGTTAAAGTAATAGTTAGTAGAATAGTTAAAACTACACTTTTTACGATTTTTGCTAATATACACAATAATCCACAAAGATCACCTGTAAGTTGTTCTACTAGGATTATTCTCTAATCCGAATATAAGATCATTCTCTATGAGTTCCAAACGTTCTTCCGCAAAATCATCTACAACTACATTAAATGTAGTTGTAAATTATTAAGTAAATTCTTTTGCGGATTTGCTTAACACTTCCATATTTTCCCCCATAAATTTTGAAGAGATTAAATCTCCTCAAACCTAGTCCTAATTTGTGTTCACTTCCACTTTTGCAATTGCTCTATTAATCGTTTCGTATGCGAATCTAAATAAATGTTAAAACACGACTGTTTTGTATGTTTATGTTAATAAGGCAATAGTTAAGCTTAATATGTAATAAATACGGTATTAGGCCAACAGATATAATTTAAATTGAAACGTCACTTTTTCAAGTGCATCACTTTTTCAAGATATCTTCAATTGTTCAGGTAAATACGTCAACAACAGTGTCACCAACGTCGTGAAAGAAAATAATGGCGTATTGAGCGAAAAAATGCCTTTGGATACTGGAGTTTAACGCCACCTACATAGATATATTTAGGTGGCAATGGTTTAATTCCCGGCATACTCACGAATATGACAGCACCAAAACACGCGAATTTTTTTGGAAATTTATTTTAATCTTCTAGCCGGAGGCTCTCTCATTCTGTTCTTAATGTTAATTCGTGATACTGTCGGATATACATCTTCAAACATCCCACACGAAATGTAACTTAAAACTTTCCCTCAAACAAATTTTATGGCCAGACATGGCCATACGTCCGAATCCTACCAGACTGAGAATAAATATGATCCAAAATTCTCTTCCATCGACTCAGCTTGTTTCTCCCGTTCACATGTTTTGATTGAGTTCTCGCTTGGCAGCGGCGCTGTACGGACGTGTCCGCAGCTCTGCTCACCTTATCGTGCTTTGCGATAAGGAGTGCCGTAGTGATTGTGTATACCTGCGTAGATTTAAAGCTGAAATAGTGCTTGAACTAGTTATTATTAATACTTAATACGTAAACAATATCTAAAAGAACAATATATAAAAGTGTTTTCGTGTGAAGTCACGGCAACATGTAGCAAGAGTGCTGCGTATAATACGTGGACGACTACAAAACCAACAACATGAAATCATCAGAATTATCAAATGGTGGCGACCACAACATGGATGGAGACTCATCAAATCCAGTGGATTTAACACAACCGCCATGGCAAGAATACAAACCAGCTCGATCGAAGAGGTCGAATACAGAGGACTTCGACCCTGAAGTTAGAAGGGTAAGGCAAAAGACAGCGTCTAGCGATAATAATAGTACTTATGTCGTTACAATTCCTACTGCAAATAAATTCAGTGAACTTGATTCAGAAGATCCACCAGAAAACAATGAGGAAAGTTCCAAGAAAATTGTAGTTCCGCCTATCTTTGTCCCCAACGTAAACAATGTACCAGCCATGATAAAATTTATGCAAGAAGTTGTAAAAACAGAAGACTTCGAAATAAAATCAATGACAAATGATAAAATTAAAATATTACCAAAAACCCCGGATGCATACAGAAACATAGTAAAACATCTACAAATATCTAGTGGAAAACGTGTATATTATACATACCAATTAAAACAAGAACGAGCGTATAGAGTAGTTTTGCGTCACATACATCATACTGTTGATGTAAAAGATATTAATGATGCGTTGCTCGAAAAGGGACATAAAGTGAGAAACATAATGAATGTCCACCATAGGTTAACAAAGTCACCATTGCCTTTGTTTTTGTAGACCTTGTACCAACGAGAATAATAAAGAAATCTTTAAAATTGACAGACTTTTGAATTGCATTGTCGCATTTGAACCACCACGAATGAAGCGAGACATAGTACAATGTAAAAACTGCCAAAGGTATGAACATACCAGAACTTACTGTGCCTATCCATTCAGATGTGTTAAATGCGGCAAAGAACATGCACCTGATAAATGTGAAAAAACGAGAGAAATACTGCCGACATGCGCGCTGTGTGAAGGTAACCACCCGGCCAACTATAAAGGTTGTCGAGTTTACCAGGAAATTCTAAAAAGGAAAGGCCGCAACAACTCAAATAAAGAGAGAAGAATATTCCAAAATGAAATGGGAATGCAGCAGCAAAACTATAACAATTCAACAAGTAATTCTCAAAACCACGAGAGAAGTTCCCGAATAAATAGAAGAACGTATGCAGATATTGTACAACCAAAGCATGCAGAACAATTTCAACCACATCATGATGACAGCCACTCCATTCTTAGCATCATCCAACATTCCTTTGAACGATTTGAAAATGTTCTAATGCAACAAAGTCAACAAATAAATGCACTTCTAAACTTAGTATCGACATTAGTAACTAAATTATCCACTGAATAGCTTCTTTCGAATAGCAGCCTTGGAATGCCAACGGATCTGGCGCAACATCGCCAAGAAGTCGAAATATTTCTCTCAAACAATAAAATTGATATACTCTTGATCTTGGAAACCCACTTCACAGAGAAGAACCATTTTAAATTGCAAAATTATACACTGTATGATACAAAACATCCGGATGGTAAAGCGCACGAAGGTACAGCAATATTAACTAAACGCAATATCAAACACCATGAAGAATGTGCATTTCAATGTGAAGACATTCAAGCAACTACAATAACAATTGAAGACTGTCAAGGACCACTAAGAGTAAGTTCTATATATTGCAACGGGATTTCCTATCTTCCCTGTTTATTCCCCAAAATTGGGTTGCCAATGCAACGGATTCTTTACTTACTCACTTACTTTTAATACCAAAAACATTATTATAAATCCCGGCGTTGCATAAATTTATTGGGTCGTGGGCTGTGGATGCCTCCATACGGACCTAGCTGAAAACAACATTGAATACAACAGCATGCACAGGGAAACAAAATACTGAAATAAGAACACTGGGTTTTCTTTTCAAAACATGAAAACAAGAACTTTAATTCGGTTATTCTTTCTAGCTGCGGCAACAATGTAACTAGTGACATCAGCTAAAGCTTGGCATAATTGTTATGTTTCCATTTTTTTAATAACTCACAATTAGTTGTAATACCAAAACATAATTAACCTCAATCAGCTGATCGTAAATCAAATACCAAAGAGGAATTCCTTTTATGCCAAATGAATTTAATATTATTCTAAAAATTTCCGCACGTACGTATTTATTCTTACAACAATGCAAATATGAAAATTTATTAACTTTATACAATACTGACTGAATGGTTCTTATTTTGTATTAACTTTACTTTGAATTCGCAAATTCTCTAGTTTCCATTAATGTTTATATCGTTTCTGGGTGTCGCGAAATCAGATTTGGTTCAATTAGTAGCGTCGCGAGTGTTCGCAGATGCGCCACTTTCCTGTTTGTTGTGAAGAGCAGCGCCGTTGCCAGTTCGGTTGATTTGCACGCGTCCACTCGCGTGCACCGCCGTCTTGCACGTCGATGTCTTGCACGGGCCGGTCTTCCTCAAAATAAACTCCTCCAGAATTTTTTTAATAAAATTGTTAAAACATTTCCGTCGAAAAATCACAGAGAAAATATACTTCTTCTTTCTCCTTTGAAAGAAAACAGTACCGCCTCACAAATGTTCACGTTTATCAACTGCTCAACCCAGCACCAAGAAATGTCTAAGTCCGAATAATTAAAAATTTATCAATCTGACGGACATGGATTCGATGTTGCCTCGACAACTCAACAAACCGAACTGTCTTCCAAAATCGCGTCGATTTAACATGATACCTCTGTTTTTAAAAAATGCTGGCGAACTTCCTTTCGCTTTTTTCCATTGTCACCGTAAAATTTTTTAAAATGTCTAATATTTGATGTTTTGAACTGGTTTCGGGTTCATTCGTTCCAGTTTGTGCCCAATGTCAGGATTATTTTGTCGAAACTGCCGTTTTCAAGATATTTCGGGCCGAAAATCACGAATTTCCCTCTCGACATTCTACAACACTTCGTCGCTTGTTTTATCATATCATCCTCTTTTAATATTTATTTCCACCTTTCCAGTGTTCTATAAATTATTAAACCTAGTTATAAATTTTGCTGAGCTCATCTTACGATGACTCCCATCGTCTCTCGTTGTTTATTTAGCGTTTCTTTTCTAAATCTTAATAATTCATTGTGTGATGCTTTGGAATGTTCGAGTAGCTTTTTCCCGAACTCGTTTTCTTGCAATATTAAGAGAACCCGTCAACCGATCACGTTCAAATAAACTTTATAATGTTCCTTTAATTTTCCTTCATCTACCAAAATGGTCACCGTTTCTGTCCAATTTTACAGAACCCCGAAAATTCCAAAATTGCCATATCCATGTTCTACAACGCGATGCTCTTTTGTCGTGTTTATATCGATTTCTGCCGCACTTTGTTTACATAACAGACAATAGATGGTGAATTATTTATTCCATGTCCACACTTGTTTCTGGGAAATGTCTCGAATACTAGAATTATTACAATATTGTCCCCCGCGATTCAATATTGATAAAGAACGATTTGAAATATTTTTCAATAGCCTCGGATACTCGTTTTGTATGCGGAGGAGATATAAATGCAAAACACGTACAGTGGGGATCGAGACTTATTACAGCGAGAGGTCGCGAACTACAAAAAGCGGTAACATCGTTGCAATTACTAACCGTCTCTACAGGAGAACAAACTTACTGGCCAACTGACATAAACAAAATTCCAGATCTAATTTACATCTTTGTAACTAAAGGAATATCACCAGGTTACATGTCTACTGAAGCTTCCCATGAACTGTCATCAGATCACTCGCCCATCATAATAACAGTTAGCAATAAAATATTTAAGTCCTGCACCAATAGTACTAGTGAATAAACAAACAGATTGGAATATGTACCGTAACTGGATATCCACCTTTACAAGCATTCGAATGCCCTTACGGTCACAAGACGACATAGATGAAGCTACTGAACTTATAACTGAAAGCATACAAAAAGCACCGTGGCACGCCACTCCACGAAAAGAGTACAATAGAACCTGTGATAATTATCCATTCTACAATCTGGAAAAAATTCAAGAAAAAAGAAAACTTACAAAAATATGGCACAGGACAAGATACCCAACTGATAGAACAAACTACAATAGAGCAACCAGGCAATTATCAATCTACTTAAAACATTCAACGACTGTAGGTTTCAAAATTACGTTGCCAATCTTTCATCTTCTCAAGCCTCCGAATATTCTTTATTTAAAGCAGTAAGGAAATCCAAACGACCTAGTACAGCTTCACCTCCAATTCGTAAGGAAAACAACGAATGGACTAGAAGTACCAAAGAAAAAATAGAAGTATTTGCGAAACACTTTACTGAAGTTTTTCAAAACCATCCACCAAAAACTTTAAGTCAGCCGGACGAAATACAAGAATATTTAGAATCACCTACACAAATGGCATTACCAATAAAATATTTTACTTATAAAGAAGTATTAAAAATTTTAGAAAAGGAACTGCCTAGCAAGAAGGCTCCCGGTTATGACCTCATCACCGGGCCACTACTAAAAGAACTGCCTCGCAAAGGAATAGCTTTTATCACTGGTCTCTTCAACAGGATCCTACGTACCGGACATTATCCAGCGCAATGGAAAGTAGCCCAAATTCAAGTCTTTTTAAAACCAGGTAAACCTCCCCATGAACCCTCATCGTATCGTCCCATAAGTATGCTTCCAATTCTGTCCAAAGTGTTCGAGAAACTTCTCCTAAGCAGATTACGACCTTGCTTGAGAGCAAATGGCCTAATCCCAGATCACCAATTTGGCTTCAGGCAACAACATTCCACTATTGAACAAGTTAATAGAATTACCAATTTCATAGAGAAAACATTCCAAGAAAAAGAATACTGCTCAGCAGCGTTTTTAGACATCACTCAAGCGTTCGATAAAGTTTGGCACGATGGCCTTCTCTATAAAATCAAACGCTCCCTAACGTATCCATACCTCAATATCTTCAGATCTTACCTCTCCCACCGAACATTTCAAATTAAGTATCAAAACGAATTATCCGATCTCTTTCCAATCCAATGCGGAGTACCACAAGGTAGTGTGCTCTGCCCAGTTTTGTACCAGCTGTACACGTCAGATATACCGGAAAGTGAAGAAACCACAATAGCTACATTTGCAGATGATACTGTCATATTAGCCAAGGATGACGACCCAATTGAAGCATCAAGAAAATTGCAAGAGCATCTATTGTTGATCGAAAAATGGGCAGACAAGTGGAAAGTAAAAATTAACGAAAGCAAGTCAGCTCATATTACATTCACATTGAGAAGACAAAAATGCCCCATCGTAAACATTAATAATAAACCAATTTTGCAAGTTGAAAGTGTGAAGTATTTAGGTATACATCTGGACAAAAGGCTTACCTGGAAATCCCACATACAAGCCAAGAAGAAGCAACTTCAACTACAAGTGAAAAGACTGTACTGGCTACGAGGATACTCACAATGGAAATCCACATCGTCAAAAGTTCTAATTAGAGAATCAGTCACAGAGGAAGCCTTCTCAAGATTAAATCATGCTCACAAGACAATAAATGCTACAATAAATTATTGATGTATAAAACAATAATAATTCCTATTTGGACCTATGGCAACCAAATCTGGGGCATGGCAAGCAGATCAAATATCTCCATTCTACAGAGATTTCAATCAAAAACTCTTAGGATGATTGCTGTAGCACCGTGGTATATCTCAAACACAACGCTTCACAGAGACTTAAAAGTACCGACAGTCTTCGAAAGAATCCAAACAAGCAGCTCAAGCTATCTTCAGCGTCTGGAAACGCATCCAAATTTTCTAGCCATCAACCTTTTAGATAATAGTGAAGAAACCTACCGATTATCCAGAATTACACCCTTACAACTCCATTATAGATTTTCAAATTAGACTTCATATGTACAAGCAATGTATTCTACAACTTTGACTCTTGAACACTAAATTGACTTTTCTGTTCTAGACGCAAGAAGACGGTGAAATGTGCCGCTGGGAAACTTTCACCCACAAAACTGTCATTGTCATTAACTGTCACTGTCCTTAATTACCAATGTCAACATATTTACTAATTATTTTAATGTAAAATAGATTGTAAATTTACTTTGTTCAGAATATATAAAAAAACATGTTTTGATTGTTGTTGACTGAATACGATTCTAATTTGTCCACTGCAACTGGGCTTATCGGGATTCTCTTGTCTATTGTAACAATATTTGTTATATTCACGATCGTTTCTTAAAAAATATTTTTCTATTTTAAATATTTATGGGAACACGTCTTTTTTGTTATTTACCGACTTCTTATGTCCGCACTGTCTCAATTTTTTTATATTTTTCCCTATTTTCCCTTCCTTCTCATCTTATTCCATTTTTTTAAATTTATATAAAATGCCTGATTGGTATTTTTACTCATATGAACATTACTAATAATTAGACGAAAATGTCTGTATCATTTTATAGAACGAATTATTTTCTTTTTAGAGTCTCTTTTCATTTATTTATTTTAGGTCGCTGTACATCAACTAGGTCGTTAGCGACCACACAATGTTTACATTTTTAATGTTACTAGTTTACATAGGTTATACAGAGTTATGTATTTAAGTCCTATTGATACGATCTTTGTAAAGTTATTGCTTTCTTAATGTCTTATTTGCTAGACCTGGGCATTCTGGAAGGAGAGATGTATTGTATATACATAATATTTCCACATGTTGCACACAGTTTAGGATTGGTTTTCTTTATGAAGAGACCTTGAGTAAGGTTGAAATGCCCAATCCTTAATCTTGTGAGCATGATTTAATCTTGAGAAGGCTTCCTCTGCGACTGATTCTCTAATTAGAACTTTTGACGATGTGGATTTCCATTGTGAGTTTTCGTCAACGGCGAATTTTCATCAGAAAAACTCTTATAGATTCAGGAATATCAAGTTTGGAAAAAAATGGCTGAACGTTTTAGCCGCTAGCGTTGTTCACGGACGGAAGAACGGACGGGCAGACGGACGTTCGATTTTGCCGTCGTTCGATTTTTCGTTATCACGGATTCACAAAACAAGGATTCTGGCTACATAATGTGTTAGAGGATTTTTGTTCTAAATTTAGCAAGTGGGTTTATCCACTTTTTTGTTACCAGAGCCCTGTAATGAGAGTTTTCTGTCAAAAATTCGCCGTTTTTTTCGCGCAGGATTACTTTATCTCTACTGTTCAAGCAGTAGCAAAAAGGTGACAAGAAACTAGAGCTACATATTTTCTCCTTCTAACGCTTCACCATTAGCAAACATGGCGTGTTTGAGAGTTTTTTTCATGAAGACGCTCTAATTTGACTCGCTCTTTTTAGGTTCTCGCCATCATAGAAATATCCTAAATTATTACGTGCGTTACTGTATTGAACGCTATTTTCTTGATGCTAATTTTATAGCTCGGTTACTTGGTGAATACAAAAGGCAATCGCAATGATGGGAAGAGGAAGTTCATTGAATTCGAATGACTTCTGGATTTTCGGAACCAATTAAAAGAGCGAGCGACCTCGCGCAACGTCGGACTCGACGCGACCGATTTCAATCATGATGCATGACACAGGTGCGCTGTTGCAAAGCCATCCGGCTTCAGCCAATGAGCTTCAAGCACTAGTATGCGTCACAATATTAGCGATAACTTTAAATACATCCGGATACCAAATTACCATTACTTTGTTAATTGAAATATATCAGAAGATTTTTTTAATATGTCTTTTTTTGTTTTGACAACACCTTCACCTATTTTTGGTTCGTGTCACTTTGAGCCACTTTCAAAATGTTTCTCTCTGGCACTGCTCCCTTGTCACGCCTCATGGTGACCAGCGACGTCTGCCCTGACTTTTCAAACGAAATGCCAGTGTTGTGGTCACGTGATTCGTGACATATCTGGTGCCCCCCCCAGCCCTGCTCGCCGGTGCTGCGCTCTGCACTGCGTTTGCCGACGCATAAACGTCTGCGCAGCGGAGAGCGTCTACACACTCTGCGGCGGAAAGAGACGCAGCAAAGGCTGCCACCGCCGCTGTCCACTATCAGTCACTTCAGAAAGTTTCAAAACCATAGGCGAGCAGATGTGCTTCAAACTGTGCGTCCTCAATCACATTTAATGATTCACATTCCAAGATGTTGAGTTTTTGTGTTGGCCGTTTACTTCCGGGAAAATTCAAGCGGTTAGGTTTCTGGAGTGAGAATTCTATGCCCGTGCTGCAGGCCTTTCCCGATTATGTCTATATATTTGAATTCTAAAATCAATTCTCACTGTAAAGTGATTATAATATATAAGATGCAAAAGTTCAACGATAACTCGGAGACACTACTAATAATTTGAAAAAAAAAGTACAGGAAACGTACGTGGTACTCAACAGCACATTCTCGCACCATTTGTGTTACGTAATATATTATTATTATTATTATTATTATTTGCCGCAATATTATTTGCCAACCAAAAAACGTCCACGCTGGAATTCAAACTCAGTTTAGAAAACAGCCTAACCACTACGATAATTGTATCGCCTGCGCCAGTAACACAACCTTCATAACGATTGAATGAAAAAGTTAAACATGCACAATTTTCTAAAATTCAGATCAAAATTTAATGAAAATGAACGAGTTAATAATTGTATTCATCTTGAAACACACTGGGCGTAACACAAGATTCCGTGCTGCAGAAAAGCGACTGTAGGAAGGAAAACCAAAAAAGGTTGGGCAATTTGTTATATAAACTGTGTCAGAATAGAACACTATACACTGAATTCATGAAGTGGATGATTTTCATTTCAGATTTAAATGTTCAAAAAATTAGTTTTTCTTTCGAACCTCTCCCTCTTCGTTCGATTTGGAATTTTCGAGAGAAATGCATTTATTAAGATTTCGAGAGAAAGGCAAGAATTAGTAGGATAGAAATTGCCATTTTGTAACATCACGTAACCGTACTGTTGTATCATTGCTATTTAGAATCGTGTTTACTATTGTTAATACCTGTAAAGAAAAAAATTCCAAACAAATATAAATTGATGTGGAAAATTACACCCAACTATCAAAAAGAAAACCAGCGTTTGCTCGACAAACATGAATATTCCATTTTTAAACTGCCCAGGATGATTGTGCATGAAATACTAATAAAACTGTAGATGCTGAACGAGATATGACCAAAATATATCAAGGGGTAATTATCCTACAAGCCACTGCTATTCCAACTGGCAGTATTTAGGAATTCTATCTCAAACGTTCAACTAGCGTAATATGAATAATGCCCTGTATCCGCGAGAACTGTTTTGCTAAACCAGCTTCTTTTCAGACGATTACTTAAGCATCTGACGCCACTGAAACTAATATGAAGTATCGCATGAGCGCAAAAACCACGACACATTTTGGGCTGACGTCATTTCCCCTCAGAGCTCCGCGCTACCAGCGGGTCAAGCGTGCTTTCAGAGAGCGAATTGATTCTCGGAACGAACAGACACTCAGTAGCCAGGCGACAGATTTCTAATTCCGTCTTCTTAACGACGCTAAAAATTGCTTCTGAGCACGAATAAACCAGTATCTGTTTATTTGATGAACAGGTTCACATATAGTTCATTGAATATACGGTTGACTACTTTGAAAGTGACTCATTTATCATTTTGTGTCGTTTTTAATTTCTCACGTACTGCTTACGCAGTGTACAGAAAATATAGCATTGCTGAAAAAAAAAACCAGCGATTTTGCAACAGATAAACTCTTATTGTCACGCCCTATCGATGAAATGAATCAATATTGTTCCTACAAGTAGCATATTACTACCTCTAACACGTTGTGTAGTCAGAATACATGTTTGGTGGGGGTCCATGATATCGAAAAAGCGATTGACGGCAAAAGTTCGTCCGTCTATCGTGCAATGCCGCTCGCTGGGTGTCGGCCTCGCCTCGGGAGTAGAATTACACCAACGCACCCCAACAAATTCTCATTATTCCCCTTATCGGTGACTCTTAACTGGAGTTTTCCACTTTTACTTTCCCTTATTCTACTACAGAGAATTTATTCGACTCGACTAGACTAGTACAGAAAATGTTATAAAACGCTTCACAAAACGAAATCCTCCCTAGATATAAATTACTTCCTCTAACACGTCGTACAGTCTGAAATCATCTTTCGTGGATCCTTGATACCGAAAAATTGATTGACATCAAAATGCTGTCTGCGGTCAACGCTACCGTCTAAACCGTTCAGCCGATTTTCTCCAAAACTGATTTTTTTTCCCAATGATTGAACGAGTCTTTGAATGAACGCGAGTCTTGAACGCGAGGAATGAACGCGAGTCTTTGCGAGTAAAACGGATATATTCATTTCTTGGGGTAGTTTAAAAGAAGCCTCAATTACATTTTCAAAATTTTGTCAAAAATGGCTCCAATTTTTTAATTAAATTTTCTCCCGGATAGCGTAAAGGACGCTTAAAAAATGGTGATGTCTCATTTACTTTGAAATCTGTTTTTCTAGTAGAGGGACGTCATTGCAACAGGGAAGGCGCGCTTCAGCTTAGGTTGCCGGTACCCCGCAAAGGCAGAATAGCTCTACGCTATATCCAAAGAGTACACCTTCCCGGTGGTGCTACTTATGTGTAACGCACAGAACTACTTAGCTGCTCGTTGTATAGAGACCAGAGAACCGTCGTGTAGGTTGGCGCCGGATCTCACACGGAAGAACACCCGCTATCACCAGGCATAAAAAAGCATTCACTACATCAAGAAGAATGTATATATGTATGTCTATAACAGTTTACGTTCCCAGAAACAGTCATTAATCAAACCGACTAGATGGCTTCAAGACATCAATTGATGTTAGTGTAGTGCCTCTGACAGGGAGGTCCTGGGGTTCGAATCCTTGCTCGGGCAGGATTTTCGGCACTAGCTACATAGCAAATTCCTGTCACTGAAGTTGAATCTGAGCTGCTGCCTGATGGAGAACTTTCATTCGTTTTCTGGAATATTCTAGCGGCCGGTTGCTCTTATCAGTAGTTTTCCGTGTTTTTTTTTTCGATTAACATCACGCGGTTGCCGGAGGAGTACTTAACAAAACATATGCGATCTTTCCTTCCACTTGCTCGTCCTATTCTCTCCCCTACTAACACACACACAAACAAACACGAAACAATTACTCATGTAGGGAGAGCAATCGGGAGCTTTGATTTTGTCCCGGGTGGGGCGATGTCCCGCATATGGGAGATACATCGTCGTGGCAAACCTAGCAAGTCGAAGTGTATGTCGGTGCCGTAACTTACAGGGAAGATCACCGTCATCACCAGACGAAGAAACCCATTCACGGACTAATGCCCATATCAGTTGACGTACCCATCAACGAATCAATGCAACGTGTGGTGAGAGCGACTTGTCTAGATGCTGGATGCTGTGTGTTGCAGGCCGGTGGCGAGGGCGGCGGAGGCGAACAGCGGAGGAGCAAGGGGCGCACCGGCTGGCCGCAGCACGTGTGGGCGCTAGAGCTCAAGCAGGAGCAACTCTAGGCACCACGCCCACGCCCACGCCCACGCCCACGCCCGCGCCACGCGCCCTTCTAGTCCTACGCCCCGCGTACACGGGGACCGTCGCCACATTCCGAGTGGCATCGAGGCTCTTCTCAGGACGACCAGGTCACGAGCGGAGTGTGTCTCGTATCACAAGGAAAAAGAGCAAATATTTGCAATTTCAGAAATATTTGAAATTGAATGAACGAAATATTTGCAATTCTTATGTTCAATATTAGGTTTTTCAGTTAACTTTCGGGTGCGGATTATTTGTTACCTACTCCAGATATTACTGTATTATCAAATCATTTGTATCAAGTGGCACGCAGTTCTCTAATTCTTCAAAAACAAACTTTTGATGGAGCATTCAAATTCATAGAGGTTGAGGCGCATATATATATATATATATATATATATATATATATATATATATATATATTGAATACATATATACATATATATACATATATATATATTGAATACATATATACATATATATACATACATATATATATTGAATATATATATATATATATATATATATATATTCATCTTGGCAGAGCAGTGTGTCGTTTTCTCACTTTAACCTTTTTGTCTTGAAAGTGTTTCTATTTACTTCTTTTTTCCTGGGGGGATCTATTTGATATTTCAGTTGCACTAACACGTTTGCTACATGTTTTGTTAAATAATTCATTTGAAAGACATTTCACCAATTATTTTTCGGGAAGGTTTTGCAAACTTATTATATTTATTTACAACTTGGATAAAATTTGAATGCAGTTACTTTTCATCAAAGATGTCATTTACAAATGATTTGGTAAACAGGGTATATTGACTGTGAGGAGAAACTTAAAAGGCCAGTGAAACGACGTTGAGCCTCGCGCATACATACTCCACTGTCCTTTTCTCAGTGTCCTGCGTTTCCTTGAGACATTGTGTGGAAGAATAAGAGAAGAGTTGCATGCCCTAAATGGCAATAATGTGGTTCTTACAGTCTGGGTAAGCAGACGTAATTTTGTAAATTTGAGTCATAATCAGAAAATAAAACCTGAAAAACAATGCATGTTATTGTAATCTGTAAATATATTATTGTGACAGTAAAGTTATTGAAGTTACCTTCCAACTCGTGTAGATATTATCTTAGAGAAAACGTATCAATTGTAATAGTAACAAATAATTTTTCACCCAAAAAGTTTTGAATTACAGCAACAGTCAAAATATATTGTAAACATATACATTTCTCTAAATGAAAGGAAACAGTCTGAAGCAAGTCTCCAATGAAGGTGATGAAATAAAGTATTCAATTAAGGTGGAAGAGCTGAGTGTATGTAATTGTATTTTGCTAAATTAAAATTATGTTGTTTCGTTTTCAATAAAGTTTTAATAAAATTCTGCATAAAATTTTATTTTTTAGCATTTAATTGAATTGTTTGGGAACAAAAACTTTAATTTTTACTTCACCATTATTACCAAAAATAAGTTAACCTACGAAGGATCAGCCATGTCCCCGTGGATAAAAGTAAAGTGTCGTCCCCGCTAACAATTCTGTCCCTGTCCGATCCTCATTCTCTGGCTGCGATCACTCGTATCTGTTGTTTACGTTTCCGAAACGCCTTTTGCAATAAGCCATCCTAGCGATCGCGCCTCGTCCTACGCTATCAGTAGTAATGGTGGTTGCGGTTACGACAGTTCGGTTGTTTTATTTGCTGAGAATCACGGATGCTACAAGATCGCGCACATTTTCTCCTACTATATAGTTTTCTATTATTTTGGAAACAATCTGAATTTTCTATTTTATACCACTCCCCTTCCCATCTGCCATCTATCGACGTCAAAAGACCTACCAGGGCCTCCGGTGGCACCTACAGCTATCCTAGGGACAATTGTAAGTCAAGATCCTGCACAAACTTTCTAAATAATTACGCCGAGAAAGACCTCAGGACCTCCTCTACCATGGCTCCACCTGCGTGTTTGTTTCAATATTCTCAGTGTAGCGAACAGTTCCTCAATCACACACATACACACACACACACACACACACACACAGACCGATTGCAAGCAAATCACATACACAATTGAGCACCGGCCAGGAGACGGGATTATGGAAGGATTAGAATATTGATGAGATATACAAGGAACTAAGAATACTCCTCTCAGGCCACAAATACAACTTAATAGATGCCTTATTCCTCACGCGGGTTTCGACCCCATAGGCTGGTGTCCGCGTAATTGGGCGAAGCTGCCCCAAGATCCTGTGCCTCGATGGCGATTCGCTGGGACATACTGCTGGAATTTGTAAGTGTGTTACAGTTGTGTCACTGAAATATTTCAAATAAAAAGTCATAAGTTATAATAATACAAAAGTTAATTCTGATAAAGACTTACTGTTTCGTTTCTGTATGAGTACCAAACATTTTGCCCATGTTCAATATTCCCAGGAGAGAAATTGTGAGAAGGCTGATGAGCTGCTGTGGATATTATTAAAGGCTGAAATATTTCAAGTCGTCTTTGTCGGCGACAATGATGCCTTCAATTATTTCATCCTGGAGACAAAGTCGTGTCTACAACCAGTTGCCAAAATATCAAAAGATGTCCAAATACGAAGCACAAGTCTTCAAACAGAAGAATATTCAGAGCCCTATCCACTTCACTTACCACTTAACACACACTGTCAAGGCACATCGGTCAGCTTTCTGAAAATTATTCTGTGGCCGGCTTAGGTGCCCGCAGCTCATTAAATACGCCGGGCGACGTCACGCCCAGATTAGTCATGCGGCTTCCCGTGCTACTCTTCTGTTCAGTTCTTAACTCATATCGTCTGTTGCTTCTATGCCTCATAGATTCTCCTCGTATTCAGAATAGTTTTCTTAAATGATGACACAAACTCTATCTTCCACCTCATTAGAATGGGTACCTCCTGCCGTGTACTCGCTTCCAGCGTTCTTGGCTGTTTACCGTGAAGTATTCCACCCAGACTGGAGAGCTACGTCGCACACACTCTCAGTAATACCTTATAGCGGGGGGTCCCTGTGCCCCTCACTTTACTCATCGCTACCTTACAGGTGCAAACACACCTTCCTACCTCACCATTGGACGCTGGCTGGGACTGTGGGGCGCAGATGCCATTGACCTTGGAAAAGGGGAAAAATCAGAGGGAGTGGGTTGCGTCCCATTGTCTGAGAACAGTCAGTGGAAGCCCCTCTGGCACGAATACTCTTTCTGGGGTTTCTATTGTAGCTGACTTCATCTCCATAATGAATGGGAAGTTTGACGGAAGATCCATAACAAGTAACCATGTAGTGTTCCAAAAGGGCCGCTCGAAATAGACGTGAACCCGCCATGGAAAACCATGATTTACCCAACAAGGATTTAAGGTCCGTCCTTTGGCTGTTCTGATTAACCTAACACACTTCATATTTCCTAATCATATTCCGAATTCCCTGATCCATGTTTTCCCAGTGATATCGCCTGGCCAGCTGCTTCGCACTAATAATGCCTCAATGGCTCTTATGCAATAAATTAAGCCCCGGTTTCTCAACGATACTGAAATCACCACCAGCGCACAGTTCTTACCCAACAATATTACTCCCTCTTTTTCCATTTATTATAAAACTACTTGGCACTACATCTTAACAATTGTGGTGGGCAACCTTTCCCGACAAACTTGCGCACTCCCCTCAATTCTTGATCGTTGTCACTTGCTGCGGCTATAGTTTTCACAATTAAGGGGAATTCTTGCAAGCATTCCCGATCTTTCATATCTAGCGGCTGACATCCTCTTCTGACTCCTCAAATTCCAAGTGAATGTCCTTGATAACCCGAGGAACTTCACTGTGCGTCTGTGCTGGTGTGTTGCGCTGCGCTGTGAATTTGATATTTATAGTCTGCCAAAAACAAAGCCCATCCCACAGTTTTTTTACAGTAACCTCTGTCCGCTTTTATCAATATAAATTAGAAGTAGGCCTCTACTAATTGGACGGAGTTATGCATCAACCGGCTACGCGCCACTTTTGAAAAAAATGAGATATGGACGCTATCAGTTGCATTGGACCATGTTCTAAATGTACACAAAATGTTGGCGCCAAATCTGTAAAAGCTAGCCTGATAATTAATAAAAATGTAAACGCCATCAATCACATCAGGGATTTTAAGTTTCGCAAGAATCGGCTATAAACCTGGAATCTTCAAATCTGCTGTTCTTAATTTCACATTATGCAGGTAAGCGCCAGATATTCCACTCATGTTTGTGTAGTTTGGCGCTTCAATGAATAAATAATTAAATTACAGTTTTTAGAGCTGAAAACGTAATAAAACCTTTGAACACGATTATCTCAAAACTTGTAGCTTAGCCGGTTGATGCATAACACCGTCCAATTGAGGTATAGAAAGCAAGAGTGAGCTACACTGCAAATTTTCCAAAATTGAGAATTTTACTTGATAATTTAGTTTTTGATTTAATAGCGTTGTTAATGTTATTAAAAAATTTCACATCCTTCCAACATTTTTTCGAGCATTAATATATCCTAAAATAAACTGCTTTTCTGCTGTACTACAGTGAGATAGGCCGGGCGTCATTTTCCTCTCTCCAGAACAGCGCTAAGATGCGGTCGCATGATCTTTGGTATAAAGCATGGATGGCACTGAAAGTGATTGTGTTCCAAGTAGCTGTGAGAAATGAAAGAAAGAGAAATGAGAGATTAGAAAAAAGTAAAGTTCAAATTAAGTAAAAACTTGGGATTATCATTTGCAAGAAGTACAAGTAAGTTTATTCTGGCAAAGCATAAGGGCGGTCTCATCATTTAAAAGTTGATTCATGGGAGGTAGCGGACGCTGATGTAAAAAGTAGAGGAAGGCCACAAAAAGGGAAGTTCAGCAAGCAACTAAATATAATTTTCAAAATTAATATGAAGAGACAGCTGGAAGGAAGATTACTACTACAAAACATAAAAATCTTGCTGCCCTACATATCAGAATGTCATCAATCACTACGTAAATCACGATCTTCAGTCGCTGATTCCAAATGAAGAATATGACTGAAAATGACCCATATTTTTTACTGTTAAGTATGAAACGAAATTGTCATTTTATTTTATTTTTTAGAAGATAGATTATCGTGATTTCCCATGTCTTTAGGGCTTTCTGACTCTTTCACAGTGCTTTAATCATATTTTGTTTATTATAAATACATTTTGAAATTATATGAACATGTGGGTACGATGTACATGTGTTTATCATAGTAGAAAATAATGTTAAATTCTAGATATTTCAGGTTCATGAAAATCATAGAATTTTTCAAGTAACTAAGGACTTAAAGAAGTCGCTATACTTTTTTATTGCTTATTTTTCAGATAGTAAATGAAACTAATAAATCATACGTCAACGTGCTCAAAGAATTTCCCTGATGAGAAACGCAAAACTCTAAATATCTCGGTTAATTATTCATCTGGCATAGCTCACTCTTTTTTCTACGCTTCAATTCTGTATTCTCCGTAATTATGTAAAATTTTGACTCCTGCAAATTGTCATAGATTTTTATTCAAAAAATTATTGCCACAGCTTCCGTTTCAATTTGGAAATAATCATTTTCACGTTTGTGCAATGAGTCTCTTGGCACCATTTTCCTCTTTGTGTGAGAGTCCCAGGCCAAACCCACAATCCAACGCATCTGTTGCTACAGTAGTAATCCTACCAGGAACGTAATAGTTCAATTGCATGGCTCTGATAATGGCTGTTTTTAATCGTTGAAGAGCTCTATCACATTCTTCTGTACGGAAGGACATCTAAAATTAGCGTGTGACACACGTGGTTAAATGTGATTTCATTTTGCTCATAGGATTGCGCCACATTTCCTAATTACAAAATAAAATGTAACTTTTACTACTGAAATCATAAATTACTATTATTAACTTATTTTAATTCCTGATTTGTCAAATTAATGCTCACAATTGTTTCAAATTGATAGCGGAGCTCACTTTTTTATTGCTTCAACATGATGTTGCGTGAAAGCAATCACCTACCCTTTTAGTCTGAACTCCAAAAATAAAATTTGCTTCTTGAAAAAATCGCATTTTTTTCAATTCACTTTTAACGCTCTAACTTTCAGCACCATCAACAACTTTCTCAAATTGGCCCCCATTTTTTTCTCTATTTTTCTGTCACAATGATATCATTCAAATAGTTTACGCATTCCCTCTCTTTTGTGGCAATCTGCTCCAAACCTCTCTGAAAAATCTTTTTTCGCTGAAGCCACTCCGAAAGGTCAACGATTGAACGGGAATAAACCCAGTGGCGTATTTACTACCAAATTCTTCTTTGCATATTCGTTTAACGCTACCTGGAAATATGCATCTTTCAAGAGAATCATCGTAAATTTTTGGCCCCCAGCTAGCTTAAGGAATAAATCTTCAAGTTTGAGTATGGAATACTGTACAACCTCCAATTGCTCGTTCGCAGTACTTTTGAAATCTTCACACAACTTACACCATCATTTTCTTTTGTCATCGTCACATTTTAGAACGTCGTCAACGCCACATTCAGCTATTTTTCAGTAAGATAAAATAATATTTTAGATTTTTCTTTATTTTAAAAGACATCAGTTGATAGCATCCATGACGATCTTACTAAACTATGCAAAGCAAAATATATTTCGAAGGATTCACACAGCCCGTGCCTTTTTCCCCCCCTTCAATTTTCCCCTTTCCTTCCCCTCTCCCTTGCCCTGGAGAGGCAGGAATTTATTCAAATTAGGGTCTACATATTTTTATCACTAGCCGATTAGGCTTGTGGAGGAATGGGGAGGGCTTTGACTTAAATAACTACTGAATACTGTCTTAAAACTAACTAAACTATAACAGCCTTGCCACTTTAGGCGTAGCCTAGTTTTATTTACAGATATTTTTGATAAAATTTCTTAAAAGTTCTTTAAATTGTTCTGTCTTGTTTTCTTTTTCTTTCTTTTGTCATTCACTCTCTCATTCATACTTGTTTATTCTATATTTACAACTCATTCGCTCTCTCCTTCATTCACACATTCCCGCACACTGCACAGCACTATATAGCCCGTTCGCGGTGACGCAGGTGAGGTCTTAAGTGAAGAATGCGTCAATACAGTGTTGCTGGTCTCCGGCGGGGCGCGGCGGGGCGCGGCGGGGCGCGGCGCGGAGCAGAGTGGAGCGGAGCGGAGCGGAGGCGCCCAGATCAGCGCAGCGCCCGCGCGCCTCCGCCGCCCCCGTCGCCCCCGCCCGCGCAGCGCCCGTGCCCGCGCTCGGCGCGCTGTTTGCTTTTCCGAACAGACTGAGACAGAAGGTCTGCAGACAAGTGCACCGCGCAGAGGCTCCGTGTGGGTGGGTGATTGCTTCGCGGCCTTCTCCCTCCCTCTCTCTCTCTTACTTTAAGATGGGAATGTTGATGAGGAGACAATATATAAATACAATCTTTACAATTAGGTTAATAATGCCCGGTGGCAGAACACGGAAATTTGAAACTTCACACAATTACGAAAAAGAAATACAAAATAATTACAATAAATCACTCTTTGACCTATAGGTAGCAGAAGCATTTGAAATGTACATAATTATGCAAAAACAAATAGATATATACTCATGTATACATAGACAAACTTACGAAACTACATCAACGTATATACATACATATACATACGAACGCACACAAACATACAAGCCTGCACCTATTCACTCATATGCATGTAGAAAAACGGGATACAAATTTTACCAACCATAATGTAATAATACACAGTAGTTATAATTATTTCATTTTCTAATTCATGAAAACCTCATTAACATAGATCAGTAAATCAATATATAACAACGCTTACCCAAATACCATAGTAGAAAATATGAGCGTAGCAATAGCAAAGAGGGAGGAAATGAAACAGAGAGAGAGAGAAGAATAACTTCCACTTCTCTTTCCGCACAGCAATGAAGGAAAACTTAGGGAAGTGGAGGAAGCTCTAAAAAATTACGAGGTAATAAGAACAGCTAAGGGATTTTTACGTAGCCTTTGTAAATTGGAATCGCATTCGAAATTCCTTACAATCAACATATGAAATTCTTGTACCATAACTCAATAAGCATTCCTTGCACCCTTTTCTCAACAGTAGCCCTGATCGGTAGTTTTCCGTGGTTTCTTCGATCAACACCAGACGAATGCCAGAGCAGTACCCTAACAAACGGGCCCCAGATCGTGCACGATCTTTCCTTCCTCTTCCTTCTGCCCATCCTCCTCCCTTACACAGATACACTTACACTTACATGAACACTACCACACACTGCTGCGAGATCGGTCGGGTGCTCAGACATCACGGCTGGGGCGGTGCCCTGTTGGTGGGAGATACCTGGTTGGGGAAACCCCGTTAGTCGTCGGTAGGTTGGCGCCGGATCTCGCCAACCAGTAAGGGAAGATCCTCGCCATCTCCCAAAACCATGCGCTACACTTACGGGACTAATGATCTCAGTAGTTGACGCGCCCGATATCACTAATCGATCAATGAATCAGCCTCAGGAGTAGCCGATATAGCACACATAGTAAATCTAGATTGCAGTAACCACACTCTCAGGAAGATAAGTAGTTACTAATCAACAGCTAAAAGTATAACACTATGACGTAATCTATAGAAATAATGAGGTGTCTATTATTTTAAAATATATTCTTCTTTATAATCTCATATGCTTATTTAAATTACATAAAACGCACTTCGACTGTTCTTACGATTTTTGTTTTTGTATCTGCTTTTAGAGAGGTTAATCCGATATCGAGGATTCTTTGTTCTTTTTTAAAAAATATACACTTTGAATCCGATCTTAATAATCACTGTTCGCGGCAAAGTTTCTCGGAGTATCCCATTTCTTCTGCCAATTTATATTCCACCGGATCGCTCCATCAATTATTCCCTATCCTTTCCTGTCATTAACCACCATTCCCCTAAGGATCCAAGATTCGCACAGGCGTCCATATGATAATCGAAGAACTAGCAGCTGAGAAGGGCCATGTCTACCTCAGCGGTTTATCTATAGGTAGGGTTGTAGCCTGGCGAAGTAGAGACAGAAAACGGTGAGGCAGTAGATGACGGCCTCTCCCAAAACACTAGTAATGGATGAGAAGTAGTGGTTGCAAGGCCAGGCGGGGCGAGGGGTACATCTTCATTGAAGCTGCCCTCTGAGGGGAAAACAGAGCTTATTTGAGAATTTACAAAGTAAGTTTGTGTGCATTATTTCAGTTTTTGGGACACTCTAGAAGGTGAACGGTGAAGAATCTCATAAAAATAACGTATTTGACTTATAAAAATTATAATTTTTTAAAAATTTATAACAATTTGCGGAGCTGATATAGTACATAGAAATCTTATAATGTTCCCGCGTAAAGTGGCAATATTTCATCAGAAGACACGTATTCTGGGGCCCTGATACTGTAAAACTTCACTTCACAGAACCGTACAGCAATAAAGAAAGAGTTAGGGAAGTGGAGGAAGATCTAAAAAATTACAAAGTAATAAGAATAGATAATGGATTTTCACAGTAGCCTTTGTAAATTGGCTGAAAGGAAAACTCACTTTGTTTTAAATATAGTGAATTACTTCCTCTTACTCGGTGCGTTTTCACAATCCACTTTTTGTGGGACCTTTTTCCGAAAAATAGGTTTTCGTCAGTCTGTCAGTTCGTCCGGGTCGACGGTAGCGCCTAAATCAATCAGACGATTTTCTCCAAATTTGGTATTTCTAGATCAATGTGGCCCTGCGAATTGCAAACTGATATTTTAATTTTAGGTTACTTCATTTAAAGTCTTAAAATATTTTCAAACTTTTCTCAAAGATCTCATGGTGTGGTTTTTGTATGATTTTGCGTGAAAGATAGGCAATTTTTTAACAATTAATTACTCAAAATGCTTCAATTTTTCGTTATTTTGTTTTCGTATTTAGCAAGCGAGGAGGAAACATAGGATGAGGTTCCTTTTTCACCCAGTCTCTTTCTATTTTTGAAAATTACGAGAAACTGAAATTGCAAAACTATACTACTGAAGATTCAGATTTCAGTTCTAATGAAATCTCTTCTAAAAATCAGATATTTCAAAAAGAATAGTTTTTTCGTACTTTTGTCGTGAACTGATTGAAATTTTTAAGTCTCAAAAATGGCTCCATATTTTGTTATAGTTTCTTCAATATCACGAATATAGAAACGGACGCTTAAATAATGCTACTAGTTTTATTTTTATTGAACTTTCTCAATTTTCGATAATTGCTTGTTAGAAATAATGCGAAAAAGTTTGTGCTGTTATAGCATCACTAGTTTTTGTTTGGTAGGGATACATTTATATAACAAATTTGTTGAGTAATACATATTTTCACATCAATAATTATTTTGTACTTAGTTATTCAGGCGAGTTCCTTTATGCACTGTAGATAGTATATGAAGCTGCTCATACGAGAATGTTTAAAAAATGTCAGTATTGAGTAGTTATTCATTTTCAAATTACTCGCAAGATTTGCACTCCTATGTGCCTAAGCGCATATTTATCACATAAGTTACCTCATCTAGTTCAGCACATATGAAATGCCGAAAGAAGTGTAATAAAGTCGGAGTTTCCATTACACAAATTCTGTACACCGTGCTCCCGTCTGCGCGTGGACTCCCAACCTTCTCAAAGCTTTTACTCCCGCTCAGTCTATTTAAGGAACTTCAAACGGAGTCATTTGTAATGCAGCCCAACCGCGAAAATAAGCGCAGGGGTTAATATTTCGTGGGTTGTCACTCGGCCGCGCGCTGTTTGTTGCCTCGCGCGGTCAATTCCGCGCGCGGCCGGCGGCGCGGCGGCGGGGACAGCGCTGGCGTCGCACAATGGAAGCGGCGGCGCCACCAACACCCTCCCACACGTAATATCTACTAGACTCCCTGAATTCGAAAATGCTTCAAAATGTACCCATTTCTGGCATCATAACCAAAATCTCAAATACAAAATTCAAAAACAAAATACCCAAAAACAAAATACCCCAAAACAAAATACCCCAAAACGAAATACCCAAAAACAAAATACCCAAAAACAAAATACTTAAAAACAAAATACGCAAAAACAAAATACCCAAAAACAAAATACTCAAAAACAAAATACCCAAAAACAAAATACAAATACAAAAACAAAATACCCAAAAACCCATTTCTGGCTTCCGGTAGTTAACGACTCAAGTAATTATGATCTCACAACCAATATCGAAAAACGGACGTTATTGAACTTACTACGAATTATTCAGTTAAGCAATATTTTATTTGTGGTAATCTACTAATGTGTACTAATGGTAATCCATCAAAACTGACGGAACGAAATTAATCTCTCGCCCAGGGTTCCCAGATTGGAGAAGTTTGTCTCCCAAATGGGGAATTTTTCTCGTTGTGAGGAAAAAATGGGGAATATAAATGAACGGGGATGTTTGAGGATTTTTTGGGGAAATTATTTTCATCCGAAGTCGAGATAGAAATATTATTCTCTCAATTGTTATGAGTAAAAAATAGAAACAACAGACGTTATTCTCTATATTTTTTAAGTATCAAAAGGAGAAAAATAAACGACAGCCATAGACAAAGAAAAACATGAGAAAAACGAAGATAGGATAGGGTTACCAGCACCGACGATGACTAATGATGATTGGTTGATTTGAGTTATTTGAATTTAAGGGAACAGCCAATGGAATCACCAGGGACAGCACAGGTAGTTTCTCCCAATGTTTCAAAATTGGGGAATTTTGTTTCATTGGAGGTTATTTGGGGAAATTCCATATGAGTGGTGGGGAAAGAGCTCGCTACACATCAGGCAATCTTGCTCTCGTCTTGCATTAACAGTGAAGTACTGGTGCCACACACATTCTCATTCCAGTTCAGTTTCCTATTTCCTTCAGTCGGAACTAGTTTTGGGTCTTTACCCCACCCTCTTCCGAGCTACTTTTCGGCTCTTAAAATACCGTCCAGAGCTTCTCGCGGGACGTACTTCTCCTCTGCGGGCCCCTCCAAGTGAAGAGCAGCCTCGAGTTCGCCGAACATCGCAAAGGTCGCCCTCGACTCTAATTTCATTATAAAATTCTCTTTGCTCTCATCTCAGTGCTTGCACGATCACTCTCTTCTATTCAATCAATTACTCAATCAGGTCTCATTGGCTAGGTTTACACCGTCACGCCGGCTGTTCTGCTTGAACACGCAAATTTCGCTACGCTCCTATTGCCATTTGCCAGAGACAGAAAGTATTACTCGGCGACTAATCAGGTGACTCGGCGAAGAATTGAATTTAGATCACAGGCTTCTTTTAAGGTTGAGGAGATTTTACATGCAGTTAATTTACATTGCACAGCGGCTTCTGTCAAAGGAAGGAGTACGAATGATTGATTCCAGTCTTAAAACTCCACAGCTTCAATAAGGTTCCACCCCCAAAAGCTGTGGATATCTGGTGCATTCGAAAAGGGTAGTGGCAGGGCGCTTGTGAAAATATTAGTGAGATTTATGAAAGTTGGTTAATGTAAAAAAGAGTTTGGGGCTGAATTTTCAGCTCCGAGGTGTGAAATAAATAAGAGATAACTTGCAACCCGTTTTGTAAACATGGAAGTCAAAAGACAATAATAAAAGTAATTGCTCTCAATAATGTCTGTGTAAATTTCTTCCCCACAAAATCGCTTAAAATTGTTTTTCTTCTTTCACATATCGATTACGTATCCCAAATATCTTAAAAAGTATGAGAAGTCCTTTAATAAGTATGTAATGTTTTTGCACTAATCAACTGCCCAAACATTTTTCAATTAAGGATTACTGTTAAATTCGGATTATATAAATTATACATTTTGTAACTGTTTGGTGCCTCTAATTGTTCTTTCATAAACCTCACTAATATTCTCACAAGCGCCCTGCCACTACTCGTTTCGAAAGGACTAGCTGTCTACATCTGTCTGTCTGTCTCTTCAAAGTGTGTGTGTTTCAGAGAGATGTGTCGCTTGCGTTTCGGGTGCCGCTTCACTTTCTAATGAGGGAGCTCTAAAATAAGTCCCATGCACACGTCTAGTGCAAATGCAAAACGTGCCTCCGGGCCAGAGGCGCTGCAGTGACTTCCAATCGATGCCCTGAGCCTCCTAATCCGGAAAGAAACAAGGAAGATGCTTTAATCCTGGGCGGAGGGGGCGCTATGGGGTGGGGGTGGGGCACTGACAGGTGGGCGTGCGAGGAGAGGCCAGGCGCCACGCGCGGCCGCCGCTCTCCGCTGACAGCCTCATCACCTCCTTATTCTCATCCTAAAGAACCGGCAACACGTCTGCGCAACGTGTTGCAACGAGATATCATCCGCACTCCAATGTATCGGTTTCGTAAACTTAGCTGGGACGTAATCGCACTGCTCCGAAATGTACACCGCTTAGTTAAAATCCCTTAACTCTCGAATATTATTTATTCATATTAATTCAATAAGTTTGCTCATGTAATTTATCTTATTAAACCGTTTACGCCCTTTGTATAATTCTCTTACTGGATAGCAGTAGCTTGTAGCACAATGATCGCTGGCACCGCGAGCCAACCACCTTATTACGTATGAGGTCTTAGAAAAATACAGAGTATTCACGAATGGTAAGCATAGGAAAGCACATACAATTGACTGTGGAAGTTTTACATACAAAACATGAGTGAGTCCTAATCCATATCTTATTCTCTTTAGTGTTCTCGCTTTTGAGTTGCTCCTGCACCTCTTTTGTTTTTGTTTTCTGGATAATTATTCTTCAATTTTCTTTTTCTCTGTGGCGCCTGACATTCCTTTGATTTCTCACATCAAGTTGGAAACACATTGCTTGAAAAAGGATCTTTGGGGGAATTCTTAACGTTTTTGCCACATTCTGTTTATTTGAAGATATGCTTAGTGTATAATCTAGTTGATAGGCCAATAAAACTTCCCGATCAGAAATACGATTGAGTAGATTTATACATCACAATGTTTTAATTGAAAATAAAGTTTCCTTCAAATTTTGCTCAAAAGCACTTGACACAATGTTGGCTATCATAAAACACCATAATATTGAACCGTCAACAGTGTGAAATTAAATATATATTTCAAATGATAATCCTAAAAATCTCTGGTATCCCTGGCGGGGCGACAAGTCACCCTCCTCAATATTTTCATGTTCATCAAGTAGTTTCATTCTAATTTCGAATTTTTCTCTACCGAGACGATAAGTGATATTACAATGATCTTCACCGTCTCCATAATTGCCGGCGTGACCGTGAATTCCCATCGCGAAACTTCAGATCGTAAAAATATGCCACTTTAAGTACTTGCTAAATCGAAATTCTAAATGTCTGTTAATTTTTTGTATTACGGGCGTCACTTATACATTGAAGTCAGTATTACATCAAAAACATTAAGTTCATTACTTTACGGCATGAAAGGTATTATACATATGTTATAAGTATAGGTTACATATGTCAATAAAATGATCCTTGCTAAAACAAAAGTACTGGGCAATTACATCATTTAAATCACTTACCTTTGCAGTCCCTCTCCCAAATTTCACTGTGCCTGAGAAGGCCATGTTTACAACAACACAGCCAAGAATACATTTAATGACATCTATTCAATTTTCACTGTTATTTCTGAATTTTCGAAAATGCAGAAATTTGAAAATTGTCTCGTACATCTACGAACTCATACATCTTGTACATTATTGAAAAAAAATTTTTTATTGTTAAAGTTATTCCGATTCGTATTTGAAATGACAAAAAATACATTAATGGTGTGACTGCATAATATTAGTTTTAACAAAGTATTACTTTCTTGAATACGTATTTACAGTATATCGTAATAATAAACGTAGTCAAGAGAAAGTTAAGTAATGAAAATACGGCGAAAATTATGGTTTTTCAACAGGAAAAGTTTAATCCTGATACCGTAAAAAGGTTTTTTCTTGCTCCTATGCGTAGTAATTTATATTTTCTAAAACATAAGATAGAATTAACGATTTGTGGTATCTTAATACCAAACCAGTGGTGCTACAGAATGGAACAGACTTTCCCGTATTAGTTTTCCATTTCCTTGGGTTTTCGCTAGCTAAATGGAATTGCCACGTACTCTTTCTTGCCAGCTGCCATCTATCACCGCCAAAAGTACATTTTTTTGTATACCAGCATTATAAACAACCCTTTTACAATAACAAAATCGTTCATAATATGACATACTATTGCACGAATCATTACGTCATTGCTATTTCTGCACGAAATATGAGCCATCACTGATGTAATAGTCACGGCCCCTATATATTTTCAGTTATGGAGTTTAAAGAAGGCAGTGGTACCATATAAATAGATTGCAGTGTTCACAGTAAAATCAAATACGTTATGAAAAAACTTACTTTTAAAAACTGATTTATTAATTGATTACAGCTTTAAAATTATATTTCGTTTTTATTTGGTAATATAACAAGAACAACATAATAACAAAAAACAACAAATTAATTCTTGTGAACATATACTTTAATTATACAATTTGAAAAATCGGTCAGTGACACTCCATAACATGCATTTATATCTAAAATGCTTGTTTTTTTCTTTGCTTTCTGCACTAACCAATATCCTGTTAGCTATTTGAATCTTGTTATTCACCGATTGTTCGATGTATGACTCTGCTACACTTGTAGACCGTCATCCTCCATGACGTTTAGGTATAGTGATATCACCACCATTGTCTGCCAGAAACGTCGTGGATGACGGAACTAAACGAATGACCAGAGTACTTTTCTGCATTTGGTAATTTTAAAAAAATTGCAATATTTTTTGGTATCTTCGCAAATGTATTGATACCAATTGGATTGCAGCTGCATTTGCCATGATTGTAAAACAAAAACGTTTTTTGCGTTTAACATGTAAGGGTCTTAAGGAAATGTATTTTTTACAGACTTCAATATAATTAAATTCTACACTGGATACTGATAGTAAATATTCCGGGCTTGTCATTTTTTGTCGCTTTAATGTTCACTATCAAAGCAGTACCTTCTTATATCACATCGTTAATGCACAAATTGTACAATTCGACACGTCTACAAGCACCAAATACGCCAAAAATAGCAACACCCTGAAAAACACAGTTATATACCATACAGTTATTAATGCAATACACCAGGTAATTAATAAAACTTAACTATTATTACCACTGTCATTATTATACCTTTATTAAAAGAAAAGTTTCATCATCAGCTTTTGTAAGAAAGATGTTTACATCTTCTTGGGAAAATACCATTGCCTTTATAGGTTGATATCCCACATTTGTCTGTTTCACTAAGTAAACTTACTTTACGAAAAGTTCCAATATCAATATTCTCTTTGATCTTTAGCGTTTCCTTTAATTTGAAATAGTGCAGCATAGTGTCGACGCTTTACATGCTGTGAACTTAATGTTTAAAGAAGCGTGCATTAAATTAACAAACGTCTTTATTCTAGCATGTGCATTATACTAACTTAAGCAAACTGCTCCAATAGATACGAAAGAACAGCATAATAAATTTGCATACTTTTTATTCATCCATTTCCTAAACTTTAAGTACCCTTTCTCATAAAGTTTGCAAGACTTTTTCGGTATCATAGCATTTTCTGCTTTTGCAAATTCTTCCACAATTTCTCTATGCAAATCCATTATGTTTGAATCACGACTTTCAAACTAATTGCCATTTGTAAACAAATTAGCTGCTTAGGTAGCATTCATGACGTCAAAACATGAATTTGAGAATCTACTACAACTACGAAATACAACTTAACAAAATTAATTTCGCTTCCTTAAATCCTTATAATACTGTTATACAAAAAATAGTGTATGCAACTTGTTTATAATGTTACTTTTTTACACTCGTAAGAAGATATTACAGAACTCACTTCTAAAGTCGTTCGTTCGGTAAGATCTTCTTATTCGTGTAAAAAAGGAGAACGTTATAAACTAATTGCATAATATGCTATTGTCATTTTCTCAGTATTTCGGTTTCCTATTGGTAGAACGGAAATATTAATTTTAGAATATTAAAGAACACAAAAAGCTAGTCATAAATGGCAATTTTCTTTTAAAAATTATGTGCCGTTTAAGAGAAAATGGCGTTTTAGCGCTACTAAAAATGCAAAATTTGAAGCTCATTTTCACAGAAAAGTTTTGAGTTTTCAAAATACTAGATTTGAAGTTATTTGAAGCACTTACACTCACAAATATAATAATCTTTACAAATTGCTGGTAATGTGCATATTAAAGATGTGAGAGATCTTTCAAAAAAATTACAATTATGTAATTTTTGAAGAAACAAAAAAATAACTCTAAATAAACTTTACGCTATACTAAAGAGTGTAATGAGCACTATCCGTTACAAAAGTTTCAAGAAAAAATTTGCAGCCAGATATGAGAAAATGGCGTTTGAGCGTTTCTGAAAATGCGAAATTTTGAGCTACTTTTCACAGAAAACAGTTGCGTTTTCGAGAAACTTTACTTGACATTATTTAAAGCACATGTACTCGTAAATACAATAATGTGAAAAAATCGCCGGTAATGTAAATATTGTCGACGTGAGAAACATGTGAAAATATTTACATTTTTGTAATTTTTGAAAAAACCAACCTGTAGCTCAATATGGCTTTTATGTCATCTGAGTACATATACCACTATCCCTACCAAAAGTTTAAAGAAAAAATTTGGAGCAGTTTCTGAGAAAATTTTGTTTTTGTAATTTTTTAAAATTGCACATTTTGCACGCAATATTGCACGAAAACTACTATAATTTTGAAAAACATTTACTTGACCTTTATGAAAGAAAATATGCAGAAGAAATTTTATTTGAAGAAAAAATCTCTATCTTCAATTTTGTAGTTGGAGAAAGACGCCGAAAAAAGTCAACTTTCACAATTTTCGAAAATTCAGAGTTATTCCTGAAAATCGGACCTATGCCATGTTAATAAGTGTATTTTACTCTATTCATACAAGAAATGTACAGACAAAATTTGGAGCAGTTTTTGAGAAAATTTTGAAAATTCCAGATGGCCTTTATATAAAGTACCTCCAAATTTTGAAGAATCTTTTTCAAAATCTCAAAGCTTCGACTAGAATCAGATCGACCAAGGAATATCCATTTTGGAATAAATCCTACGTATGTTTTAGGCGCTAGCAGTGTTCACAGACGGACAGACGGACGGACAGACAGACTGACGTGTTTTTTCAATTGTTTTTTCGGTATCAAGGACCTAGAAAACAGGGTTTCTGGCTACACCACGTGTTAGGGGATTTTTTTTTCTTATTTAGCAACTGGTTTTATCCACTTCTTCGTTTTCACGGCCCGGCAATTAATTTTTTCCGCCGAAAATTGGCCATTTTTTCGCGCAGCATTACATAACTTTCCCTTTACTACGTATATCACTCCGTGTATACGTACGTATACGTGAAAGTAAGAAGGGTTTTTTGAAATAATTTTTTTTGAAAACGCCGTCTATCTGTCGATCTGTGAACAACACAAGCGCCTAAACTATTCGTAGGATTTTTTCCCAAATGAATGTTCCCCTATCGATCTATCCTGACTGGAAGCCTCACAATTTTGTAAATCATACCCGAGACATTTTCAGTTTTCTGAAAAACCGTTCCAAATTTTTTAAGAGAAAGAAATGTTTCTATTTCGAAAGCTGTTAAATGAATTTGCAGCTAGCATGAGAGGCAAACAGAAAATTGGTATTCCCCTCAGACGCTGCGCTGCGCCTTGCGGCCACCTTTCTGCTCTGTAAGCTGGTGGCTGGTTGCGGTGCTCAGAATAGTTGCGGTGCCAATACAACCATGGCCCTGTGTTGAAGCGAGAACCAAAGAGAAAACCCGGTGAAAGAGCTTATGAGCGTGACGTGGTAGACAGACTAGGGAGCGTCAGACACCGGAGAAGCTCTCGATAGGCGCTATTTGATTTCAAAATGATTTCGTATTCATCGATATTATCAATACCTTGATCGCGATCGAGATATCGCAATATCTTGAAAATTTAATGTCATTGAAAGAAAAATGTATGTAATATAACATCCCTAGCATACTAAAAGCATGAATTCGTAGTCTTCCGCGGCCGGAGTCATGTCCCTGTGGAAGACCACGATAAGATGGTTTCTGACAATGTGGATATTTTCGTCTCATATTTTGAAAATAAGAATATTTCTTACATCTAAACATGCGGGAAAAATCTGAGTCGAATTACAAACAAAGACCGGAAACCCTTTATCCGGTTAGAGCCTTAGTATGGACGTTTTACATACAAAACTTGACTGAGTCCTATTCCGTATCTTATGGTCTTCAGTGGGCTCGCTTTTGAGTTTCTCTTGCACCTCCTTTATTTTTTTATAATTATTCTTCACTTTTCTTTTTCTCTGGGGCACAATGACATTCCTTCTATGTATTACGTATGTATTAGAACCAAGAATTGTGTATTTTGTTGCTTGTTTACATTAGAGACACACACAAAACTAGAACAAGCTGTGATATCATAAATAAGGCAATTTTTGATGTCGAAATTAGGGATTTTCTTGAGGGTCAGCGGCTCTAAAGCATGAAATAACTCGTGCATCATTGAACAAGTATTATCTATAACAAAAATCCAGAGGTGACGTTCATCCGTACGCCCTTTTATTGTGAAGGGGGAGTTGAAAGAGAGAATTTAGATTTCTCTTGCCAAATGTGTCCAAAAGTCCAAAAGGTTCTATATTGATATGCCCCATAGCCCAATACTCGCCGCGGATGACCAGTGGTCGCAGAGTTCGCTCCGGCAAAAATCTAAAATTTTCACTTCGCGGAGCAGCAAAGGAGAGGTAGTCGCATTTTATACGAGCGGGCTCCGACCATCACTTCGTGTGCTGGGAGCTGAGAGAAGCAGTCGCTTCTTTCTCGGACTCCGAGCAGCAAATCGAAGTCCGCCACCACGTGCACGATGTACTCAACATAACACTAGGACACCCAGCTTTCGGCGAAACCACCGCTGGACCAATAGCCGGTAGCTCTCGCATCAGATGCATAATAGTACGTGTTAATTATTTTGATTCACACTGGACCTGGAGAGGCAATGAAGGCAAATCTCTTTCGCGGTAATGAAAGGCAGCTCAGACTGTATCAACACCTGGGAAATCGCCAGATGTCACCGCATCTTACCGCCCAGTAAGCTTGCTCCCAATCTTGTCAAAAGCCTTTGAAAAACTCCTGCTACGATAAATCCACTTCTAAAGAATGTTATTCCAGACTACCAATTCAGATTCGGAGAAAGTCATTCAATTGTTGAACAACTCCATCGAGTCATAGGGATTATTACTGCAGACTTTGAGTTAAACATTTATTTTCAGTTGCTTTCTAGACATACAACAAACATATGATAAAGTATGGCACAATACTACACAAAATGAAAAACTTTTGACCATATGAATATTGAAATCATGTCACACTGACCGCTACTTTCAAGTCAAATACTAAGAAGAATGTTCCTAATTGTATCCTAATAAATCTAGTGTTGCCCGAAGGAACTGTTCTCGCTCTTATTCTGAACTTAATGTTTACCAGTAACCTACCAAACTACGATTTCACTACTGTTATATCTTTCGTCGACGATACCGTAATATTGGCTTCGCACAAAAACTTAAACCAAGCACCAACAAACTACAAAACATCTTCTGCAGTGGTTAAGATGGTGGCGCTTGCAAAGATATGCCTCAAAATCTCAACACATTGCTTTCACGCAAGAAACAGTGTCCTAAAGTGAAACCTAACGATGTGTACTTTCAACAAGTAACATCGGTAAAAAACTTGAGATTCCAGCTCTACCAATGTCTAAAGTGAAAACAATATATTGCAACAAAAATAAAGAAGCAAAATTCAAATTTCATCAAATTACATGGTTAATAAACGCCATTCAAATTTTCTCTGTAAAACAAAGCCTCACAAAGCAAAGATTCGACCAGTACAATATAGGACTACCAAATCCGGCTACGAGATTCTGCAAGTAAATCCAATGTCGAGATTCGCAGCAGAATTGAATAATAAAGTCCTCCGTCAAACAGGCATTGCACTCTGGTGCGTATCCAACACCATACAAAATCTACAAATTCCGAATACAATACAATGCAGCGTCAAGTACCAAGTGCACCTCAACAAACACCTAAACACGCGGCCACTAATCTTCTGGCCAGTAGTGAAAACCTTGAACACATATACTAGACTTGCCTTTCCCATCCGAGTGATTTTGTGAGGGATAATCTTTAATTGCTTGTTCTTCTGTTGTTCGTATGGGGATGGTTTTGAGTGGCTTAATGACTTTAAATTCTTGAGGGTTTTGTGGTTGTTATTTAATAATAATTTGTCATGGATTATGTTCTTCTGAATTATTTTGTTTATCTAATATTGTTTATGAATGATGATTTTCTTCTTGTTTAGCTGAGACTAATCGTACTCCTTTTGATTTTACTGAAGGTGAATCTGAATTAGTATCGGGTTTTAATGTTGAATATAGAATGTTTGATGTCCTTATGTTCATCATCAAGAAGCAATTTACTGAATGTTTCAATAATAAAAAAAACAGACTGTAAACTTGCAGCAAATAAAGTAAAACAACAAGTTGTCGGTTAAGGATTGTCTTGGTGACTGCGATGACGCTGGTCGGCGGCGTCGGAGCGACTGCCCCGCCGCCCCGCAACGCTGGCGGAGGCGTTGTTAGGCAGGCGATGACTCGCGCCGCCCGCCGCCCCCGCCCCCGCCCCCGCCGCCGCCGCCGCCGCCGCCGCCGCCGCCGCCGCCGCGACGACAGACGGACGCCGGGCAGACGGGCGCTCGAGATGCAACAGACATCGCTCGCCAGTTCGATTGCCAGCCGTCGAAAGAGAACTCTGCTGCTGCCTCCAACTACACGAGATATTCGTCGAGACGGGAAATGGAAAAACAATTGAAATTAACTTCTGAAACATCCTCCGTTACAATTTACACAGATAATTTACACCTATTTGTCTGACCTATATACATAAGGTGGTAATCTTGGCAAGAAGTGTTTTGTAAGGTCTCTTTTTTATTATTTTTTTTATTACACACCATGAAAGTAGGATCTGTTCCAGATTGATTTCAGAGAATTTACATTTAAAAAAGTAAACGACACAAAGAATTCAAAAATTGAAAATAATAAAATTTCTAGTAATTATGACAACTTGCTTCATAAAATATGAGATAAAACAGGCATTTTGGGACAAGGTAAATAAATTTCCATCTTAGAAATGTTTTTCCTTTTTATTCAAATTCAAAAATCAAATTCAAGATTCAAAGACCTAACATTTCTTAACATTATTTTGTGAACAATTTGTCCCCTCCACCCTTAGGAAACACTTTGTCCCCTCTGCTCATACTGACACCATGAAAGTTGTTGGCAAGGATTTGCTTTTATGCAGTAATTTCACACAGGTTAAAAATATATTTAAAAAAGAATAACTTAGCTTATTAATATAAGTTAATTTGTACCTGGTACATATTTATTATATTTCGTTTGTCTTACAATGGTTTTCAAAGGTAGAAAAATTTTAATTTAGTTTATAATGATTTTTCTGTTTATATTCAAATTAGACTCCTGAAGAAGAGGAAAAGTGCTCTTCAAAACGTTGCGAGATGAAAAGTGTGTCAAAAATTTACAGAAAATTTCAATAAAAAGTCAATGTAAATTACGTTTTTTTTTTATTATTTTTTGGTTTTCAATATGTACAATATACGACTGTCTAAAATAAAATCTGGGCAAAAAATAAACAAAACTATTTACTGAGGTGGGATCTCGACATTATTACTAATATTTTCAAAAAATAATTCTCGAATTGTTTTGAGTATCTAATAGTTAAGAATATTTTGCCTAATAAAATATACATCTCTAGCTTCAACATTAAAGATGAAATAAATGGCAATGGCAATTACGTAAAAACTATTAATTTTTTCAAAAAATTGAACGTTACCTAATTCCAAGGTCTGTAGTTGATGAACAAAATTCATAAAGGAAAAACATTCTTCGTTATTGTAATTGTAAGAATAGTTCATGTATTGCATTGCCAAGGTCCAAATCTGGCGATCCGAACCATCCCAGCCAGTTGGAAAAGCGCCACCATCGTGCCGATCCACTAGAAAGGTGACAGCAGCGTTTGCAAAAACTACCGAGACATTATCTTCCTTTCCATCATTGGCAAGGTATTTATGAAAACCATGTAGTCAAGGCTGCAGAAACATCGTGAAGAGCCCAGCCGGGAAGAACAAGCGGGATTTCGCCCAAATTGGAGTTGCTGCGATCAGATCTTTGCTCTCCAGCAGCTGGTGGGAGAATGGATTGGAAGTGGGAAATAAACGATAGTTGTCTTCATTGATTTCAAGTCGGCGTTTGATTGCGTCCACAGACCACTCTCTAGAAAGCATTGACACTGAACATCTACTACAAAAGGTCATCAGACTCCTCCAGAAGCCTACAACGGCTCAAGTTGTTGTGGGCGGATCCGAAATGAAGTATGTGAAGATTTCCTCATCCGCACTGCGCCAGAGGGACGTTGTTCCTTCATTACTCTTTAATATCTTAGTAAATGCAATCACGAGGAAGACATAAGCGGTTCGGCTTGGAATTCAGTGTGCTGTGAACCAATATGTGACTGATCTTAAGTTTGCAGACGATACGGCAAACACGAACGCGGCAGTTACTGACATCCTATGCGACATTGTCCGCACCGCGCAACCCTATGGCCTCAAAATCAACACTGAGAAAACCAAAGGAATGGCTACAGGTCAATGCCTATTTGTCAGGAGTCCAAATGGAACAGGTGTCGTAGTATCTTGAGTCGCTGGTTCAAGAGAAGAACGTGACGTCCTCGGCAGATAATCCACCACAGAAGTGGGCAGGCAGAAGTGGCATTCTCCTCGCTCAAAAGGTACCTATGAAAAAAGGAGATTATCTCACTCAAGAGCAAAATCCGCCTCTTTCTGACACTCATCCTCCCAATACTCTTCCATGGATCTGAGAAGTGGGTACCCCTCAAGTCTGACTTCAACAAACTCTATATTTTCCAAATATGTTGCCTGTGTCAGATATTGAGAATTTCGAACGACGAGTTTCGAACGACCGTTGTTGGCATATGAGCGGCCAAACTTTTTCAAATTTGGCGACGTTCATGTCAATCAATTATTTTTAACAATCTTTGGTGATAATTAACAGCACAGAACATACATTTCAAACGTCACATACCGGAGATATTATAGATTTTCCCAAAATCCTCGCGCTAATTTCCAACAAGGAAGCAGATTAATTTATTTCAATGATGTGCTTTGTAAGATAACCTCATTGAAAAGAGGCTTCAACTGTCAAATGCTTTCAAACATGACCGACAGATTGTGGCATCTTCTGGGCAAATAGCTGATTATCCGAAGCGAATGCGGTTCCATGTAAGACGCGAAATTCATTGCATTGTTTGAAAATTAAAGATGCAGAGAGATGTTACAACGGATCACCTCGCCAGGTTGCGGCTAAGTAATACGCGCGTGTACTTTGCACAGAAAGTACATTTTATTTGCGTGAAGTTGGTGGAAAGTACCATAGTTGTATGATCCATGAGGCAACGCGTTTTCGCGCAATCCCGAGAAAACCGTGTAATTCGCAGGCGTAAGCTGGTCATAAAGTAAACACTTTCCCCTCGCCCAGACCAGATAAAAACTGACAATTTATTCATTATTCAATGATTCTTTCGTTAAAGTGTACTAACAACCGTAACCACATCTCGTTTCATTATTCCTCTTGTGTGAATGGATTAAAAAAAAACAGTCTTGGTACCCTGCAATTTCAGAAGCTCTCCCAAAATCACTCATGCTACATTTGCAGCCTCATCAACCGTGTTAAAAACGAAATCATTCATGTAAGGTGCGACCACCAGGCACCCATCGAAGAGTGCATTCAAAAACGGCGTTTGCAATGGTTGGGTCATGTTTGTCGAATGAGCACCTCTCGGCTACCGCACCAACTCCTCTGGTGACAGCGAGCAACCCAGTGGAAATCCAGAGAGCGGCTCTAAACAAACGCTCGATCAAGAGCATCGAGGAAGCGAGCAACCCAGTGGAAATCCAGAGAGCAGCTCTAAACAAACGCTCGATCAAGAGCATCGAGGAAGCGAGCAACCCAGTGGAAATCCAGAGAGCGGCTCTAAACAAACGCTCGATCAAGAGCATCGAGGAAGCGAGCAACCCAGTGGAAATCCAGAGAGCAGCTCTAAACAAACGCTCGATCAAGAGCGTCGAGGAAGCGAGCAACCCAGTGGAAATCCAGAGAGCAGCTCTAAACAAACCCTCGATCAAGAGCATCGAGGAAGCGAGCAACCCAGTGGAAATCCAGAGAGCGGCTCTAAACAAACGCTCGATCAAGAGCATCGAGGAAGCGAGCAACCCAGTAGAAATCCAGAGAGCGGCTCTAAACAAACGCTCGATCAAGAGCATCGAGAAAGCGAGCAACCCAGTGGAAATCCAGAGAGCGGCTCTAAACAAAAGCTCGATCAAGAGCATCGAGGAAGCGAGCAACCCAGTGGAAATCCAGAGAGCAGCTCTAAACAAACGCTCGATCAAGAGCATCGAGGAAGCGAGCAACCCAGTGGAAATCCAGAGAGCAGCTCTAAACAAACGCTCGATCAAGAGCATCGAGGAAGCGAGCAACCCAGTGGAAATCCAGAGAGCGGCTCTAAACAAACGCTCGATCAAGAGCATCGAGGAAGCGAGCAACCCAGTGGAAATCCAGAGAGCAGCTCTAAACAAACCCTCGATCAAGAGCATCGAGGAAGCGAGCAACCCAGTGGAAATCCAGAGAGCAGCTCTAAACAAACGCTCGATCAAGAGCATCGAGGAAGCGAGCAACCCAGTGGAAATCCAGAGAGCAGCTCTAAACAAACGCTCGATCAAGAGCATCGAGGAAGCGAGCAACCCAGTGGAAATCCAGAGAGCGGCTCTAAACAAACGCTCGATCAAGAGCATCGAGGAAGCGAGCAACCCAGTGGAAATCCAGAGAGCAGCTCTAAACAAACCCTCGATCAAGAGCATCGAGGAAGCGAGCAACCCAGTGGAAATCCAGAGAGCAGCTCTAAACAAACGCTCGATCAAGAGCATCGAGGAAGCGAGCAACCCAGTGGAAATCCAGAGAGCAGCTCTAAACAAACCCTCGATCAAGAGCATCGAGGAAGCGAGCAACCCAGTGGAAATCCAGAGAGCGGCTCTAAACAAACGCTCGATCAAGAGCATCGAGAAAGCGAGCAACCCAGTGGAAATCCAGAGAGCAGCTCTAAACAAACCCTCGATCAAGAGCATCGAGGAAGCGAGCAACCCAGTGGAAATCCAGAGAGCAGCTCTAAACAAACGCTCGATCAAGAGCATCGAGGAAGCGAGCAACCCAGTGGAAATCCAGAGAGCAGCTCTAAACAAACGCTCGATCAAGAGCATCGAGGAAGCGAGCAACCCAGTGGAAATCCAGAGAGCGGCTCTAAACAAACGCTCGATCAAGAGCATCGAGAAAGCGAGCAACCCAGTGGAAATCCAGAGAGCGGCTCTAAACAAAAGCTCGATCAAGAGCATCGAGGAAGCGAGCAACCCAGTGGAAATCCAGAGAGCAGCTCTAAACAAACGCTCGATCAAGAGCATCGAGGAAGCGAGCAACCCAGTGGAAATCCAGAGAGCAGCTCTAAACAAACGCTCGATCAAGAGCATCGAGGAAGCGAGCAACCCAGTGGAAATCCAGAGAGCGGCTCTAAACAAACGCTCGATCAAGAGCATCGAGGAAGCGAGCAACCCAGTGGAAATCCAGAGAGCAGCTCTAAACAAACCCTCGATCAAGAGCATCGAGGAAGCGAGCAACCCAGTGGAAATCCAGAGAGCAGCTCTAAACAAACGCTCGATCAAGAGCATCGAGGAAGCGAGCAACCCAGTGGAAATCCAGAGAGCAGCTCTAAACAAACGCTCGATCAAGAGCATCGAGGAAGCGAGCAACCCAGTGGAAATCCAGAGAGCGGCTCTAAACAAACGCTCGATCAAGAGCATCGAGAAAGCGAGCAACCCAGTGGAAATCCAGAGAGCAGCTCTAAACAAAAGCTCGATCAAGAGCATCGAGGAAGCGAGCAACCCAGTGGAAATCCAGAGAGCAGCTCTAAACAAACGCTCGATCAAGAGCATCGAGGAAGCGAGCAACCCAGTGGAAATCCAGAGAGCAGCTCTAAACAAACGCTCGATCAAGAGCATCAAGGAAGCGAGCAACCCAGTGGAAATCCAGAGAGCGGCTCTAAACAAACGCTCGATCAAGAGCATCGAGGAAGCGAGCAACCCAGTGGAAATCCAGAGAGCAGCCCTAAACAAACCCTCGATCAAGAGCATCGAGGAAGCGAGCAACCCAGTGGAAATCCAGAGAGCAGCTCTAAACAAACGCTCGATCAAGAGCATCGAGGAAGCGAGCAACCCAGTGGAAATCCAGAGAGCAGCTCTAAACAAACGCTCGATCAAGAGCATCGAGGAAGCGAGCAACCCAGTGGAAATCCAGAGAGCGGCTCTAAACAAACGCTCGATCAAGAGCATCGAGGAAGCGAGCAACCCAGTGGAAATCCAGAGAGCGGCTCTAAACAAAAGCTCGATCAAGAGCATCGAGGAAGCGAGCAACCCAGTGGAAATCCAGAGAGCGGCTCTAAACAAAAGCTCGATCAAGAGCATCGAGGAAGCGAGCAACCCAGTGGAAATCCAGAGAGCGGCTCTAAAAAAAACCTCGATCAAGAACATCGAGGAAAATCTGAAGAGCCACCGTGTCAGCATCAGCGATGTCAGAACTGGAAGCATGTCCTACACAACAGAGTCCAGCGGCACACTCAGCAGCGTACTGATTACTGGGCCAGTCCCCTCCACTAGCCGCCAAGAAGGGACCATAGAAAGAAAGAAGATGCAGGAAAACGCCGAAAATAATTTTGAACTTTTGCAATTTTCGAAAATTCAATAAGTTCAAAGAAAATGCGATCTACGTAATTTCTTTAAACGTATTTAGCTCTAACAGTGTCGAAAATTTGGAATCATTTTGCAAAATCAAATTTGGAAAATTTGTAGAATCACTTTAGAAACATTTTGAAAGTGTTGATTACGCGTCAAGTAAAGTACCCCGGCATTAGCGAGGCGCTTGGTCATCGATAGATGCACCGATGACCCAACAAAATTATAAAATTTTTGGAATTTCAATATTTTAGAGAAATGAATATTAGGAAAATTCTACAGATATTTAATGGGAACAGTGGAAAACTGAAAAATAATCAAGAAACAACGATGAGCACGCATAGGATTCACCAATATTAGTGCATTCGATTCAGAGCTCCCCGCTGCTCACATGCCTCATCCGGTCGATACGTGCCGTATTCCTTTGCACGGTGATACACGCAACACGCAACAATACAGCCAATCTTTAGGGAAACAACAACCATAGTCCATTCCTGTCAATTGTCAATGTCTGTTGTTGCTGAAAACTGAGTAAACATTGGTTGTTTTTGCAAATCTAGTGATATTTCAAAGCTCCATATTTACCGGACTATGGGTAGTTTTCCTACACTCTTCAGTACAGATGAAACCCAAGGAGATCAGTATAGAATACTGTAGAAAACTCGAACTCCTTTTTGGACTATGGTCGTTTTGAAAAAAGCCCTTGATATATCTAGTAGTTAATATGTTTAGGAGTCTTTAAGCAAACGATTCGTATTTACCTTATAAACTCATGAACGTCATTACTTTGAAGGCTTCCAAACGTGAAACATTATTTTATAAAATAAATTATTTACATTTTTATTAAGTTAAGTAATTTAGAATCTAAATGATTGTGCAAACGCAGATCGTTGTACGAATAGTAGCAGTGTTTGGCTCCTTTGATTCTTTCTTGCTTCGTCTGTATTTGAAAGTTCAACAATTAAGAAAATGTCAAAAATGTATTTTGGGCGGCGATAGATGGCATCTGGCAAGAGAATGTGGCAAGTAAGAATAGCTAGCCCAGATCCAAGAAAATAGAAAACTAATACAGGGAAGTCTGTGCCATTTTGTAGCACCACTAGTTTTAAATTCAACTCAGAGAGCTGTCACGGAGGGCTTCGACGCTTCCGAGAGGGTTGTCAGCACTGCCCTGATTGACACAACGTCAAGGCAAGGAAATGGGAGTGTAACCCGGCTGCAGCAGGTGAGAGGCGGGTGCTCCTCAACTTACAATTATGAGACATTCAGCCTGGTTTTTACCCAGCATCTGGATACGTTTCTGTGTGCTTCGGTCGCTAACATAGTTTTAATTACTCTTAACCCTCCGGCGGGTGCGTAGCGGCACTCAGTGCCACATTCTTATATTTTGGTTGATTTCGAGTAAATAACTGGTCTCTCACTGTTGAGCTGATAGCTATTCTTCATTCATTATATTTTCAACCAAATGACACTCAAATCACGATTTTAGACACTGCTGATCGACCGTTGTTCATTAAGAATTCAAACTCTGCAACGGTTGCGGCACTCCGTGCTGCACGCGCTTTGTCATGTAATTATAACATTTGCGTATTTTATCCACTAGAATTCTTACTGATGCTTTGTTATTGAGCTTTATGACACAGAGTTTGAAGTATTAACTACTAATTAAAATTTAAATGCGTAGTTTCCGAAGAAACGTTAGAAGGCACGTTGGCACCGTATTCATTCCCCGGCACGTAACACGTGCCAAGACACGGAGGGAGCGAGTGATGGATTAGATTCTTATTAATATTGTTATTTCGTTTGGTATTTAGTTTTTATGAAGTAAAATGTATAAAAACATAAATAAAGAATATTTCCTTCACATTCCATATCAAAAGTAATAACTGTTGACGCGAAAATCACAGTTGAAAAATGCGGCACGGAGTGTCGCACGCGCCTGCTGATGGCGCCTGCTGTGGGACAAGTACAATAGTATTATTTTATTTACTTCTGAGGGTAGACCAGGAGCTAACTGTAGTGCAGGTGGAGAAAACATCCTGAAGGTAGAGTTGCAGAACGTGTGTCTTGTAATCCTGAAGAGCACTTGGAATGTTCTGAGAAATATGGGTACCAATACTTCTTATAGATCCTGCCATACTAGCTGCTCCACTGCAGGTTTACTGACGTCCATTTTGAATATATACACCACACGTCACATGTCTACATATAACGTCATATTCGAGTATAACGTTGATTAAAGTTTCTGCTTTTGTGTCGTCCACACTATTCCATCTAAACCTTTGTGGACATCGTAGGTTTCCTTACCTATCCATCTGACTGACACAGAAAACCGTTCATGTCCTGACATGTGACTTGTTTCATCATCAAAAAGTCCGAACCATTTTGCAAAAAACTATCACTTCTATACATAAGATTAAAAATTTCGTTTCGTTCACAGTCACACGACAGGTAATGCATTTCACCTTACATTATTTTAATGGTCATGTCTGGTCAGCCTTGTTCCTTATATTTAATACTTTTCTCAAGGTTCCTTCTTTGTTAGAATGACTCATGAGTTCAATGCTAGGTTACATCTTGCATTGCTAGGTTACCTAATCATGTTACAACTTTCAAATCTAGCTCCCTGCGTAGATTTCGGCAGTAATTTAATACACTCTTTAAATTACGTGGTAGAGGAACTTTTGTAGTGATAGCGAAGATGTTATCAACAAATTCCTCATGACTAGGAGATTTTTAGAAATATTTAAACGATTATGTAGCTCTTCTACGCTCAAAATTCTGAACTCAAACGCTGGATCGACTTTGAAAGACCTTGAAAACCACACTGCGGCCCAAACTAACTTCATTCACAACAAAAAAAACATCTTATTTCTTAGCAAAACGATCACCACTTGTGTGATTCAAATCACCTCTTTTGAAAATTTCTGTACTGCTCACTATGTTTCCTATTGATTAAAGAAAAGTCATAATTTGCTTGTTGATAGCATTCACTGCAGTTACTGCACAAATAACACTGACAGACTGTATTTATACACCTACTTCATCTTCATTCTGCCTTAATTGTAGTTTCTAATCACAGTCGCCACGTATGCTTCACACAGACGGCAAAAAAATTAACTTTCTTCTTGTTCTCGAATTGCGGACGCTTTTGAAAATAATTTTCGCATTTATTTTTAGTACTTTCCACTGACAAAAATATCTGACCTCAAGAAAACAACTGCACCGGTACGACAGTATACTACAGATCACAATCGTATCGTAACGTACCTCAGTACTGTCCGAGCAGCGCGACGGCGACTAGCTTCTCCTAGGAAGCGTCAGGAGCGTTTATTGTTTCAGCTGATCCGACATTCCTGAAAGTCAAACTTCCCGACGCGAACTGTCGTCGAAGATATCAGTGCGACCGCAACGTGCTTCCGCCACTTCATGCTGAGGCAATGCGTTAACGCAACAGTGCATCGATGTATCGCTACTTACATTCATAAGAAAATCGATTTCCTTTTAACATTTTAAGGGAAATTTGTCAATTAAATAAATTGTTAAAACCAGACCATAATTATTACAGTATTTATAATAATAATAATAATAATAATAGATGTTCTGGTTGCGGCTCCTTCAAAAAGCAATGGGCACGCGATTCCGCCGTCACTGCCTACACTGATACCGAGGAGTGTTTACTTCATTGATTTACTACGTACTTACTCACTAAAGATAAAAGACTGTAATTCTGCAGCAAAAGGGGGCAATGTTTCGGCACAAAATCTCGTGACGAAACCCAAAGTCCTAACCCTTGCTTCAAAAAATTGATCAATATTCTTCCTAAATGTAGTCCACAATACACTGTGTAGTCGGAATTTACATTTTGTGAGTCCTTGATTCCGATGAATTGGTAGACGGTAAAATTGTCTGGCTCTCAGCTCTGATGTGGCCAACTCCAGCGCCTAAACCTTTCAGACGATTTTCTTTCAAAACCGACATTTCTCAATATAGCTGCATTCGAGTCCCTGCGATTTTTAAACGGATATTTTGAATTTGGGGAGAAAGTACTTAACATGAAACCTCAATATTTTCAATGTTGTCTCAAAAGTGGCTCCGCATGTTTTTAAGAAGATTTTTCTTCGGTTTGAGCTTAAAACGATTAAAAGATGGCGCACGTGTCGTTATCGTTGAAATGTCTTAATTTTAGAACATTGAAAACTTTCAAAATGTTTCGGCGTCCTCCTACAACTACAATATTGAAGGTAGGGAATTTTTCCGTGATGAAATATGTTCTTAAAATACAGACAGTTAAATAAGATGTTAGAAAATGTGATAACTTTGTGTAATTTTACATTAAAATTTAGGCAATTTTTAAACAATTATTTTTTCAAAAAGACCCAAATATTTTAATGGTTCCTGGCAAAGAGGAAAAAGACATTAAAAAATGACGCAGGGCCCAATTCCAGCAATCTCTCTGTAATTTCAAAGTTGCAAAAAATCCACATTAAGCAAAAGTTCCATGTTAATGACAGATTTCCTTTACTGAAACCTTTTCTATTATTTTTAAGTTTATGTAGCACAACATTTTGAAAAAAACCTTTACGCTTAATTTTTGCTTGAAATAAAGGAACATGTCAATAACATTTCCTTAAAAACTGCTAAACAATCTTTAATTGTTTTCCTCCCTTACTGCAAGGCAGGCCTACAAATATTGCGCAGATCTCATTTTCGTCTAACTTTCGAAACTTGCAAAAGTTACAAATAATACGAGAAAATATGTGCTGTCGTACCACAACTAGATATTTTTAAAAATCCGTCAGTCGTTCTATCCACCTTTCAATTCGTCTCTCCATGAATACCACAAGCGCCTCAAATGGCTCCAATTTTTTCTTTAAACAATTTTTACAGATAGCACTAAATGCAATGAATAATATAAACACCATTTTAATGAAGGTATTATTTTTATTTTTAAAAAATGGCACAAATTTGAAATATTTCTCAAGTCAATAATAGGTATATTACTGGCGTTGTTTATTAATTATTGCGTTTTTGACGTGTTTTATATATTAGTTTGTGCATGCCCTTCAGTTGATTTCTGTTACGATTATCGAAAACGAAAGCGTTGAACTCGTGTAAACACGAGTTCAAATGGCGCACTTTCAGAAAAGCTCAAAAGTAATTTCCTCACGAACGGCTCCAAATTCTTCAATGAAAATTTGCACGGAACCTGGTTTTACTTTTCTACTTTACTCTTCGCGTCATATTTTCATTCTACCTTTAGAATACCGAAAGGTGAGAAAATGTGAAACCATTGTTACACCTGTATACATTTTCTCATATTATTTTTAACGGTAAATTTCAAAAAATCTGAAATGATCAATGACAATGTAACCTTGCGCTCTTTGCTCTATTGGAGTAAAAAAATTAAAGAAAAATTTGGTCCGTTTTTGAAATTGATTGCACCCATTTAGATCGAGATGGTGATCGCATGCTTGAAAATGAAGCATATCAATGTTGCTTATGAAGTAAATAATAGAAATGTGAGGAGTTGTTAATTCTGCTGAACTTCACACAATTTGGTGAGCAGCATTTGCAAGAGAAGGTTTAGTTATAAGTAGACATCGGATGTTAAGACACCAAAAATAAGTTTTAGGCGCCTAAAAGGGCACTAAAATGTTTTGAAATGGGCACCGAAAGGCAATAAAAACTTACAATTGGAGGAAAAAAAACACTAATATATTTCACTGCAACTGCACCTAAATATAGCCAATATCAAAAAACAATATAACAAGCCGGCAGAATAAAGACGCCATATTTCCTAATGATCCGCGTACATTGCGCACTACCCAGAAGAACATCTTGTACGGCCTTGATCCATCATCGCCTTGCACTTGCACTCGGAGATACGAGTCCTTTTTTCCTGAGATACGTTTTTTTTTGGTTTTGCGTGCGCGTGCGTGTGTGTGTGTGTGTGTGTGTGTGTGTGTGTGTGTCAGTGTGTGTGTGTGAGCGCGCCACACACACACGTGAAGCCACAATGCAAGCTTTACGGCTCAAAGAGTGAAGTGCGACGTGTAAACGCAAATGAAAACTTCAGTCTACACAAAAAATTGAGGTTTGTTACAAGTGGACAATGTGATTAGTAGAACTGAAAACGATTTAAATGAAACCAAGACGTAGAAAGTAAAATACATACATTTTAATGCAAAAAAGCAACTAAAAATGAAAAATATATCTAAAAGGGCATTTAGTTCATAAAAGACCAAAAAAGGCAAAATGAAAATTCGTGAGAATGTTTAATTTTCCGTAATTCATATACATATATTAATTGCCTTTAAATGTTTTCATTCGAAAAAACGGCATTTTCCTAAACATCCGATATCTAGTTATAATTAGGACATGGTATCAATAACGTTACCCTTAGCCTAACATGCATAGAAGTTTCTAAGCTACAACAAGGAACCATCATTAACTTTGGATCTAGATCATTTTTATGGTCTAGTATGTAGTAAATTATTCCGTTTTCGGTTTGAATTTAGAAAGGAAGTATCCGGTTTGAAATCAATTGGCAGATAATAAAAATAACATTTTTTCCCTTTTTGTATCAAAATAAATGAGCAGAACACTACAACGTAATATAACCTACAATAATTGTCTCAAGAGCCTTGAAACGTGAGGCGACAATGGAAAGGTAAACTGCAAAATGTGTGTGGAAGGCAGATGACCCCAATTTATCTTAATTATAATTTGAAGTGAAGATCCCTGGGCGCTTATTTATCGCTTCCGCTACGCCCGTGGGCGTCATTCCGTGGGGTGGGGGAGGGGCGACGGGGCGGCTGCCGCGAGGGGTTGGAGAGGATGTGGACGTGAGAAGGCAGCGCCCAATTTACCCTCAGGTCAAAAGGCAAGGAACACACACCAAAGCCAATGCAAATAAAGCCTGTGTTGAAATTTCAAAGTTACCATCAAACAGTAACTTTCGATCCACATATCAAACATTTATGTATCGCAAATAGTTATATAATGATTGTATCTAATAACACCAAGGATTTTCGTTCAGAAAGAAGTTTAAGCTGTCTACTCAGTCAGTGATTTTTACTTTAATTGGAAGTTTGAGGGGCCCTAGATTTGTTATCACTTCCTCTTATTGTCAGATGTTACTGTCTAACACAACATTTGAATATTTATAATGAATAGAATCAATGTATTCTGAGAAAATCTTGTTATAAAATGCCATTTTTTGATGCAAAATTACGCGAAAACTACTAATATTTTGAAAAAATTATCTCGTTTAATTATCTAATTCTGAAGAACAGAATCCTTTCAAGAGAAAATCCATTATCTTCTTTAAAAATCACTGGTTCTCGGTGGTTTCTTCTACATTCCTTTCCATCTATCTTCAATATGTTAGTAACAGAAAGGCGATAAAAACTTTTTGGACAGTTGCAGTTTTCGTAAATTCAGAGAATTCAACGAAAATTGCACGTATCTCATTTTTATAGCGTACTTTGCTCTGTCTGAGGAAATGAAAAAATTGGAGCATTTTTCAGAAAATATTGAAAAAGAGGCTGACGCTTGAGGCAGAATATTCGTAAATATCGGGCCTCGAGTTCGTCCAGATTTCTCGGAATATATCAGTTTTGGAGAAAATCGTCTGAACGGTTTAGGTGCTAGCGTTTGCCACAAAGGGACTGACGGACAGAAAAACAGACGTTTGTACATCAATCGATTTTTCGGTATCTGTGGGAAACGCTAACGCCTAAACGCCTAATGTCCTCGATGCCCCTAATATCGGGCTCTTGCCTATCGTTAGAATAGATTACAAGTGTTCCCTGAAAGTCCTCGGCAATTTGATACTTCATAGAATTCAATAATTTCTATTAAATTAATTTGCGGCTGCCACTGGCGCTGGCCATGCTTCGGGTACACCTACGCGCGACTACCTGCTTCCAGCCGACTTACTAACAATAACACCCCATCTATGGGGATATCATCGTATAAATCTCTTCGAAATACGGAGTCTGAATTCAAATACCAAATTACATTTTAAAAAATCACAATTATAATTCCATGTGAATAACACCTTCGAATTCTTCCTCTTCCCAATGCTCAAAACTAATCATCAGTTATCCGCCTCACTATCATTTACTAATACCCCAGTCTATTCTCAAACGAACATTCGCACCGCATCGATTGTGTTCAGCTCGGCAGCATTCGGGAGAGTGGTCATGTTTTCAATCTTCCTGCGGAATCACGGTTTTCAATGCCCTCTCCACATCTCTCGCATGTAATGTATTCGGGGCCGTGCTCCGCAAAAGAAGAACGCTTTGACATCAATCTTGGAATCCTATACCTGTTGACTGATTGCAAATAGTATAAAAGATAATAGTGGAAACTCCTCGAATATTTTGGTGACAGTAAAACAGCGCTCTCCAGCGGTTCGAGGTGTAAAATACAGCGCAAGAATGTGTGTGCCAACTTACAAGGTGTGAAAGTCAAGTTTGTTCGTAGTTTTCTGAGAGATAATTTGGTAGAAGAATATCTGTGTAGATATTGTTATTTGATGCTCTGTCGCAAGTACTTTAATGTAAAAAACCAATGATAATGAAAAATGAGAGAACAAAACTGTGAAATCAAATAATGTATAAAAAAACTAGAAGTACTACCGCAGCATATAACCTAAAAAATAAAATATACATACATTTGAAAATCCCAAGGCCTCGGGTCACATTGATTAGAGAATATCAGTTTTGAAGAAACGAACGGTTTAGGCAAACGGACGTTTAGCACAGACGGACAGACAGACTTTTGCCGTCAATCGATTTTTCGGTATCAATGACCCTCAAAACATGGATTCTGGGTACACCATGTGTTCGAAGAATATTTTCTTTATTTAGAAACGGGATTTATCCACTTTTTCTTTACCACGGGCCGTCAATAAGAGTTTCTCTGCAGAGCATATTATATTTCTCCCATTCTTATAAAATGTATCTTTTTTCTCCCACATTCTAGCCTCTGCCCTTCATGTTAACAAAAGTCATAAAGATATTGATTACAGGTTTTTAGAAGTATCTGAAGATGTGCATTTTATGAGAAAATAATATTGATAAACATAGAGAAAAGAATAAAATATCTCCATCCTCTACCTTACAAAGTAATGTCAAATGGTACACACGGTTGTATTCTATTGGCAACATTTACGCCTGTCTTGTAGTGTACACCTCAGGCCGCTAGGGGCAGCACAATCACTTGACGCTTGTGCCGCCCATGCTGATTTGCCCGAGTTTCCATTATTATCTTTTATACTATTTGCTGATTGTCTTAACAACGTATATTCTTTGGGGTTTAAACGTTCTGTACGCATATAATCCCATCGTAACTACACGCTGATGCCTATTTCCCTATACAAAATACCGTGGGGTTTTCTGGCTTATCTCAATAATGAAAATGTAAGTGTATTTAATCAATCACTGTGCGATACATACCGATTGTACAAAAATTAAAAGTAAATCTTCGTTATCAATTTATTTGCGTAATCTTTTGCAACATTATTTTTGCTAAATAGCAATGGGAGTTGCAACACTGAGTTAGCAATTGCGAAGAGGAAACATATTTCTATGCTATTGTCAAGCTAACACCTTCACAACTTATGTAATGCACCATATTGAGGGCCTGAGTAATGAATTTCTTCAATCTGGGATAACCGATATTGTCTATTGTTGATTGACAATTCAACATTTATTTCTTAGTTTGGTTTGTATGTGTTTTGATTTCTTTTCAAAGTAATTGAATGTAAATATGTAGTTCAATAGGTTAGAATATATATTATTAAATTTCAATGTGCGCAGAAAATGTAAGAAAACTACGGAGCCTTCAGGCATGTGAGGTGTCTATTGTTTCGTAAGATACTCAAAACATCCTAAAAAATCCGAAAACAATGAGAGAGATTTGTTTTAAACTGAAAATGTAAATATTTGATTGTTAACACAATCAGGTATTCCGCGTATTTTCATATTGAGAGTACCGACTGATTTCTCATTTTCAGTGCGTATGACACAGCTGAGATCGTTCGACAGCAAGGTTCCAAGGAAGAAGCCGTACACAATTTAATGTTTGATATACACGTGTAGCCTGTCGACAGCAATGATTTTCATACTCTTGGAATGGAAATAAACTACTAGTACTTTGTAATTGTAATACATTACTAAGTTCAGCTCACTGTTTTACAAATTTACTAAGTTAAACTCACGAGAACGCAAACAAATTCTTTGGGTTTCTTTTTCTTTCAGCTGAAATACATAAACATTCTGAGAATGTAAATGATAAGAGTATTGACGAAGAAATGTACCACGTGTGTAAGTGGAAATCCCAGGCCCGGTAAATATTTTTTACGGATTTGGTACATTCCCGTATGCACAGGAGTTGGGTCAACCCTAAGTGAAGTAACTCTTTGCTGGCCGTGATATTATGCAGTCAGGGAATTCATGTTCGAAATTATGTGCGGGATCAGTTAGTATTATATTACGAAACCTTCATAATAATTGAAGACCTCGGGAAATAACATGCTGTGCCATTATACGTAAGTTTTGAGAAAACGAAAAGTAAAAGTTTACGCACTCCATTCTACACATCGGGATAAAGAATGTTAATTTATGAATTACAGTGCCATCTTGCCGCGAACCTTTAAAATAAAAACCCAACATCCAGATATGAGGCGTCGAAATACCTAATATCTCAATTTCATCAGAAATGTGACATAGCATGTTATTGCTCCAAGGTCTTCAATGCGTGATATTGCAGAATCACAGCCTGAAGATCAGTCTCGTTTCTAGATCGCTTGCGCGCCACCGCGGCCCTCTCAGCCCTTCTTTCTACCGTGGTGGAGAGGAGCTTTCAGAAATAAGTGAAGACCTCGGAACAACAATATGCTGTGCCATTATACGTAAGTTTTGAGAAAACGAAAAGTAAAAGTTTACACACTGCATTCTACACATTGGGATAAAGAACATTAATTTACGAATATCTCTGCCATCCTGGGGCGTATCATTAAAATAAAAACCCAACATCCAGATATGGGGCGTCGAAATACACTAATATCTCAATATCATCAGAAATGTGACATAGCATGTTTTTGCTCCCAAGTCGTCGATGCTTGATATTGTAGAAGCATAGCCTGAAGATGCGTCTCGTCTCCAGATCGCTTGCGCGGCCACCGGGGCCCCTCCCGGCCCTTCGTTCCGCCGTGGTGGCGCGGGGCCTGGCCTCCGCCCCCGCGGCCGCGTGCCGTGGTGGATACTCTCGTTTACAGAAGCGGCTCACAGGGAAAAACGCCATTCTTGCGCGCGCGCCGCCGCCGCCGCCGGTTATAAACTTCCTTCCCTCGAAACGCAAACGCACAAATAAACAGGCGCGCGGCGCAGCGCAGGTGAGGAAGAGCAGACGCCGGAGGGGGGCAGGGGGAGGGGGTGCGCACGCGTTAAGGAGGCCGACGCGCGGCCGATGCTCCTCTAACCGTCTCCAGTCGGGAGGGGAAACGCTGCCATCGCAACACCGCACCTTCTTACTCGGATTTCCCACGGTTACGTAAGGTTCTTACCATTGTATTGCAACTTATAATGCGAGTTTTCTAACTCTACCTCTCAAGACCCTATGGCCACGATAGAATATCACACGGCATTTCGCGGTTTTGTCGGTCGTGCCTCTAGAAGTCGCATGATCGCTCCAGTCGGGAGGGGATACGCTGCCACCGCAACACCGCACCTACTTGTATTTCCCACGGTTACGTAAGACTCTTATAATTGCGACTTACACTGTTCCTGCTCTTGTTCTTTGGCTCGATAGTCCTCTACGGGTCTCGGCCGACCAGCGGTGTCCCAGCCTCTCGACCATGGGATACGGAATAAGCGGTTTGTGTCCTTAGCACGACATCCCTTCACCGTATGTCTTCATTACCTTAGGATGGTCTTTCTCATTGTCACACAGCAATAGATATTGCAGTGGTGTCAAGGTCTGCCTCTGGTGGAAGTGGCACGCCTTCGCGGCCACGAGCCATGCCACGAGCTTCTCTGCGCAACTAGCGTCGGGAAAAGGAACTATTAGTAACCCTGCCGTTTTACAATAGGGATAGTTTTGTCTCTGGTGGCGAGGTGATGAACTGCGTGGAGGGGCGATTTCGTCGTGGCACTCATGCCACGGACTCCCGCTCGTGGCACCGACCTTGACAACACTAGCCCTATGGCCAGGATGGAATATCACATGGCATTTTCCGTCTTTGTCAGTCGTGACGCTAGATGTCGCATGATCGCTATGGGATAAGAGGTTCGTGTAGTTAGCACGAAGACATCCCTTCACCGTATGTACTGGTATTCTTAACCTTAGGGTGAGCTTCCTCATAGTGACACAGCAATAGATACTGGAACATTTGTGAGGAAATTGCAGTTATTATTTTGCCCAGGCCGAGAATCGAACCCGGGGTTGCACCGTGGAAAGCGAGCACGCTAACCAACGAGCCAAACAGAAACTTACAATATTTCACCATTTTCTCAGACATTTTATGGTAAACTCACTCCACACAGCTCCACTGACAGAATGTATGTCTATTCTTCAGTATCCAAAGGTACGCTTATACTTCAATTCATATATCCGTCCAAGTGTCATGCCACCAATCAAAATCCGAGGATTCACATGAGCTGCAGCTGTTTTATTCTCATACTTCTTCATACACTGCTCCGGGCCTTTCCTAGTTTCGTGGGTCCTTCAAATTAAAAAAGGATATTTTCTACAACTGTATAAAAGCGGAACGTTTTTGTCATCAAAACTTGAAAAAAAACGCAGTTTTTTTGTATTCAAAATTCGAGTGGAATATGGCTCAGAATAGAGATCACAGAATTATGAAAACGACCACAGAATTTACTTCTTCCCATAGCTCGTCACAAACAGTTTTTAACTGCTTTTGATGTAAATAAATAAATAAAGGTGGATTCTTCGCATTGCTATCCGCACGTGAAGTAGGTCACTTTCTCACGTCCATTAAAAATAGTGTTGGCAAAGTAATTTTCTTACTGTGAAAAAAGAAAGTATTTCACACATGAAATTATAAGGAAGTAAGCGGACGTATCCCGTGGTAACTTTCTCCGATTCATGGCTCTATGTAATAGAGAAGGATGGCTGTGTACTAACCACACGTACCCCTTAACCTACAGCCATAAGGCCGGGACGCCACTGGTAGGCCTAGTTCGTAAAGAGCTGTTGTGGCAAAGTACACACACATACAAGTAATAGTATGTAGGTACAAGTATATACATAGTATATAAATAGTATATACATACAAGTAATAGAAAATAGGAACAGTGAGACAGTGAGAACAGTGAGACATTCAGTATATTATTTAATGTTGATTTATTGTTAATGTTGATCTTTTAGACACTTGAATACACTCTTTGCTTCCTCTCATGCAAGACTGCTACTGAGTTTCTGTTAAAAATATAATTCATCGTTTAGAAGTAAGAAAAGTAAATTTTTAATTCATTTCTGTGGCTGTTCTTTCAGTAAGACATGAAGTATTGACCAAATTTCATTATATAATCTAAAAGTTGGTCATTTCAACAATATAGTGATGATTCCGATTTTAATACCAATTGTGAACGTAAAAAGTCAGTTTAAAATTATACCCGTGTTGGGAACAATGAGACAGATTGTGACATTAATAATGGAAGAACACTGAGACATATTTCACTGTTCTCAATTAATACATTTTTCATTCGAATTGTTGTGATTCATTTCTTAAACCAGGTTTTATTATTCACAAAAATAAAACTTATTTTTAAAATGCATAACGCCTGATTGATTAATGTTAACTTTCAGGAATTACCTAATCATTAAACATTTACTTTTAGACCTCTTCACGAGAGTCTGAGCTTACAGGTTTCTTCTAATGAAGTTCTTCCCCCTGAAACTGATCAGGGACAATCACTCAAGCTTTAAAGTATATCAACATGTAGACCAGTGTTGCCAGACGTACTAGGATCCTGGTACTTTTACCACGATTTTAATGAAGATATCATATACCAGGGTGAAGACATCCTGGTACGCTGAAATACCAGGATTGTAAGTAAACGATAATTGATGATGTACGATTTAAGGATAGTTTAATAGTTTTTTATTCAATAATTTAAATCTACCATCAGTATTACAAACATCTATGATATTGGTGAAATCACTACTCTAAAAACAATAAGGATGACATAAGATGTTTTGTTTTAGCACATTCTGTAATAGGATAGGATAGAACGTCTTAGTCTTCAATATAGTTTATCGATATAAAATGAATCGATTGAGTTAAGTTTAACCAATTTTCTGCGCGCATTAAAAACATGAAAGTTATAATATGAAAAACGTAAGAATTTAAATCGGTTGACCTTGGTACCAGGAATTTTAGTGAAAGTTCCAGGATTTTTTAAGGTTGATACTGGGATATACATGAAATCATCTGGCAATGCTGATGTAGACCTGCAGATGCCGGCCCTTCAGATTCACAAACAAAGGCTACAGATAAGTGATGTCCTTCCAGATATAGTAATGCGAAGTTTCCCAAAGGCTAAAGTAAAGGAAACTGACAATCACCGAAGGTATAGAGGAAGAACGTGTTACACACGCAAATAAAAGAAATGAATTTCAAGCTAAGAAAGAAACTTAAGAACATGAAAGGATGTAAAAAATTTCGCTGTTTTCTGGCGCAAGATTACATAACTTTCTCTTCTTATGAAGAACTTCGCAAGGCGAGAAAGTAAAAAGTTTGTTTCAAGATGACAGTGGAGGTGATGAAGGTGAAATGATTTTCCAAAATTCATCGGATAATTATGATAAGCCCCATTTAGTTCCTGAACCGAATTTTGCCGACGTCGAAAACATAGTTCGATTAATTTGAATATAAAGTTATGCTATATAGAAAAAGTTTGACGCTAATGAAAAAACTTTCTAGTTTCCTGTTCTTGACATTTCTTTTATTGATAAGGAATAGATAAAAATGCTTTTGCCTAACCCCACAACACATGGTAAGACAAAAAGACAACCTACTATTTAATTTCCTGTAGATTTTGCTTCTTATGATATACATTCTCCCTGTACCCAGTTTCCTCTATTCCTATTTTCACTAAGAATCATCTTTACAATTTGAAAATGTTTATGGTGGAATATGGAATTCTAATTGGTTTACGATACCTGTCTGTGGATGGGTGGATATTCCATTTCCATATCTAATGATCATAGTGTCTAAAAATAAATTTTATTATTCTGCTCCACTTCTGAACTAAATTTCAGGTTGGGGTGATAGGAATTGAAGTTGTTTTTCTTAACTCAGTTTTGCTGCTGCCTATCCCTAAGGACAACATTGATTCACAGTGAAAGTGAATTATACTTTATCAGATGAAAAATCACGCGGTTGATTTCGACTATACGGTACCCGTCGCTGTCACGGCCTCCTTAATACGTTCGTACGTATCGTACCGATAGGTGATTTTCATGGCTCGTAAAATTTTGAAACGCCTTCTTACGCTTTGTCCCCGCCGTATTATAATGCCAAATTACTTTTAAAGGTAAGATTCCTCGCTTCGCTCGCCCAGATCCAAGTAACAGCGAGGCTCGGGCCATCGGCTCTCGTGTTCATTATAAACAATCTTGAGTCTATCCATCGCATAATTACCAATTCACTTTTATAAGAAATCATTTCAGTAAGCGCACTAAGAAATCCACTAAAATATTACGCAAACTGCGCAGTGAACGATACTTAAAGGAGGCCATGACAGTGAGGGGTACCGTACAGTCGGGATCAGCCAATCACGCAAGCAGAATTACCGCTAGGGTCACCGCTCTCACTGACCCTCTTAACATTTACGTTGCAGACTACCCTCAGATGGAAAGAACACAAATATCAGTTTCGCTGATGACACATTACTGTTCACGGCAAACAAAGATGTAAAGCAAGATACAGAAATTCTACAGACGTCGTTAAATTCATTTGTGAATTGGTGTTCAAAATAAATAAAAATAAACCGTACTAAATTACAACTCAAGATATTTACGCTACAATGACCTAAAATGCCCAACCCGCTAATAATTAAAAATGTAAACTTAAAATGGATAAAAAAAGATCAATCTGTGAGATATTTAGGAGTACTTCTAGACCAAAAACTAGTGTGGAAATATCACATTAAAGAAATAGCCAATGAAACATACATGAAAGTAGCAAAACTATATCCTCTCATAAATAGCCATTCCAGACTCAGCATAGAAAGTGGGATAACTCTCTTCAAATCCATTGTCAGACCATCGCTTACTTACGCTTGCCCTGTCTGGGGTGGAGCAAAAGTAACTTAGAGAAAATCAAGTAGTTCAAAATAATTTTTTAAGACGCATAATTAAAGCACCATGGTACGTGTCAAACAGACAAGTTAGAAACGAATTGAAAAAAGAAAACTTGAATACTCACATTAGTAGACTATCAGTAAAATTTTTTGAGTCACTAACAAAAGCAGAATGTTTTAAAAACTTTAATCTAAGGACGTTCAGCAGACATTTAAATTATTTCATTTAAATATATTTCTCTGTCAGCTCCGTAAGTATCAAACCGTTTTGACCAAATCTCAGCATACTTACTCAAACGTCTTCCTCTAAAATCATTGTACACATCACATCAATATTTAATGCAGCCCTGAGAATGTCATACTTCCCTCACACAAATGGAAGTACGCACATATCATCCCCATCCCCAAACCAGGAAAACCAAATGATGACGCAGGAAGCTACAGCCCAATCAGTCTGCTATCCTCCATGGGAAAATTACTTGAAAAATGCATCCTCACCAGACTAAATAATCATCTCGCCACATTAAATATAATACCACCTCATCAGTTTGGGTTTCAACCTCAGCTTTCAACATACTACCCAATATTACGATTGGCAGAAGACATCGAAAGTTTCCATGACTATAATCTTACAGTTGCAGTATTCCTTGACATCGCAAAAGATTTTGATACAGTATGGCCCACAGGACTGATATTCAAACTCCGGAGCAATGGCAGTCCCCAGTATCTCTCACGCATAATAGAAGATTTCCTTAGTAAATGCACTTTTTCAGTGTGACTTCCCGGTGCACTCTCAACACCATACCCCATCAAATCAGGAGTTCCACTAGGTTCGAGCCTCTCTCCAACCCTATTCAATATGTACATAGCCGACGTACCCACTACACCATCAACAACCATTGCCACTTTTGCAGATGACATAGGAATCTACTCCACAAACCGAGACATAGAAACAGCAATAGAGGATCCACAAAACCATCTCACCATATTTTCCGATTGGGCACAAAAATGGCACCTTGAGATTAACGCAAGCAAGAGCCAAGGAAAAATATTCACTCTTCGAGGACCCCCTTGACCCACCCACACTCACCTATCAAAACGATAAAATAGCATGGATTCCGGCGAACGCAACGGCAAAATACCTTGGAGTATTACTCGACAGACGTCTCACATGGAGACCAAATATCATGCATAGAATTGCACTAGCCACTAAAAGAACACACCAGTTATATCCCTGTCTTGAAAAATCATCCTCACTTCAATTACACACATCTATTCATCTCTACCAAACAATGATACGACCTATAAGTTATGCATCTCCTGTCTGAGCCGCAGCATCCAAAACAAATATTCAGAAAATCCAAACATTCTAAAATAAATTCCCAAGAATAATCACAAAAGCACCCTGGTTTATCCCAAACTCTCAAATCCATCAAGAACTCGGTATTACCCCTATCTCTGTACATTTCTCCCTTCTATCCGCAAAATTCTACAACAACATTTCTCGAATACCTTTTAGATTAGATTAGATTAGATTTATTTAAACTGCAATTGGGCATAACCCGGTGGCAGCTAATTACAAAAACATAAATATACACAGCCTTTCTGTAATATAGAACTCCAAAACCACTAATATTAATAATAATAATAATAACAACAACAACAATAATAATAATAATAATAATAATAATAATAAGAAGAAGAAGAAGAAGAAGAAGCAAATTATATACTAATTGTAGTAATAATAATGGTAAAATAATGATAATAATATTAAAAACAGACTGATTCATAAAACATTAAATTACATTAAGAGAGAAAACACACACATACACACTGCATTAGTATTACACTGCACTTCACTGCACTTCACTTCACTAAGACCTGAAAACATTTCCTTCTTTATTTCTCTGCTATACACTGCACTACACCTCACTTCACAATAGAACACTTATGCATCGCTATATAACCCACTATTCTCCCTCATTTGCTTAATAATACCCTAAATTAATTTCCTAAACTGTTGAACACTTTGAGGAAAGGGTTCAAAGGTTTTTGCAGGCAATCTATTCCATTCCGTAATCGTTCGATTTGTAAAAGAAATTTCCCGACATCCGTTCTCTGCTGTCTAAAATGTATTTTGTGCCTGTGATCCACTCTACTGATGTATGTAGGAATACATAGCCGCCGATTAATTTCTTTCAAAGCTGGATGACCATTATAAGCTTTATACAAGGTGCAGAGTCTTGCTACTGATCGCCTGTTTTGAGTGAATCCCACCCTGCCGTTTTCTTGTCCCTGAAAGTAAATTTAGCTGCCCTATGCTGAATCCTTTCCAAGTGTTTACACTGCATAATCTTGTGCGGATCCCAACAATTGTTCCATATTCCATTATTGGACGAACAAGAGATAAATAAGCAATTTCCCTCGCGTTTGCCGTATTCTTTTTTAGGATGCGCATTACAAAGTGAAGAGATCGCCAGGCTTTCCCTACAACAAAATCTACGTGTTTTTTCCAACTTAATTTACTATCGAAATGAATTCCTAGGTACTTGCACGAGGAAACTCTCGGAATAAGTCATTATTTAAACGGTAATGTGTTTCACTGTAATTATGACCCCTGCCAAAAGTGATGGATTTACTTTTAGAGCTATTTATGGACATTCCGTTATTTTCCGCCCAGTAATGTAACGCATCAAGATCCTTTTGCAGTATTTCTTCATCTCTTTTTCGAGTTAATACTATGATATATTATGCAATCGTCTGCAAATAGCCGAACATTTGAGGTTAATTGCGCCGGCAGATCATTGACGAAAGCTGGAAATAGAAGGGGTCCAATGACACTCCCCTGCGGTATTCCTGACGTAACGCTTGCCCCGGAAGATAACTCTTGTCCAATTCGGACTTTCTGTTTTCTATCTCGCAGAAACTCGCTAATCCACGCCACCACCCTGGGATCTATGCCTGAATTCATTAATTTCTGTACAAGCCGATCGTGTGGAACGACATCAAATGCTTTAGCAAAATCTATAACTACTGCATCTACTCTCCCGCCCGCGTTCAATTTCATCTGCTAGATCCTGAAATAGCGTGACTACCTAACTTTCGCATGAATAACCACTCCTGATCCCGTGTTGCCCATCGTAGAGCCATTTTTTAATTTCCCATTCTTTCTTAATGTAACTCCCAACTAGATGCTCCATAAGCTTGCACACCACTGACGTAAGACTTACCGGCCTATAATTGCATAATTTAGTTTTGTCACCACTTTTAAAAATTGGTACGACAAGGCTAATTTCCAATCTTCCGGTACTTTTGAATTATTCAATGACACGTGAAAAAATTCTAATTAGGTACGGTAATATTGCCTTTCCTGCCAGTTTAATTAAATCCGTAGAAATGTCGTCTGGACCCCTTGACTTACCATTTTTTCATTGACTTTACTTTATTCCATAGAACGTTTACTTCAATATTAAACTGATTCGCAACCGAAGGCCCTTGAATAAATGGATGGTCCGTACTATTTTTGAAACCGAACTACAATACTTATTAAATGCATCCGCTTTTGCCCGATTGCTCAGTAATTAGCGTGTTTCCATTTTCGCGAATAACTGGGATATCCTCTTTATTTCCTTTCCTTCTACGAATCATATTTATAAAAGCGTGTCCAGTTATTTCCCTTCCCACCTAGAATATTCTTTAAATATGCCTCCTGAGCAATTTTCTTTTCGCGCTCCAATTCTTTTGAATGATTTCGAAAAATATTCATATGCTCGCTACTACGCTTTCTGTTCTTAAATGCCTTTCTCGTTATCCTCTTCATTCTCCTAATTTTTGCATTGTAGTATTCTGGATCCGGATTATTTTTTAGAATTTTGCACGGAACAAACTTTTGCAAAGCTTCGTATATAATATCTTTAAACACGCCCCATAGTTCTTCCATACCGCCCTCTGTTCTTAGAAAGCGGTCAATTGTTCCCTAAAGAAGCCTTGAAGCCCGCTTACATTTGCTCTCTTGTATTGCCGTACTTTCGTTCCTATTGTAATGCCTTTCCTTGAAATATTTCCTTCTAAGTCAAGAAGAACCGCTTTGTGGTCACTAATACCCTCAACAACTGTCACAAGATATGAAAAGTTCTTTCGGCCTAATTAGGTAGACATCCAAAATCGCATCCTGTCGCGTCCCGGTCGAACTACCTGGATAAAACCCCTTCCCAGACCAGCCCGTTACTAAATTTTGGACTTTCCCTTCGCTAACGGTTCCCTCCCAGTTTTACGCTCGGAATATTTAAGTCGCCTCCATAACAATAGCATGGCCATTTTCGTTTCCCGTTCTCTGAATGATGTTATCTAAAATGTCATATCCATCGCTCGGAGGCCTATAGCATGCAATAATTTCTAAAACAGTTCCTGACGTAATAATTTCTATTCCCATCATTTCAAACTCTCTACTGACCCACTCTAATCTAATATTAATGTCCTCTTTGACGCAAATAAAGACTCCGCCCCTCTACTAATTCTATCCCTCCTAAGGATCTTGTAATGGGAATGAAGAATTGGTAATGGGAATGAAATTTCAGAGGACCCGATTTCCTCAGTTAGCCACGACTCAGTCCCTATCACTATGTCGGGATCGCAGGCATCAACTAGATTCCAAAACTCTATTTCTTTATTGATTATACTACGACAGTTCACCTGCAACAACCTAAGGAACCCCTTCCTCACCTGAAAGTGTTCTTGAAAGGGCGCGTCCCTCGAAGTCGCTGCCTCTGTCGTCGCCTCCGCCGCCGTCGTCTCCGCCCTCGTCGTCTCCGTCGCCGTCGTCGTCGTCGTCACCGCCGCCGCCGCCGCCGCCGCCGCCGTCGCCGTCGCCGTCGCCGTCGCCGTCGCCGTCGCCGTCGCCGTCGCCGTCGCCGTCGCCGTCGCCGTCGCCGCCGCCATCGCCGTCGCCGTCGCCGTTGCCGTCGCGGCCGCCGTCTCCGCCGTCGTCGCCGCCGCCGTCGCCGCCGCCGCCGCCGACGACGACGACACCGCAGTCGCCGCCGTCGCCTTCGCCAGCTCAGTCACCGCCGCCGTGTCCGCCGCCTCCGTCGTCTCCGTCGTTTCCTCCGTCCCGCCTTCTCCACCGTCACACACCTTCAGCTACCCATTTCAAACTTGGCAAACAGTTTTCATCGTAAACGATTGAAAAGGAAAATACCCAGAGAATTTTTTGACCCTCCATAAGCAGACTGGCAATGATTATCCTTTCTGTGTAATATAACGTGCTTCTGAAAATGAAATAATCGCGATTTAAAGAAAATATCTTGTAAACTTGCTTTATAAAATCAAATACAGGTGCACTTTCAATACGACTGCATCAGTCGTTCACGGCTGCTGAGGGCCACAGGCCAAGCAAGAATAAATAAATTTAAAAAAATAATTTCATGGTTCCCAAGGATAAATTACGCCCGCCCTAAACGTTCCAATATGAATGCAAATTGATTTTTTAATATTAAACCCACAGGCATGACATTCAACAATAGAATGTTACAAATTCAAAATGAAGTTAAAAAAATTTCAAACACTAAATTACGGAAACGTAAGAAAGTGAGAGAGAGCTACGACTAAATGAACTCCCAGCTTGCCTATGCCCTAACCCAGTTCTAGAATTAAGTAATGCAAATCTCTAGAAAATGAAGGTGTTAAAAAATAACGTAACAGATTGGAATCGACAATGGCACACATGCAGCGATTTTACAAAAGGAAATTTTGGGAATTTCTTTTATTGTTAAGAGATGTTATAGCTGTATGAACCCAGTTTTAATTGTCTTTCATTAAGACTGAAAATGTTTTTGTAAGAGGGTCCCTGAGGAATGAAATGGTGTCTTGTGCATAGAATTTGTTTGAATTTTCGGTAATCTTCAATTCCCGTTAGATTTATTTTCACTTCATTATTTTCTAATCGGCTATTCAAGTCACCTTGAACTGTTTCTTTGATGTTTTGCAAGATTAAAGAAAAGCTTTCTGCATCGTGCACTACAATTGGGGGAATTTTCTGTTTTTTCGCCTACTTATTTGGGTCTGAATTAACTGCTTTTGTCGTCTTCACTCACTACATGTCTAGTACTGCAAATCTTGAAAGGGTTGGAACATTATATTCATAACCAGAAGTTTCAAAATCAGTCTTTTTTCTTTTACTCTCGTTCAATGGTTCAATAGTTCAATGGTTCAATTCAATGGTTCACGACGCAATACTCGTCCCCTTGCCGGGAGCGCTTGTACCTACGCGGTTCCGGTGCGTCCGGATTTATTTTTTCACTTTCCGAGGAACCTACTTTATCCACGCCTTCACGGACCAATTTTTTGCTTCTTTCTTAAACCTTTGTTGTTGCTATGCTCCATGTAGAATCGCTCCTGGAAGTTGACCATCCGGTGTCCACATTAGTTGCGGGAGTTGCACTAGATTTGGATTTTGCACAAAATTCTGCTGAAGCCCTTGACCAGTGTTTTGCATGAAACTGCCACTTGAACACTACATAATAACGTTTCACTAGACTCACTGGTTAGAGAATTAAGTAGTTTTTTTAGAACTCGCAATTAGCTGCCCCGTTTCGGGGCAACTACTGTCTAGCATTGACACCTCTCCTTCACTGACCGCCAATGCAACTGAACTCGCAGTAATGGCACAGAATAGATACTACCACAGAATAGTATCTATTCTGTGGTAATGGTTTGCGCGTTAGAATGCGCTGCTAGATGTGAATCGCTTCGAGAGCTCGCCAACGAATGCTGTGTTATATTTCTCAATGACTAGAAAATGGACCGCGGGAAATTCGAATTTATTTATATCATTATTTTCCAGACTTACGCTAAACTTTTCGTAATTTTTTCAAAGAATGTACATGATCATTTTTTTTATTAAAGAATGGTTTTAGAATTTTAAGAATGTTATTGTAAAGGATGTTTTTAGAATGGTTAAGGAGAATGATAATGGGATTTTAAATGATATTTTTAGCTGCAGCTAGAAAAAGAAACCCTGAAATAAAGTTGAACAACTCAAGACACTTGTGAGTGTGTGATTTCATGAATTGAGCAAGGAATTTATTAATAATTAAATTAGATCGATGCTTAAACAATGCCGGACAGTAATGAAAGCACGTGGTGGACCAACAAAATATTAATGGCATTTATTGATTATTCTGACGCAGATGAGTGTTTATACAGTAATGCCTCGACATCCGCGTATTCGTCATTCGCGAGTTCCGAACATTCGCGATTAGGAAAATTCTACCGGTTTTAACATTCGCTACTGGTTGTACTGCATTTTTTTAATGCAAGTATATTTCATTTCCTTTATCAGCATTATCTGGAGAACGAACTTGGCAGATATCAGAGCTAAGTGTCACTTTCTGCAAAAATTTCGAAGTTGAAATGTCAATTCACATTTTTAGAATAACACAATTCTAAAATAATTCAATTAAGTTGCGTCAAATTGGAGGTAAGGGTTTGGCCACATGAACAGAAAAGTCATTCAGGATCAGTGCAACTCTCATTATGACCTCATTGACGGGAAATCATAACTGGAGAAAACCTGCTGGAAGGTAATGAAGAAGAAACGGAAGCGAAATCGTGTCTTGGAGCAACTTCAATGTCAAAACTTGAAGGCTTCATAAAACTTCAACAAGCCCTGGTGGAAAAGGGCATTCGACTGTGATTCGAACTTTAAAATAACTTTGAAATTTAAGAGAAAAATAGAAACAGCAACTTTTCCATATTTGGATATTAGAACAACGAGGAGAGTGATGAAACAAAAAAATAACCAAATCCTATGTCCAATCACTTTCAACTTGGAAGTTAGTTTCAAACATTGTTTTATTTCTTCATTTAGAGATGTTAATTGTAAATGATGTTTCTACTAGCGCTTACTCGGTTCTACTACAGTTGACTGTCAGATATATTTTTGTTTTTTAAACAGTTTTTCTATACCCTGGAATCTAACCCAGCTTTCTTCATTAAAAAGATAGGCCCAACATTCGCGGATTTCACATTCACGATGTTTTTTGGGAACCTAACTCTCTCGAAAGTTGAGGGATTACTCTAGTTACAAAATCTGGGGTGTAGAACTGTATTTTATTACAATAAAGTTCATTTTGAGTCTTTTTTTCAACTTTTAAACAAATTATTTATTTTTGCATGATGCTGTTTCTTTTGTATAGAGTTGAAGTAGTAAAAAACTGTATGTGTGTATGTAGGTAGGGATAGTTAAGCCCTGCGTCTACTACATAACGGCTTGTGCGGATTATCATTTCCAGATATTCCCCAACGGGATATTGCCCCAGGTGGTCTCTCAATATACGTGGTAATGAAGTGCGTGTACGTGTGTGTGAATTTGTAAGGAGATAGGATGACTCAAGGAAGAGAAAGGAAAGATCGCGCACGGTCAGTGGCTCGCTTGTTAGTGTATTGCTCCGGTATTCGCCTGGTATTTGTTGAACAAACCAGGGGAAACAACCCATCAGAGCAGTCAGCTGCTAGAATTCTCTTCCGGAGAGCAGTTGAATTCGACGAAGCTACAGTACCGGCAGCGAATAAGCGACTCTGACAGTTCGATGTGCTGTTGCATAGCCTCCTCTAGAGTAGACTATGACTGTTGCCATACACTATTACGCACACGGCACCACCTACATCACAGATGAATGAAATCTCAAAACATTAACACTTATTAACAGGCTCAACACGTCTTGATATCATGTTCGTTACCTTCGCCAAAGCCGAACCTCATCGTCTCTGTGCCTTTGTGTGAGTCAGATGAGATGCAATGCTGAACCCTGGCTGTGAGAAAGTAAACAAATCCTCACAAGCTGATTGCTTCGCAGCAGGTCACATGACGTGCCACACATGTAGCGAGAGAACTGTCAGAGTCACTACAATAAGTTCAAATGCACCTCCGTGGAAGTCGAACCCCAGTTTCCTCCCGTCAGAGTTACTGCAGTCAGCGGCAATGGGATGCTCGGTGGCTCTCACAAACGCAACCGGAGTCTTCTCTTCTTTAGAAAATTTACTTATCCTTATTGTTTAACAATGTACAATGTGAATCACCTTTGTTGCGTTCCAAAATGAAATATCGAGAAAATTGACATTAGCCGCGCACATTTTCTTGAGCCTTCATGACGCTAGATGAGATGAGTGGGGGATTGATTGCTTCGACAAATATATCAAATATGTAGATCGTTTTTTATTAGAAAATAGTTTTTATTATATACACAGCGAACATTTTCGGTTATTAGTTTTTGTCAACAACTTTCATCGCCAACATTTATTCTTCATTCAAGTAATGTTAGTAAAGGGGTTAGCGTAGGAATGCCGGATCTCGAGAAAACGTGCAGGTAATAAAGACGGCTCCACACATTTATTATTCGGCGAGTAGCGAGCAACCACTCGCCGAATCCCAAGTAGTATGGATGAGTTGCTTGCTATTTGCCGGTGCTCGACGCACTCACTGCGTGTCGGTCTTTAGGACCCATCAATGGAAGCGAACACATCAGCTGTTCGGAATTGGGCGAGCAGAAGTCCGCTACTGGGCGAATGCCGAACGCGTGGTGCCGCCTTGATACTAAGCATTCCCAAGAGCAGGAGTAGGAGGGGTGAAGGGGCGAAGGGAAGTAGGGGAAGCAACGGAAGGGTTTGGGGGTGGGGGTGAGAGCGCCTAGCGCCGTCGCCATGCGACATCTAGCGAACTTACAACCAACTACGTGGTCGTTTCAAGATGCTGCTGATCAATAACACGGGAGTGAATTGGATACACACTTGCAATGCAACGCTAATAAAAAAATAAAATTAACACAATAAAGTGGCCAGGAAATATCCAATGGCTACGTCGCAAAAATTAATGTTAATTTATTTTTATACATATTTTTTTATGTATAATCGCATCAATATTTTGCTTTTTACCGACTATTACAACTAAGCAACTTTTTTTGTTCAGTGAGTTAAAAATACTTATTAATTCCTTCAAAAATCGTATTAATTACATGCGTGCAATTATGACTCTACAACTACCAATAACACAACAGAACTCAGAAAAAGAGCAAAAATTGTGTAATTGAGTAAAAAAATGCAGAGTACAGAACATCAATCAGTAACATTTATCAACAACTACACAGGAGTGCCCAGAGGAAACAAGACGTTTTGGGCTGTATATCCTCGGGGGACCATAACTTCAAATGTATGTTCTCCCACCCCGATACGTAAATAGAATTCTCCTCTTAACGCAACAGAAATAACTTTTAGCGGTTTCCTTGAATTAGAAGTAGATATAATTTTTACATGTTTTGAGTGAAAAAGTGTATTCGGGCCTCAGAGAAGTCGGGCATTGCACCAGTCGCCCCTCACCTGAGCTTACGTAAACCTTGTACCGTATCTGGGGTCTTCTTGAACCCCGTGATCATTAATTTGTTAATACTTTCCTGAATATTTTTAGAATAATTTCGGTCTTCTAGATATGACTTCGCGCACATATTAAGCAGGTAGCGAACCATTTCCCTAATTTTTTAAAAGAGTTATTATATTTTTTCGTTATTTGGCATCAGTTTGACATCAGGTACAGTCTGTAATTTACCCATTATCACTTCAAACATGTTGTCATGAACTTCAAAAAATGTGTTTGATACCATCACTTTTTGTCTGATATTTGAATTATCTCGAAATAACTTTCTCAAACTATAAATACTTCTTAAGCATTATGAATCAACAATAGTGGCTACGTACGGTGGAGGCTATTCATTATATGAAATATTTAATAGGAATATAATTGTATTTATGTTATTGCAAATAATTTTAAAAGGTATTCTTATATAAAATATATTATTTACAACACTTATATTGCCGTACCCATTCATGTTTTCCACTTTCAATTGTCAGTTAAGCTTGGGGTCCAAAACGACCCCAGATACAGTACTTGATATAAAGACGTGGATATGGTACAAGGGTTAATACTTAAAGGGGGCCGAAACAAAAAATAGTTTGAAGCTGGTAACAATTAATTGTCTTTGTCACAACTGCCTCCGTCATTCCCTTGTGGCGTCTGTAAGCCAAGTCCCCGCTGCCGCGCGGATTAAAAGTTTTGTCTACCGCTGCCTCTGAAGAGTTTCTGCATTAATCTGTAGCTGTGATTGATCGAGTGGGGGGTTTCATTCATTTTTGTGTCAGAACGTTAGGGTTCTGTTTAAGGGTGTAAAAATAGGCGTGGTGAAGCTAAAAACCACATGAAAATGTCGCTAAAAATAAGGTAATTGTTCGTTACTTTCCTAAAATAGAACAACCTCCTGTATATAGATTTGTGGCAGAGACCCAATCTACTTCAGATGGTAAGGTACGAGCGATGAATGTAGTATTCATTCAACCAATCATATTGACTCTAGAGGTGGATGCACTACAATGCCAGATTGGAGTTGAAATGTTCAGAATGTCTGAAGGAGGAAAGTAATCCGACGAATACAATTTTGTTTGAAATGAGGTTATTATTTAGTTTCCGATTCTTCAGAGATGTCGTTAAAAATATTTGGGGAGGATTCGAGAAAAATATCAACGTCCTTCAAATCTTTCATGTGATTGTGTGAAGAGGAGTAGTTTGATTTCCCTGTCTTCAGTCTCAAATATGTTGAAAATTTAATTACGGGCCTAAACCAAATTAGCTAGATGTTTTTCGCTCAGCATTACATAACTTTCTGTCAACTACACAGCTAAATATTAAAAATACTATTTTTTCATAAAAATTCCTCCCGTGTGACTCCAAGAACGATAAAAATAACTTGTCCCATTTTCGGCAAAACCTCTGTACTTTCGAAATGGCAATACTGCAAAACTACAAACCTGAATAGAGGAATTAAATAATCTCTGTTCTAAGATTCAGAGTCTTAAATAATATCTGTTCAAAATAATTTGATCTTGAAATTTTTTGAAAAAAGACAGTAGTTTTCTTCAAACTAATGTCAGGTACCAGTAAGCTATCAAGAATATCTCAAGAGAGTCAAGAACAAATTAGCTGATTTTGACAGTAAAGAATGGAACAACTTACAGGATTGCAAATTAAGGTCAGTTAGAAACTTTGAAGATAATACAACGGTCAGTTTCTGCAGAAACGATCAGGTTGTCCTAACAATATGCAGAATAGGACACACGATATTTTCTCACTGCTACGTATTGAACAGGACTGATGCTGATAACCGCCAAGTATGCAAGATTCCTCTTTCAGTAGAACATTTGTTTGCATACCCTAAATATGAAAGGTCAAGAAACAAGTACAAATTAAGTTCTCTCAAAGATCTCAACAACAAAGAACAGTGCATTAAATCCATTTGCTTTATAAAGGAAATTGAAGTGTATAACAATATTTAACCATAATATGGTTAAATATTGTTATACACTAATACACTTGTACTGACTGTGTGATTACAAAAGTAGTCGCTAATAACTCTATGTAGTTGATGCGGCTTTAAATAAATCAAATCAAAATAAGGTCAGGATCAACTTTTCGAAAATATGAAGATTTTTCTGTAATATTGCGCGCATTGATCGAAATGTTCCACCCTCCAATTCCCCTCAGGGGCCTTGGGGTATTCCTCACAGGGCCTATGGGACAATCCCGACTTCTCTACTTAATTATGCAGCACTTCTAATAACCACGATATTTCTTGATGATAGATAGTCATCAAGCGAAACGAAAGCAACGTCAGTGAAGGTGATCAGGCTCCTTTTGATTTTTCATCAACAGTCGTAGATTTGAGGAAAAGAGATTTGGGGAAGAGCGAAGGGTGAAGGAGCGGGGGCGGGGACGGGGGCGAGGTCAGGGGTGAGGACGGAGGAGAGAGTGAGGGCAAGGGCGAGGGCGTGGGCGAGAGCGGGGGAGAGGGCGTGAGCGAGGGTGGGGCGACAGTGGTGGCGAGGACGGGGGCGATGACGGGGCGGGGGCGAGGGCGGAGGTGAGGGTGGTGGCGAGGGCGTGGGCGAGGGTGCAGGCGAAGGCGGGGGCGAGAACGGTGGCGAGGGCGTGGGCAGGGACGAGGGCGAGGGCGGTGGCGAGAAAGGAGGTGAGGGCGGGGGTGTGAGCAGGGCTGGGGGCGTGGGCGGAGGTGAGGGCGTGGACGAGGTTTGTGGCGAGGGCGGGGGAGAGAACGGTGGCGAGGGCGTGGGCAGGGACGAGGGCGAGGGCGGTGGCGAGAAAGGAGGTGAGGGCGGGGGTGTGAGCAGGGCTGGGGGCGTGGGCGGAGGTGAGGACGTGGGCGAGGGTGCAGGCGAAGGCGGTGGCGAGAACGGTGGCGAGGGCGTGGGCAGGGAGGAGGGCGAGGGCGGTGGCGAAGGAGGAGGTGAGGGTGGGGGTGTGAGCAAGGCTGGGGGCGTGGGCGGAAATGTTCGTCGGGGGCGTGACGTGCGATTAGCCGCCCGCTGGCGACGTTATTTGCCCAACGCTCCCCGCCCCCTCCCGCCCTCCCAATCGACGTGGCGCTTGTCACTCACGCCGAAGGTCTCCTGCACAGACGCTGCCCATTAGGCTGCAAGGAAGAGCGTACCCACTTTCTAAAAAGCAAAAACGGGCTTCTTTTCCCGTCTTTTTACTTTCACTTTAATACGAAACTACATAATAAAGAAGAATAATTGTAATGCTGCGGCGAAAATCTCTGATTTTTTCCACAGAAAACTCATATTGTCGCACCGTGGTAACGAAAAGAATATTTTTACTATGTGTAATAAATTTTAAAATTTTCTAAAATGTTGTATAGACAGAATCCATGTTTTCTTGATACCGAAAAGTAGATTCTCGGCAGTACGTCCGTCAGTCCGGCCCTCTGTGGTCAAGGCTAGCGCCTAAACGTTTTTGATTTATTTATTTATTTATTTATTTACGTCAAAAACAGTTAAAACTGCGTGGGACGAGCTATGGGGAGAAATGAATTTTGTGCACGTTTTCATAATTCTGTGGTGGATGATTTTCTCCAGAATGAAATATTTCCCGATCCATCGGAACAAACTCCAGGCCTTACGAGTATTTTTATTTTGGGGAGGTACTTCAGAGTAATCCTTAACATTTTTTTTTCAAAAATGGCTCCAATTTTTTAAGAAACTTTTTCTTCGGATGGCGTAGTGAATTCTTAAAATGATAGGGGTTTAATTTTTTATGAAAACGCGGACACCAACACGGCTCTCGAGAGGCAAGCGTCAAGCTTATTAGTTGGGACTTCTTGGCGACATTTGTACAGTGGTTTATTATAAATTAAGCACGTAGCATCCCTTCGTTATTTGTAGTCTAACTTAATAGCCTGACCACAATGGAAAGAATTATTTGAAAAAAGTGAATCTCATGGAAATATAGTTGGACGGAAAGACACGAACAAATAAATCCTGACAGTTCAAACATTTTAAACTTCACTATAATCTTGCTCAAAAACAGAAAAGAACGGCAGCCCTCTCATGCACATAACACAATACTCATGGAAATATTCACAATTTGGAGGAAAAGAATGTAATGCAAAAATAGGTTGAGCATAGAAAAAAAAATTGGCACTCTCTGAAAAAGCATCGGATTCATTCATTTAATTCATGATACAATGTTAACCAGTATCCTTTCCTCTGATATCTGGAACGAGCTTCCTGACCACAAAAGTTTCAATAAGCGTTTACAGAGCATGTTCGTGAAAATATTAGTAGCTTCAGCACAATTCTGAGAGAAATATGGAAAATATTCAAAAATATTAAAAACAACTTTCTTTTCAAAAACGGTTACAATTTTTTCTTTAAACTTTTTGTATGGATAGTACTAAATGCACTGAATAACATGTTATAAACGCCATCTTTATATATTCCTTTGATTGTCGAAAAACTACAAAAATGTATTTCTAAACATCTCTCGCTTCATTAATATTTACATTGCGGAAACTGTTTATTCATTATTGCATTTGTGAGTAGAAGTGCGTACGACGATTGTCGTAAAATCAAACATGTTATGACAAAATGAATTTAAAATTGCTCATTTTCACATACCCTGAAGCAACATTTTTCATAAACGGCTCCAAATTTTTTAATGAAAATTTTCTCAAAGAACATGCTTTCCTATTCTATAATATTTGTAAAGACATGTTTCAATTCAACTATTAGCGGATCGAAAAATTGAGAAAATGAGAGAAAATACTTTGAGGTGCCGAAAGGTAGCAGCTGTGAATAGGGTGAGGTAAAACTGAAAAGAGAGCCCAGAGTTAGGGGAACAATGTAGTAAGAGAAAGTCTGCGCCAATGTATAGCACCACTAGAGTTTAATACATTTATTTTGGTCGCATCAACTGAATTGTTTTTTAGCCACCATCATGATGTACATTAGATTATTTACAAACTACAGTTTTACATTACAATACTGTTCACAAACAAAATAGCTTTTATAATGCGTGCTTAAAATGCATAAAATGGTTGAAGGAGTTTTGAGAGTTTCATCACGTTCATTTCTTTATTTTGTATATATTATATATATTAATGTACAAATTATTTATTTTATTGTTTATATATTTCGTATATTATGTTGTATATATTGTATGAATATTGTGTATTATTTTGTGTATACATTGTATACAATGTATACATTATTGTATACATTGTATATTATTGATAATTTTCCAATTTATTTGATTCGTTTGTATCATTGCATCCCTTATTCCCACTTTAGCAAGCGTTCGGAGCCTTCAACGCGCGGCCATGACATGCGCCTGCAGAAGGCGAGAGGCAGAATAATAGGCCTGCACTTCGTTGTAGGGCTGACTCGCGTCGGGCCTCATTGAGATCATTCGAGGTCTGTGGTGGGTGCTAACACACGCCAACAGCACATGAACACACACAGCCTTGCTTAATGTCTGAGCTCCTGGCGAAAAGAGGAGAGAGGAAGCAGAACGGCTCACGCGTTCTCTGTGTTGCCGCTCTCACGCACTTCGTTTGACTCACACATTTGGGGAGCAACGTCTGACAGAAAATGCGACGTTTGATTCCTAGAAGTTTGTATTTTGTTTGTTGTTATTTAAAGTCGCATCAACTACTAGGTCATTAGAGAACACTATCGGATTTAACGTTTTTGTATGAGGATGAAACGATGTGATGATGATGCGGTGTGAAAGGACGAACTCATACAACCATGCCCGAGGCGGGACTAGAACTCGCGACTCCACGGTCTGAGATCACTACGGCACTAATGGCTTAGCGATCTCGGCCATAGGGCCGACAAATTTGTATTTTGTCGTAAATAAATGCAAAGATAAAATAAAAATTAAAATTATGTCTGAAGTTCTATCGTGAATCGTAATTGAAGTGCGCAGGGCCTGTCCGCTGGCGCATTGGCTTAAGACCTTAATTCCTCAGACTGAATGGAAGCCAATGAGAAGCGGATGGTAAGAACCGTGATCTGTTGATTGATGAGGCTGCGATTTTTGATTAATTGATATTCCGAGCGCGTCCACTCCTATGGTCTTTAGTCATTAGTGCTTGTTTTTGCCACGCGAGGTGGCGGTAATCTTCCCCCGCTGGATGGTGAAATCCAGAGCCAACCTGCACGTAATATTGCGGGATTCTCTTCAACCAGGTATCTCCCACCAGCGGGGCATTGCCCCAGACGAGACGAACTCTAAGTTCCCGGACGACAAGCTCTAAGTTCTCCCGGAATGTGTGGTAGCATTGTGCGTGTAAGTAGTGTGTGGAAATAAGGGGTGAGGATAGGACAAGGACGAAGAAGGAAAGATCGCGCGCGATACATGGCTTAGCCTGGTGTTGATCGGAGAACCCGTAGAAAACTATCTCAGAGCAGCTGCTGCTAGAATTCTCCTCCAGACAGAAGCTGAATATATAGGCAGTGTATATAAGAGATAATATCTAGGATTTTCTATGTCATTCTCCAAATTGAAATACATTCTTTGCCCATTCTTTCGGCGCACATCCAATGTTTTACCGGAGAAAATCACTCGTGAATTGAGTGTGATAGATTAAAATTGCTTCTTATGTACTTTTATGTATAATAATCTTTGATAAGTAGTAAACTCATTATTCTAAAATAGAAAAATAGGCCATAGCAGATAGGAAACTTTCTTAACATATTTGCGAATGTATTTAAGATCAACCTACTACTTACTACGACATTAATATGAGCCTGGAACTTTCGTGTCGACACAGGCGCGTATCCAGCGATAATCAATTCCTAGCGACCTACGTTTGCCAAGTACAATCTTATTCTCCTCCATTATCGAGAGATCGCCATCTGTAAAGGGAATATCTTTTCTCTCCTATTGGGTTTATTCAATTAATTGTTTGGGAAACATTCAGTACTTCTCTGGCGTGTTATTAAAATCTCCTCATGGCGCCATAAGTGTTTTGACGATTTTGATCAATTTCGGATCATTCTCGATCGGCAGTAGAACATTGTCGATTGTGCACCATTATCCAAAATTTTCAAGGATTTATTTGATAAACTGCGAAATTGCCCAATTTTATCCTCTGCAGAATTTCAGAGGATATTGTAACTCGGTATCCTGTGTATTTAAGGTGTAAGGTATTTCATAGATCTAAGATGTAAGGTATTTCTTAGTAAAATGTCTCTTTCATCACGTTGTTGATCCATAAGAAAACTTCGTCAGTGCAAAGTTCATTATGACGCTTCCTGTACTGTAATTGTGCTATTTTGCCAGCATTAATAACGATTTTGTAGTTATTAACTAACGGACAGTATCGTTTCCAATGTCATTTTAAAATCTTAATTGAAGGGGTTGTATCATTTAATATTGTTTGTAAATTGTCAACTATATTTTTTATTTAAGTTGGAGAAAATATTTGCCTTGTATCCCTTTGCTGGATCATTAATAAACATCACTGATAAAATGTATATGAAAAATTTAAATAAGATATTATACACCTTTATTAACCCATTTCTGCCTAGCGTTACATATATGTAACGTTAGTTTTGGCAACGTGTGGCTACGTTGCAAAGATTTTCAAAGCTTCATTTTTATTTCCATGCAGTTTTCTGGAGTCTATTGTTGATTTCGCAGCAGTATCTTTCTAATTCTCAGATGTCGTTCTCTTTTTACAGCTGATTGAATTTGAATCTGTGCTTCCATATTCCCGTGTCATGGCATCCTTCAGAAAGTTAGTATTTTTTTAAAGGTTCCTGAATAAATTTAAAATCTTAATATCAATTGCCTATGTTGTAACCGCTAAAGTCGTTTACATCAAGAAAAATATAAGTTTTTCTTCGTAAATGCGTCTTATTATCTAGAAATCATGTAGTTACTAGATCAACCAGTAGAGAACGCTAGACGACGAAAGTAGTTCGAAAGAAAGCTACGAGGACCGCTTACAACTAGTATCAAATTCGTGATATCAGAATCAGTCAATGGAACGACTTGACCGACCAATGGGGATAGAGTAGGCAAATATTGGTGAATTAAGAGCAAGAGTAGACTGACCCGGCCATTTTGCTACTAACCAGCGGACGAGACGTTACTCTGAGAGAGCTAGTAGGAACGAAGGACCACACCATTGCAAGAATTCATCATTTCAGAAGCTTTTAGAATAAGGTAACATATCTCATTATTACGATAGCTTATTCTAGAGAGTAAACGAATAAAATATATAAAACATGAATAATTCTTAAAGCAAGAATGAATAACAAGATTTATACTACGAATTGAAACGAGTAAAAACTTGTAGTGAGAAGAAAATCAAAATAGAAATGTTACTAGCAACATATGATTTATTTCAGCTTTTAGAATAAGAATACTTGGGCCTGTTTTGAATCAAATTCGATCATCGCGACATCCGACGCAACAGCAACGCCGACGGTAGCGACGCAAGCCCCAAGAAGAGCAGCGCAGTCGACGGGAATCCTTCGTGCTCAAGTTCCGTTACGGACGACCTCGAAGAACGTCAACGGAGACCTTGTGAGTTCGTCTAACTCATTTCAAGTTAGAGGTAGAAGCGTGGGCCAGATTGTAGAACTATTTCAGTACAGTATTTTACGAGGTGATTAACTGCAATATTACTCGACTTCTGTCGTGTGTTCTTTAAATACGTGTCCGAATGCCAGATAGGGATACAGTATCGTTACTGGACCCAGATACTTGAAAGGTATTACTGTAAAAAAAATTAGAAGACAATAAGTTATTTGATTGATTGACGTATTGTGTGTGATGTAAAACTCAGTTGTTTAGCAGTTAACTTAAAAATTTCATAAGATAAAGAGATCTCATAGGAATAAATAAAATGATTTTTGCTTAAATTTGATTAAACTGAATATTGTTGTATCAGTAACAGTTATACATTTTTTTGAAACAAGTTAATTTGTCAAAACAGTTAGTAGATTAACATACTTTCTATATAGGGCATAGCGTTGGTACTATCAATTTACATTGGATAAGAATGGTATTTATGTGTACTGCATATTGAGTGTATACTATTTTATGTGTTTTCCAGCAAATGTGTATAATGGTAATTGTGTGTAAATAACGTATTATAGGAATTATGATTCTTTAAATCATTTTAAGAATTTAATCGGAAGGTTTCAAAGTCTAATTTCAATCAGATTTTCATGATAATTTGTAATGACATTTTAGTTTTTTTTCTCAAACCTGATTTTAGCAGGACATTATTAGTCAATTTCTGTTATTCAATGTACTAATTCTGAGAACAGAATATATTGCTTTGGTTATTTTCGTAAACATATTACAGTCGTGTTCTCAATCATATCCCAGTGCACAAGTCTTGAACCCTTTCCCTTGGAAAGAAAGTCTGCGAAGGACCTTCTTGTATGCGTGTGTTGTGGCTTGATATTATTGAAGCCGCAATAACGAGTAACAAGGGAGTATTACTCGAGTCACCTGTCTCCTCCCATACTCAAGGTAATTCTACCCATATTGTTGGACAAGCTAAATTCAACTACGAATTTGGACCAGGTGCTAGGTGGTCGTTTACTGCCCCACCTATCGCGTCACCACCAACATTGGGAGCAAGGCGAAAAGGTAAAGGTGGTGACAATGTTAGTAAACATATTTAAGAATGCAATGAATTTTGTTACAGAAGTTAATGTGTTAAATCTTCAAAGTTATCGAACTCAACATTTTGCGTTACATATATGTAACGCTAGGCAGATTATACCTCATAGTATCTACTGCCTTTCAAGAGTGTTTCTGATCATGTTATCGTGCAACTTTTGTAACGAAGGCACGATTTAGTTGCCGTAGGGGTATAATGACTATGAAAAAGAAGACATGTAAGTGGAAAATTCCTTTCCCAGAAAGCAATTACAAGTGATAATCTCAATTTATCTCCCGTAGAACTTATAGAACTTGTTTGGAATGAAAAAATAAGACTTTCTAATTTCTGAAGAAACGAATTATGCAATTTTCAAAAATTGCACGCATTCTAAAATTACTTATCACGAAAGGAGTTGTAGGAATTCTTTTTCTGTCAGAGTACTCTCCACTCCCAAGAAGGTGTTACTGGGTTTCAGAACTTGATATGAGGAATTCCATAGTATGCAGCACAACTAGAAGAGATAGATTTGAAGTAATAATGATATTTATGTATTCATGTGACACAAAGTTGATGAATATGATAACATGTGGAAACTTAGAGCACTGATGGATAAACTCAGAAAACAATTCACTCTACACGGGACAAACACTACTCTACACAAATCCGGCGTTATGTAGTCACATGTTATCTCACGACAAATGCATCACTCCCAAAAGGTCCCACTAGGTCGGTAAATTCATTAGCATGTGCAAGGGTGCAGTATGGTCTCAGATATAATAGAATAAACTATTTGGTCGCAAAAATATGAGACATGAAAGGAATGCGATGTGCAGCAACAAACTGCACGAGTTCAACAAGGATATTGTGTATAAAATGTGACACATGAATGTGTGTATTGTTGTGTAAACATTCCACAGAAAGTAAATATTCACTTCTTGTGTAATACAGAAGGTATAGATGTTTAAACATAAAAGAAATAGGATTTTGGTATGGTAAGGTATATGTCTCTAAACCTATCCCCTCTTCTGCCTAGCGTTACATATATGTAACACCCAATAATTTTCTTTCTTTAAACAATTTCAACATGTGAACTCTTGATTTGTGTTTATATTATCAAAAAGTGTAATTCAACAATGAATTTTCATAGTTTTACGTGAAATAAATATTCAGGCAGAAATGGGTTAAATGTCTCCCTTCCATCTTAGCAACTCCTCTCATTTAGAGTGCTAAAATCGAAAACGTCTCTTTTAAAAGTTTTTTTTCAAACATTAATAGCGGAAGACCGGTTTTCATTTTTTTTCTGAAATTAAGGTAAGTGTTGGTTAACATGTCCATGTAAATTTCAAGTTTGTAAACCTCGCACAAACTCCAGAAAAATCGTTGAAGTTTAAGTTCGTCGTCTTACTCTCCCTACGCTATGTACGCCCAAGTCAGGAGGACTCCGACGACCGTTGATGAGCTGGCCCGGGTTACTCAGCGGTCTGAGGGCGGCGCTGAAGAAGCCAACCCTCCTTTATGTGGTGTTTACTTTTTTGTATACGTACGTATAAACAGAGTAATATACGTAGTATAGAATAGTAATTGGTAATAAAGCTTACTTTGCCAATCAAGCATTCTTTAGCAGTAAATTGATATCTGAAAGTGCAATGTTAAGACTATATGGCAGTAGTACGGCCAGTAGTCACGTAAGCAGCAGAAACGTGGGTCCTTAGAGAAGCTGACATTCAAAGGCTAATGATTTTTGAGAGGAAAATTTTAAGGAGAATATTTGGACCAATTAAACAAAAAATGGTATTTGGAGAATAAAGTATAATACCGAATTGGATAACATAATAAAATACAAAAATTTTGTTAATCACATTAGATCGTTAAGATTACGTTGAATGGGACATGTATACAGAATGAAAAATGATAGGCTAGTAGAGAAAGTCCTCGGAATGAAACCCTATTGCAATACGAAAATTAAAGGAAGACCGAAGACAAGATGGAAAGATGATGTCATAAATGACAATGAAAATCCAGACAATGAAAATAAGAAACTGGACCGTGAAAGTGAACAACAGAAAGGAATGGAAAGCCATATTTGAAGAGGCCAAAACTATTAGAAAATAATGTTTGTGAGCCTCAATAAAATAAAGAAGTGGTAACGAAAAAGTGGAAGAAATCCAGTTACTATATTTAGGGGGGAAATCCTCTAACAAATCCTAACCACGTTTCGTAGGTCCTTGATACCAAAAAATTGGATTGACGACCAAACGTCCGTTCGTCAGTCTAATGTATGTGAACAAACACAAGCGCCTAAACTACACGTTCGATTTTTTTCCAAACTGAATAAAACCCTGTCAATCTGGCTTGAGTTAAAGCTCTGCGGTTTTGAAAAACATTCATTAAATTTTGGGGGAACTTTACTAGAAGCCCTTGGAACATTTTCAAAAATTTCCTCAAAAATGGTTCCAAACTTCTCCCAAGTCTCACACCTACGGCTATTACCAGAGGAGAAAGAGAATGTAGGGGTTGCATTAAATTATAAAGAGAGAAAGAATTCAGTTTAAAATTGAATTTAATGAGGATACCCATAAAGAAGAAATTGAAAATAATTAACACAATTTTAACAAACTGTAGAAAACAAAAGATAAAAATGGAAATTAAAAGCCGACCACACTTGAGAGAAAATGTGAAGGAAAAGTTGCGAGAAAGGGAAGCTCGACTTACTTTTTTTCGAATAAGAAATATAAGATAGAAAAAGATTCTTTCTTCTGAAAGTTATACTTTCTGCCACATCTTCTCGAAGATATTTCCTCTTCAAACATCGCTACCTGACGAGCAACTGGAATTCCTTTCTTCTTATTTCCACTACAATTTTGATATTATTAATTACCTGGAGTCACTATCAGTTGCTTAGATTTTTTTTCGATTAATTGATATTTTCAATTCACGTTTTAATGTATTGAATGTCCCTTTTTTAGAGATTCAATTCTTTGATCAAAAGTTTCTTTGTTATTTTTGTGATATTTCAAGAGAATATAAAGAAGAGAACGATGATATCTTTAATTATAGGCATAATTCTTTACTTGCTAAACATCTTGCCAATGGTATGAAAATAAAATTGAGTTAAATGAAATAGAAAATGGGAAGTATCTGTCAAAACGACAGGGCGAGTTGAATAGTCGATGAGAATGTAAGGAAATAATAAAGATATGGAAACATCAGCCGTACTTTTCTCAATAGTTGCACTCTGTTTTTCACATAGTTGCACAATATTGCTTTGAAACTTTGTAGAAAATTATTATATTAATCAATTAAAATATTAAAAGCTATTGTGTTAAAATATCCAGATACTTCTATTCTAGTCGTATTACATTCCAACACCTACTTCGAAAATAGTAAAATTTAGTATGTTATTGATTCCATATTTACGAGTTTATCGCACGCATGGTTCCTCAATTACTGGTCCCGGAAATTCGCCATTGCAGGGCCACCCGTGCCGAGAGGGGTTGGGGTGCGTCCGGCTGCCGCGGCAGAAGAAGGCCGCCCGTTAGCCGCCGTTCTAAAATAAACTGGGCGTAATCCCCGTCGCAGCGTCGCCCGTCCGCCGAGGAGACAAGGGCGGACAGTCAAAGGGGCAATAGCGCAGCGGGCGGGCGGGCGGCCGGCCGGCGAGCGCGGCGCCCCCGCGGCGCCGCCCCCGCGGGGCGGGCGAGGGCGGGGGCGGGGGCGGGCGAGAGAAGCCTCCTTTAAACGGCCGGGCGCCGCCTCGCAGCGCCAGAGTGGTCCTACCTCCTCGCAGCACCATGCTCTCGTCCGCGCCTCCGCCGCCGCCTCGCGCGCTCTCGCCGCCTTCGCCGCCCTCGCCGCGGCCGCGCTCCGCCCTGCAAGGTACACGCGCTGGGACACGGACTTGCAAAACGCTAGTACTTGCGTAGTGGTAAACATTGTGCGCAGAAAGTTCTCTTACTGGTTATGGAAGGAATTGCAAGTGAATGCGAGTAGATTTTACTGTCTCGAAATACCTCGCACCCACAGCTCGCGCCGTCTCTAAGACGGAACCTCGTGATCGATCAGACCCTATTTTTCGTGGTGCTCCAAAGTGCTATTACTCGTTGAATTGGAGCAGCTCTGGCCGATATATTTTCACAGCGATCGTAGGGCTCGTAAATTGTGAGCCTTTGTAATTACGAAAAATTAGTTATAAATTTTACACATGTAAAAACATTTAACGGTTTAAGTGACAAATGACGGTGAAGTGTCCAAAATTGCTTGCTGCTCTGAATGTCCGCGCGCATTTTTACACACTGGAAACATTTAACGGTTTAAGTGACAAATGACGGTGAAGTGTCCAAAATTGCTTGTTGCTCTGAATGTCCGCGCGCATTTTACACATTGGAAAACATTTAACAGTTTAAGTGACAAATGACGGTGAAGTGTCCAAAATTGCCTGTTTCTCTGAATGTCCGCGCGCATTTTTACACATTGGAAAGCATTTAACGGTTTAAGAGACAAATGACGGTGAAGTGTCCAAAATTGCTTGCTGCTCTGAATGTCCGCGCGCGTTCGTGCGTTTGGCGCAGGGCTGGTGCCGGCGACGCTGCTGCGGCTGCCCGCGGGCGACGGCGCGGGCGAAGGCGCGGGCGACGGCGCGGGCGAGGGGGCGGGGCTGCTGGTTGGCGCTGGGCGTGCGGAAGCGCGGCGACGCCCCGCCCCGCCCGCCCCGCCCGCGCCGCCCGCCGGCGCCGCCCTGCCCGGCCTCTGGTACGGCCCGCGCCTCGGCCGCCGCTCGCGACGCTCCGTCGCGGCGCTCTTTCGACGCCCAGGACGCCGACGCCGCCGACGCCGCTGACGCCGCCCTCGCCGAGTGGCTGCGCGACGCCGCCTGGACGCTCGTGCCCCTCACCAGTGAGTCCACCTTTGCTCCACCGGTTCCCTTGTTGCAATAATGCACAGACGAGAGTCGGTTTAACCTTATTGCTGGTTTATTAATAATTAAATCCACCACCGAAAGAAATCTTATGTACAATCGTTAAATAACGAAATAAACCCACCCACTTCTAGGAGTGATTTAAATTTTACGGCTACCACACCCACTACTTAACTATCGAATGAACCCGATCGTGTGAAACACCGCAGAATTCCTGCACGACTCGTCACTCGAGTCTCTCTGCATCACGACAAATACATTGCCGGCCCTAGCCTCCGCACCCGCGGTCTGCGCCCCCACCGGGCTGCTGCCTCCGAACTGCACAAGTAGACTGCCTGAAGCGAAAAGGGGCCGGTGGAGCGTCGCAGCGCCCTAGCTAGGTTCGCAGCGACCTTTAACTCTGGGCTTTCACACTCCGTCACATCCTGTCGGCGAGCGCGTGGTCCTGAGCGTCTCCCCTACGTCACGCGGTCACCCTGTTGTCACACCTATGTTTTTGCACGATGCTACACCTCTTACATTCTTAATATCTCTCTTTCTTTGGTTCACAGCCATGTGGCTGGTTGGCAGTCCCGAAGCCCCTAGTGCAGTAGTATCAAGGTCTTGTTCTGGTGGCAGTGGCACGAGTCGTGGCTCCGTAGCATGCCACGCAGCTTCTATGTTCAACTAGCGTCGGAAAAGAAACTATTAGTAACCCCTGCCGTTTTAAAATAGGGATGGCGTTTGTCTCTGGTGGCGGGGTGAGGAACAACGCGAAGGGGACGATTCGTCGTGCACTCGTGCCACGGACTCCCGCTCGTGACCTCGAACCTTGACAACACTGCCCTAGCGCCTTCTTGTGAGACTGGTCCTGGGCAAGTGTACCTAGGTAGTTTGCTATTACTTTCCCTGCGGGAATAGTGCGCCAATTTTGACGGTTTGGTTTGAATACTAGGTCGCGCAGGCTACAATATCCACAATCTTATCCAGTAGTTTAAATTGAAACTCTGATTGGTTCTAAATTGCTAGAGGATTTAATTTTATCGGGATCGTCTGAGTACTTTTCCTGGGATCTGTTTACATGCTGACAAGCGTTACATGCCTGCCTTCAACCGGTTTGAAACTGGCCGGTAGCTTTGAACCTCTGCTCTGTTCCTCCTTGCGCCCATTCAGCCTCTTCTGCTCTCTTCTTCCTTGCGCCCATTCTACCTCTTCTGCTCTGTTCCTCCTTGCGCCCATTCAACGTCCTCTGCTCTCTCTTCCTCGTTGTGCCCATTCAACCTCTTCTGCTCTGTTCCTCCTTGAGGCCATTCGACGTCCTTTGCTCTCTTCCTGGTTGTGCCCATTCAACCTCTTCTGCTCTGTTCCTCCTTGAGGCCATTCAACCTCTTCTGCTCTGTTCCTCCTTGCGCCCATTCAACGTCCTCTGCTCTCTTCCTGGTTGTGCCCATTCAACCTCTTCTGCTCTGTTCCTCCTTGAGGCCATTCGACGTCCTTTGCTCTCTTCCTCGTTGTGCCCATTCAATCTCTTCTGCTCTCTTCCTCGTTGTGCCCATTCAACCTCTTCTGCTCTGTTCCTCCTTGCACCTATTCAACATCTTCTGCTCTGTTCCTCCTTGCGCCTCACTGCGCTCCACCCACTTCGGTTCGCTGTGTCCATCCCTTTCCCCGATCGCTCGTGGCTCCGTCCTCTCACTCCTCGCTCGCCGTCTTTATACGAGGTATTGATCACGACTTTGCGAGGACTAAAGAATTTGCAACTCCTCAGAATTAGAAAGGTACAATTATGTAACAAGATTTATTTGAAAAGTTTGTTATTTTCAATGACATGAAACTGAACTGGGCGAAATTAAAACATGTTAACACTAATAGAGCTCAAAATATAGTAAGAAACAAAGGCAAACTTGTTGCTAAAACAAAAAAAAAGAAGCTTTCAAATTGTCGTTCAAATACTTAAATTTAAAATACTGGGGCATGTAAAGTGTATGTGATATGTTCTCAGATGTAAAGGCTTTTGAAAACAAATTGAAAATGCTTAAAGAAGACAATAATAAGTATAAAATATTGCACGTTGTAAGATTATTTTTATCGACATTAAAGGTAGGAACCATGATTTTCCCTGTTGACTTATGTATAAACAGTAGAGGTAATTGAAAGAGAGTTTAAAGTGTGTTTCATTAATCTTCATGACCGTACAAATTAAACCTGTGTTTAAAAATTCTTTTGAAGTGAATATTTTGAAAGTTCAAGAAAATTTACAAATTTACATTAAATTTTAAGCGAAAGATGCATTGAATACCTCAACCATAAGTAACGATATTTTTGTGTTCTTCTCTAGTCTTACCATTTGCTTTCCTTGACTAAAGACGTTTGAGGCTGGCATGATGATTCTTCGGGAGCATTTACATTTGAAAAAAAAGAAAGAAAAGATTTTCCCACAAGAAAAGGATTAAGATCACGATTCAATCGAATCTTACAGGCAATCATTTATATAAACTTTAAAGAACGTGCACAACCAACTCTTAAGTTGATATTGATCAGCTGGCGACCGATAAAGAAGCCCATCATCGCATAAACTGCTTCTTCCAAAACGAACGTTTTTAAAACTCCAAATGTAAATTTAATTGTCCTGTTTCAGTTACCAACAACTGTTGCAAAAGTGAATGTGTGTGTGTGTGTTGATATATTTTTTTCTAAAATTTATTACATTCTTGAGCTTGCAAATACTGACGATAAACGTTTATGTGTTGTGTTCATTTATATTGGCTTCTTAATTACAACTGTGTTGTAAACATCCTCAACGTAATCTTTCACTAAATTATTATATCAGCATATTCCAAGCTTCTTTTCAATGGAATTAATGTCATACTATTAAAACTATTGAACTATTGTTAATATTTTAAAGTTGTTGAATAAAAGGTAAGTTGGAGGTATGTGCAGTCAGCAAGCTCTTACGGCTTAGACCATGCGGCTTGCATGTATGAAAAGGTTGCCGACTCCTGATCATCATTCATGGTTTTGTTGTCCCATTGTATATTTCAATATTATGTATACATTGATAAAATCCAAATAATGATAGTAAAGATACAAAGAGTGCAATAAAAAAGAATTTAGCACTCACACTACATTTTGCAATCCTTCAGAAACTTACAATGTTTTTATTATGCTTTCGCTTAAAATAATATAGCAAAGGCACCTTGTAACGCCTATTATGTTTACGAATGTTTCATATAAAATAAATAAAATTAGATTGCGACAAACAGACCCACTTGAGTCGGGCTCGAGGCAATTTCGCTCGAGCGCTACTGCATGTAATCCAAAATTTGCTAGGTGCCAGCCAAGAAACGGAGGGGACGTCGCGGGTTAAAAGGGCTCGCCCTTAGAAGCCCTGCGAGTGACTAAAATTGAGACTTCACCAAGTGATTTTGTTTGTTGTTTTTCTTTTACCCTTTACAACCAAGTGTAATTCAATCACGTTTAACCACGTCAAGTTTCGTAAAGCCATGAAGTGAAAAAGTAGGAATGAAAATTGAATTTTGCCCTGGGCTAACTGAAATAACGAGAATACTAATTTTTATTTCTGCTGTAGAAGCAGCAGCACTACAGGAATCGAAATAATCTTTAATCCAGTCGGTTGTATTACATCAGAAACGAAAGCAAATTATTTCAGAAAGGATTACATTTTATGATCAATAATTTCGTAAATATATCAGAATAATTTTTATTAACAGTAACAATTACACAACACATTTAGTTGTTTTATACGTAGAACGGTAAATAATAGCGATAATAAATGGAATATTACCCTGAAAGTTCAAGTTTGTTGCTTATGTTGATAAACAGCTCATTCAAACATCAAAATTAAAACTGGAAAATATTCATCGAGTTTCGAGTAATTGATGTAACCTTCATGAGGATGATGAAATGTTGATCAATTTGAATTTCAGTTTTTGTTTATACACAACTTATTGTTTTTAATGGCATAGCTAGGTATAGTAAAGTAAATGATCCTCATTAAGTTCCAGCAAAAAATGGTTACTATTCACACAAGTTTCACAGAGTTCGGGGTCTCATAATATTAAACAGTGGTTTAACCCATTAATTCTCAAATTAATTTTGTGCGCATAGCGCTCGTCCATTATCATCACCGCAAAGTCATTGTTGGACTATCTGGTAGCATGCTTTTCAACTTAAGTGTGCTAATCTATTGGTATTTTGCTACAGCTCAACAACTTAGAGAAAAAACACCATGGCGTCACTTACCTCAGGAGGCATGGCGAAGCCATCCCCACTGCTCGCGAGGGGGAGCTCAGTTGAAATCAAGGACCGCCTGCAACGATAACTGATTCGCCATTGCAACTTCGTTCTCACATTTCAACAGTCTACCGTTCCGGACGTTCGTCGAGGCCAGGCTGTCTTCTTCCCGCCAGCCCAGGCTGAGGCGGCGGCGGTGGCGGCGGCGGTGGCGGCTCCTCCTCCCAAACGGGGACGTCGAGTCTCTAAGAGAGGGAACCATCGCCTCCGACAGTTTTCGCGCATGCGCAGTCCATCATATGTTTGTATGAGCGTAGTTGTTTGTTTTTGTTTTTATTAAGTAGCAAAACCGATAGACTTTAGCTGCATGCCCCGTCACCTACGGTGCGGATCCAACCACCGTTTGCATTACACCGGTCTCTCTCTCTCTCCGACTTCACCACAGGCATATACAGTTGGTAACAGTCTTGTTTGTACAGTCCATCATTTGCTCGAAAAATCGTTAATTTTAAGTAGAAAATTAGTACTAATGAATAATATATTACAAGATAATTGAATAATTTCAATTAAATAAAATGTATCTTTGTACACCTAGACGAAACGGCCTTGAATATGAAGTTCACCAGCACATTTTGCTGCTGGAAATCTTCCTAGCGGCTTGTTCCCGAGCGACTCAATGTGCTGGTGAATTTCAGATTCAAGGCCATTTCTTCTAGAAAGTACAAAGTTACATTTTATTTAACTGGAATTATTCAATTATCTTGTAATAAATGTTCATTAGTACTAATTTTCTACTTAAAATTGACGATTTTCGAGCAAATGATGGACTGTACAAACAAGACTGTTACTATGTACGTGACGCGGCGTCCACCCGGACAGCCGAGAAGTTAAGACTGTTACTGACTGTAGCAGCGAAGCACGATTTTAGATGCGGATTGGCGAGTGCCGGCGTGTGTGTGTGTGTTGCAGGCAGCAAGCGCCAGATCAACTTCACGCCGCGCCTGGGGCGCGCGTCGGCGGCGTCGGCGTCGGCGGAGCAGGCGGAGGAGCAGAGCGCGCAGGCGGCGCGCGCGCGCGCCCCGCCCTTCGCGCCGCGCCTCGGCCGCCGCGCCTCGCAGCCCGGCGCCGCCCCCGCGCTCGCCCCCGCCAACGCCCTCGGCGCCGCCTCCGCCGGCGTCCTGCCCTTCGCGCCGCGCCTCGGCTAGACGCCGCCCGCGCCGCCCGCGCCGCTCCCGTCTTTTACTATTACTATTATTATTGAATAAATGCGCTATTTCTGACAACCAACTGCGTACGCTTTCATTTACGCTCGTTACCACTGTCACCTTCAAATCGGCTGAAGTGGCTGATGTCACTGCAGTTCCTCTCACCTGGAGGTCCTAGGGTTCCACTCCAGACGCTGGCAGGATTTTCGACACTAGCTTCAGAGCTGTAGGTCGAATTCGACCGCTGTCTGGAGGAGAATTCTAGCGGCCGGCTGCTCTGATCGGTAGTTTTCCGTGGTGTCTCCGATCAACATCAGGCGAATGCGAAGCAGTCCCTTAATAAATGGGCCGCGGACCGCGCGCGATCTTTACCTCCTTTTTCCTTGTCCAATTCTCACCCATTACTTACACAATCTTACGCTTACATGCACTACACTACCACACGTGCCGGGAGAGTAGTCGGGCGCTTAGAGCCGGCTGGGGCGGTGCCCCGTTGGTGAGAGATGGTGGTTGGGGAGAAAACCCCATAAGCCGTAAGGGCCCCGTAATAAAACCCCGAATGCCTCGTAAGTTGTCACTGGATCTCCCGTCAAGCGAGGAAGATCACCGCCTCCTGCAATAATAAACATACACCATGACACTACACTTACGCAATTAACAAGTTTAGCTCTTGACCCACCAGGAATCACCGATTAATCAGTTATCTTCAAGGTCAAAGTTAATTAATCTTTCAGTTTAGAAATAACTTTTAATTTAATAGCACTGGGATGAATCAAATAAAAAATGGAGAAAATGCATAGCCTCTTTACAATGCAGAACAATTATCACAGCACTTTAAAAAACCCCGGCACTCAATTCATTAAAAGATTCGACTTATACTAGTACTCTTATGACTGGTTTTACTCGATTTGGCCTTTACGCTGCTTTTACACTGGCAAGTGATTGCTGCAAGTAGTTGCACCAACGATTCTGTTTGTGGTTCGCACTTCACACCGACAAACGCAAGCTGGAGCAAGACTCCAGCTCCGTTTCGTCAGAAAGTTCAGAAAGCAGTTGGCAAACCATTTACAATGAAGCTGTGGAAGTCACGACTTGCCCTGTCTCTCACATGTGTTTTTGTAAAATTAGTGAAAGGAAACCAATCTGAATCAAACCATATCCAAAACTCTAATTTTAGGCTTTTCTTAAAATGTAGGCTCTTGTGAATGTTCGAAAATCGTGGACGCTCTTAGCTTTACTCTAAAGTTAGCAGCGCCCCCTACAAAACAAAACATAATAAAAGTGCATTCAAAATTATTAGGCATTTTCGGTTTTTGCTAAACAGCGCGTGCAGATCCCCGAAATTTACCACGATCAAATATGCACTAGACTTACGGGATAAATGACCTTAGCCGTTCATGCATCCAGCAACACTATTAAATCAGTCAGTCGCCAATATTTCCTGTCTTATCCCGTAGCGTAGCTAGGACCTTCTTTTTTTTCGAAATAACTCTCTAACATGGAATTGCAGCAGTAATATTATAGCAATAGTAATAGCCCGTGTTACATACTATAAAGAGCAAGGGCCTCCCACTTTCAGAAGGATGGTTAAAGATTAACCTATTGTAATTTTTTTTGTAATACTAAATAGCAATACTAAATAAGCCACAATTAAATATTCCGATGAAGAGTATTTTGTCATTCAATGTGTGTGAAATAAATAATGTTTGATCAGGAACCCGAGTATTGGAGAGGGCCCTCGAAGTAGGCAAGCATACTGTAACATATTGGCTATTTGGGTATGGGCGGAAAGGGATTACCAACAGGAAATCGCCTTCGCAAAGCAGGAAGAGAAAGGTTCCCTAGAGAAAGCACCCAAAGACTGAACAAAGGGCAGGCCATTCTAGAGGCAGGGCGGGGGAGGCGGCGTGAAGTAGGAGGTCACGTGAGCCTCCAGTTTATAAGAGAGTAGACGAAGGGCGCGGGTTCTAGGGAAGGAGTGAGGACCTCGTGCTGATGCACAAATTTGCGCCAGGGCGGTGCAGCGGCGAGCAGGACTCGCGAAGCAAGTTACCTATTGACGCGCCTGCGGGGGTTTGTGTCCCAGATGCGGTCACGTAGGAGTGACGCTGTGTGCGAGCTCCGAGTAAGGTATGGTTGAGATCCACCACTCACACATCAAGCGGTTAAGATCGCTCCTGCGATCAAGGCACATAACGGATTGATGCGCCTGTAAGGACTTTCTGTCCGAGTGTGACATCCGGTCACGGAAACTGGGATTTGTGCGCACTTCGAATTAACGAGTGCCGAGTGCTACTAGTTAAACCGATTCTCAATCGGATTTGGGATCGCTCCCGCGATCAGGGGATAGTCGACGGTCTAACAGAGCGATTGTATAAAATGTAACCATTTAACTGTACATATTTGTTTGTAAATACAACTGTATATATGCAAGTTCTGTGTCTGTGTTCGCTGTAAGTACCCATGACTTCACAATACCATTCGCAGGGCGAGACCTTGAAAACCTCCCATACTCAGCATTCCTAGGAGAGTTCAGCGCGCCGTCCCCCATGATTGAGGGCCCATCGGCCGTGCAGAATTTTCCACGATCGCTGCACACTCTTAAAAGTCACTCGGTATAATATATTTAAATAAGGTTCAAAATAATGTATCAAGCAGATGTATTTCAAACATGCAACGGTGCAGTGCGGTTTATTGTGTATTAAAGGAAATGACAACTCAAAAAAATACGGCAAAATTATTATAAAATGTTTAAACTAAGTTACTTTTATTCAACAGGAGTGGTACTATGCGCTGAAAATAGAATTTCCCACATTTTGCGCATTTATTTCAATGTACACTGGTTAAAAGACGATCTAGAAGTGAGAAATATTTAACTATCATGTTAACAAATATAATAAAATTCGTTCATTCATTACAGGATTATAATATATCTTTATTTTATTTTAAGAAAGTAACGTACGAAGTTGGAATAGTTTTGAAAGTAAGTTGGCAGCAAAGATGAAAGGTATTGGCGGGCCTTGCAGCTTCCAACATCTCCCGCGTCAATGATATTTTCTGAAACGCGGCATTGTGACTGAGTTTTCTAATTCGTTTCATTTTGGTTTGGATTTGTAACGAAATATCTTGTGCATCTACTTTTAGTAAGTTATTTAAATAGTTGTTGTTATTGAAAATTCGTCGAGATATTTAGATAATTATTATTAGTTATTTGTTGTAGAAAGTAGTTCGTTATTAGTGGAATTAACTGGCGGCATTTGCGTTGTCATTTATTGTGTTATTAAAGAGTTCAAAATTTGTATTTGCTATGTTCGGTTGCCATTTCATTAAAAGTCACTAGTTAATTGTATTAATAGTATTGTATAACTAGTTATACATAGTTATACATAACTATACATAACTTGTACCCTCGCCGCCACATAGAATGAGCAACGGCACCTTCTGAAGTCCCAATCCTTCTGCACATTCTGGCAGCACTGTACGGAGGATAACGCCATCTGGTTCTTTCACAGTTAACTATTACAAAATAACATTCTCTACCAACTGCCATCGCCTGAGAAGCTGATAGGGCACATTTCCCCCAGTTTCACCCAATCATCATCTCTAGTATGAACGTTCCCTATTGTAATATACAAAATATTACGGAACAAACGCCGCGCCTTGATCTGGACGGACGGAGCTGTAATACACAAAATGTTATAAAACAAACGCCGCGCTTAATCTGGACGGTCGCGGTTACTAGGTAACGAAGGTTGTTGACGGGCTAGAAGGGGGCGCTGGACTAGAAGAGTAGTTGGTGGTTGACTGGCATCCTGGTGGTAGCGGCGTATGTAAGCTGAATTATTTAAGATGGACATCGACGCGAATAAGGAGAACAAATTGTGGAACAAGAGTGCAAGAAGTGAGCAGCAAGAAAGAAGCAGCAAGACCGGCGCGAAGACGGATTTTCGGCGCGGAAGTCAAGGGGCTATGAACTGCGGGGCCATCGTTTCACAACGCCAGACAATCCGGTACCGTGAATCTAATACATGAAATCAAGCAAGAGAATTTTTATATTGTTAATCTCAAATCACATTCTTAATAAACAAAACTTATTGTTGTGCCACTTTGTATGTAATTCCTTCGGAATATAAATAATTTCAGACTTCCAGGCTTCTCTGTATAGAGGGCAATCCAGTGACAACCAGCCTGCAGGTAAGCGTGCAGGTGTGTCAACACATAGAACCCACAAACTGAGCTAGCATAGCAAATTAAATTAGATTAAAGGTAAAGACAAAAACATTATTTTATCACACTATGGATAGGTGTGTTCATCCTAAGGCTTGAGAGTATTGGCGCAGAATGCACAGGGGGCGGGGTAGTCTCGTTGCGTCCTAGTGGAAGCCATTCAATCGCATACAAGCAATATATCAAGAAAGTTAATATCATTCATTACAAAATAAAATATTCAGCACATGCAATAGAACTAGTGGATTTGAAAAAGTTTATGCATTGCTTTTTTCTCATAATCCAGATTAACTTGCGAAAATTCAAATTAGTAATATCATCCCCTCTTTTAATGTAAAACAATTGAAGTATGATAACGAATATTACGAAACCGAGACGAAAAAATGAAGTGGACGGAGGCGGCTCCAGGATCGATAAAATGTTTGTGAGTGGGAAGTTTTGGCGAAGTAATAATGTTCAAATATCAGTTTTTACGAAATTTAACATTTTAGCAACAATTAAACTTTATATTTAGTAATAATTTTTCCTCTCTTGTCAAAATTGTTATTTTGCAATATTCACCTCAGAGACAATTTGAGGACACTGCCGGGTTGCATAGTGCACATTTCGAAATTGTTTATAACATTGTTAACTGTTGCAAAATTGTTAATTCGCAGTTTTTAGTTCTGGGACATCAGGGGACCCTTCTAACTTCAGAATTTCAAAGATTGGAAATTGTTAATAAATTTGCAAAATTTGCAAAAAACTTTATTGTCTTTTCTAAACTGCCTTCAAACAAGATGCAAAATTCCGCAATCCAGTCGGCGCTATCGCCTTTCGTTTTTGAGATATGTAATTGTTTATAAGAAATTCGCATGTCATAACTCCCATTTTGTGGGCGGATTCAATCTTTTCGCAGTTCCCTCACAAATCTACCCTTCAAGCCGTTTTGCAAACGTAACGTGCATGTAGCGGCACTCATTTTCCACCCGACGGTGACAGCACAATGCTATTTGAAACTACCTTCAGAATGCTTATCTTTGCTTATCGAGTCCAAATCACGGGAACTTGAGTTCTTACAAATGTTCTCTAAATACGTAAATGCTAAGAAGGTCATCTTATGAAAACGCACGAATTCTCTGAGCATATGAAAGAATCAGTCATTTCAAAGACGAACCCACTTCCTTAATAACCTCCACCTTCCTTAATAGTAATAACATCCACAATTTTGTTAATATATTGTGTTCTTTAAATGCGTCCCGTGTCTCTGAAAAGCAAACATTATCATTATCATTTAAACTAATTATAACCATACTTAGGATCAATAAGTTTCTTTTCAACTTTTGTTGCGCCTTGGTGACGCGTCCACAAACTCTTGTGGGGTATTGAACGCTTGATATAATCCTCCTTGAAATTCTATTTTTAATGTTGTCAGTCATCGTCAGCCATTTACTTTTATCCCTTCGGCCAGAGGCATGTTCACATCTCCATTTAATCGTTTGTAGAAAATAATTAAAGTTGGTATTATTAGCAACGAAATTGTAGCGTTTTATTGAATTTCAAAGGACTGCTTGGATATTTTGGGGTTTAATGAACAAAATGTAGCTACCTGAATTTGACGCTATGAAGAGTAAACGAAAAAATGAAACAAAAGTCAACAATTAAACTATCATCAATATTCGTGCTAAATGATATGAATATACGAAAATGAATGGACGTCTAACACGTGATTGTAAAGAAACTCACATATAAAATGTATAGAAACGAAGTAAAAATAATACCATTCACAGTACTGAAGCATACAGAAATATAACTAAAGTACTGAACGAAAAAGAAGCGGAATACCACGCATTTCAAAGTAAAGAAGAGCATTCTGTGTCGTACTTTATTGTATTTACTCATCAGTGAACAAAAAAGAAATAAAACATGAACGTGAATCTTAGGGCAACATTGTTCGTAACATATAAAGTGCGATATTGGGTAATCATGAAACCTCTCTCTCTCTCTCTCTCTCTCTCTCTGCACATTATAGACTTAGAACCACACAAAAACAACAATGGAATTTAAGAAATTGACAAATTTTAGAATGCAATCTCAAATTTGAACCACCATGTAAAAAGAAAACACCAGTTCAATGCCATCGGTGCCCAAAATACGGTCATACGAGAACATACTCTAAGGCAACGCAAATAGATGCGTAAAATGCGGCTTTTAATATTTAACAATTGAGCATCGAAAAGATAAAACACAGCCGGCTAAATGCGTTCTGAGTTCACGAAAACACCCAGGACGAAACCCAATTAGAAATGTCAAATACACCAAAATTATATAAATAAACGAAACCGAGAAAAGAAAGAAATATCCCCACTGTTAAAAAATCACTAAAAAGTCCTCGTTACTACAGAATTTCCTCCCCTCCTTTCTCACTTCATTCAAATAATACATTTTTTCAACTCAGAAAATTCCCCAAAGTTAAGGAACCCTCCCCATTCACAGAAAAATACCATTTATTGCCCCCCTGCTTACATATCCAGTAATCCGTTAGAACCCTCCCCCATATAATCTAACTTACTACCCATCACAAATAGACATGTGCAAAGTAATCGAAAATTCCTTCCAAAGATAAGAAAACATTATAAAACAGCAATTCGAACAAACAGGATCACTACATTAATATCCAAAATGCAGAAATGAAGCTAGCAAATAAAATTATACTCTGGAACGCGAATGGATTAATCCAACACCGCAGAGAAGTAATAACTACATAAGATATTCTTCGTAGAACCAAAACTAAAACATAAGATATCTTTGTGACGATCCTTGCTTCGTGCCACACAAGACTGTCTACAGGGACGTAATGCCACTGGATGATCTCATTTCACCGGCAGTACAGGTTTAGGGATTCTCTGATACGAACAGAGTGTTATATTTCGAAACGTCCGTCCGACGGTCCGTTTGTCAGTCTGTGACCACACTAATGTCTAAACTATTCGTAGAATTTTTGGCAAAAAACATACAATTATCGATCTGCCCCGACTCGAGGCCCTGCAAATTGAAAATAATTCTTTAAATATTATGGATGATATAGTTGAAGCGATTTTTTCTCCAGAAGAAATTAGTTCTTGACTGTAAGTTCTTGATACAATATTACAAAAACTTATCTGAAAATATTTGTTGTTTTCGCGTAATGTTTATTGAAATATGAGCAAAATTAAAAAATATTAAAACTAAGATTTTCTCAAAACGGAATCATATTTTTGTTCTTTCACATACTCTATGGATAAGCGCTAAATTCACTGAATAAAATGAAATAAAATTTATTTTGATGTATTATTTGTTTTTTCAAGAAATCGTTTGCAACAAATGTAAGTTTTTGATACATCTCTCATGTCAGTAATATTTACATTACGGGTGTTTTAATCCATAATTGCATTTGTGAGTGTAATTGCTTCAAATGATTTAAACTGCAGTTTCTTTAAAATTCAAAACTCTTTCTCGTGAAAATGAACTAAAATATTTGCATTTTCGTAACAACGCTTAAGCGACAGTTTTTCAACAATTTCTCCAAATGTATAAAAGAAGGTTCTGCCCTCTATGATATTCTAAAAGTCGTATTTCAGTTTTATCGATAAGAAAGCGAATAATTGGGAGTACACAAAAAACTAGTGGTTCTAGAACTGCACGTACTTTTTCACATTATTTCAGAATTTACCATTTTCTAAAATTCTGAGACTTGGACAAAAATGATATCTGCGCCATTCTTTTCATGCTTTAATGTTCTATTGGTGAAAATAAATTTAAGAAAATGTTTTCGGGCATTTTTTGAGAAAATGTTTTCTTATAAAGTACTTAAATTTTAAGCATAAATTACGCAAAAACTACTCTTTTTCTCAAACAATTTTAAATGGCCGTTTTTAAAGAGCTGAATTTTTAGAACGGATTCTGTTTAAGGCAAGAATCTCTACCTTCACATTTGTAGTTTTGAAATGTTAAGATTAAACAATTTTCGAAAATACAGAGTTCGCCAGAAATGAGACTTTTTTTCTGTCGAGGAGAAAATTTAAAGAGAACTAGTGGTGCTACAAAATGGCACAGACTTTCCCGTATTAGTTTTTTATTTCCTTTGGTCTTGGCTAGCTATTCGAACTTGGTATATACTTTTGCCAGCTACCATCTATCGCCAACCAAAATTACTTTTTTTAAAACATTTTTTTAAATTTTCCATTTTCTTAATAGTAGAACGGAAATATTATTTTGAGAATATTAAAGAACAGTGAAAACTTCTCTTAAATGGCAATTTTCCTTAAAAAATTTGGAGCCATTTTTAAGAGAATGGTGTTTCACCGCTACTGTAAATGCGAAATTTGAAGCTCTTTTTCATAGGAATCTTTTATGTTTTCGAAAAACTTTATTTGAAGTCATTTAACCCTTCTGCTACTGAGGGAGGTAACTGAGTTACCCCAACGGATATTTTATATTTCTTATCATCTTATAACTTTCTTACATTTTTGATATCTTGTGTAGTTTTTTTACATATTTATTTAAACTATCATTTTGGAAAAACCTGCGTATTTTTTGTTCTTAGTCAAGCTGAAGTTACTACCTTAGACCCGTTGTTATTCGACGTTCGGGATTTAGTAACGTGGTTTGAGGTTATATTATGAGTGGGAGAAGGGAGATGGTTTTGTGGACATTCCTACGAAGAGTTATTGAAGAACTGGTGCGTTAATATGTGAACAAGTCGAAGAATTACAGTCTTGAAAGTTTTGAAAAGTTATTAATGATTCACAATCCAAGCGATTTGTGTGAAGAAGATCGTGAAGTATAGATTGTTTTTTGAGCGTGATGAAGAAAATATATAGGTTATAGATGAAGTGGACGATATTATTTGTGCTGAAGACAAGGAAAACGTGAATGATGACGTATTCATCAGTTCAGGAGAGTATTAAGTGAAAGAGACAATACAAATAGTGCAATGTGCTCTAAAAGGACATCATTTGGCATTCGTGACCTCTTCGTTGTGGACGAGGTCCTGCATGTAAAATATATATTGTTAAAATCTCTAAATACTTTATTAATGTATCAAAATAATGTTTAACCTACAAAACCAAAAAAATATTACGGCATTGACGGTAAAAATATTGAAACTCAACTGAATTTTCCGTGGGGTAAATGTTACCCCCTTTGGTATTCGACGTATGCGAAATACCTCGTTAGTCGAAGGATTAAATCACTTTAACTCAAAAATACAATAGGGTCATTCTTTTTATATTCGACCAACAAAATTCCCGACAATTTTCAAATTACCTAAAAACACTTTCTTAACTTTTGTTTTGTGGTAAAACTATGAACAAATACAATCTTATATTTTTCTTTTCGGTATTTTGCATGTAATCATTACAAAACCGTTTTTCATGAAAATACGATCTTCCTCTGCAGACGACATGAACTTGATAAAACGTAATGTTAAGATTATTTACATAAATTTTGTTTGCATATTTTTCAGATTCCTTGAAGTTCTTTTAAGTGCAAAAGAATAGAAATAACACATTTTATTGCGTTTCAGAAACATTTGTAACGTCATCATTGTAAAAATTATGAAATATTTTCAAAATTTATTTTCCAAAATATACCATCTTCAATTTTCAATATTTCTACCGAAAATTCGCATTTTTTACGCAGCATTACATAAATTTCCCTATACTACGTATATTATTCCGAATATAGATATGGATACGGAAAAGTAAAAATTGGAACAGCTTTTTCAAGGAAAAACTGTCTATATTTCGCACAAATTATGCAAAAACACTCATATTATTGATAAATTGTAGTACATGACCTTAATTTCAAATGTATCTTTAAACAACACTGCTCATGAAAAAATCTCTAACTTCAATATTGTAGTTGTGGGAAGGCGCCGAAAACATTTTTGGACGTCTTATTTTTCGAAAAATTAGTTATTTCAACGAAAATGTGACCTTCACCATTCACGTGAGCGTTCTTTACGCTATCCGAGGCCAAAGTTAATCAACATTTTTGAAGCCATTTTTGAGAAAATCATGAAAATATTGAGGCTCTTGAAAAAAGAACCCTCAAAATCAAAATGTCCATTTAAAACTCAGAGGGCCTTGACTTCCTTTAAATCGATCGAGGAATATTAATTCGGAGAAAATCGGCAGAACGGTTTAGGCGCTAGCGTTGCCCGCAAATAAAGGAACGGAGGAACAGACAAAGAGACGTTTTGCCGTCAATCCATTTTTCTGTATCAAGATCCCAAAAAACATGGATTCTTATTTCACATCGTGTTAGAGGAAGTAATTTGCTATATTCTTGTATACGTACACGATTTACCCACTTATTCTTTACCAGGACCTGGCAATAAGAGTTGTTCTGTCGAAAATTCGCCAGTACACGATACAACATTTTCTCTTGTCACGAAATAAGTATAAGAAAGTAAAAATGTATTACAGGCGCCTATAGATAGTTGCTGTAAAGAGGATGGGAAAAATCGAAAAGCTAACTCAGACCAAACGTATCAAGAGACTAACGAATACGAGAATATCGAGTTGCTGTTTTAAACTGAGGGTTGTTTCTACTTGTAAAAAGCAGTATTTTACGCCTCTGAAAGGGACAGGTCTCACATCCACTAGTGAGATAGCTAGTTCTTGTGTGGCTTGGTTATTCTGAGGTATGTGAAAGAATTAATAGGAAGTTGTTCAATTTTCTGAGCCGTGAGTGAAAATATTGATTTTTTTTGGCAACGCTGCGTAGCCCCTTATCTCATTTCACCTGGAGTCGAAAGTTCTTCCAAGCGGAATTGGCAAGACGGTAGTAGCTTGAGGCGTATAAGAGAAAATCGATAATCTTTCTCAACAAAGAGATGAATTTATTCAACTCGTTTATGAACTATAATATTCGTAGTAAGCAAGAAGACATCACTAATATTGTCGCCAGAATCAGTCATTTTTTTCCGTTAAACGTTTGCCAGAAATAGTGTTTTGGAACGAAAAAAAATACGGTTAATTTTTTTACTCAAAATCTGTACTGTCTTTGTTGTGTGTTAAAGACAGAAAATATAAAATATATTTCTACATACATCTGAAATTGTTAAATAATAATATAACATTGTAATTAACTCCAATAGCATAATCAATATCCAGGAAAATTTCCACTTTCAATACTCTTTTTCGAGAAATTTAATTTTGTAATGAATTAAGTTTGAATGAATAGTTTAGTAAGTTGGTGGATTTTTTGGTAATAATGGATAAAAATACCTACGCACACTGGGATTTGAACCCGCTAATCCCCGAGGTCTGGAATAGTATCTCTGTGACACTGAGACATCCATTCCGTGTTTCAGAGTGTTTCTTATAACAATACATTTCTTATCCACGAAACTTGAAAGCAATATTACTTATACAAAAAATTAATGTCAATTAAATTTCAATGGGCAGGAATCACAGAAGTTTTTCAACTATTTACCGCTCAATGGACGTGAAAATATATACGATCTCCGATAAAATAAATGTAATCTAAATAGTTGGGTCTAGAGAACGCAGCTTTGAAAAATCTAGCGCAATCTGTAGGGTTGTGTGTCCATCGCCATTAACCCCTCACGTCAAGATATTTTCAACAGGAAATATTACATTTTCTTGTCGACACACGAATGAATATTTTTTTTTACTTTCTATAAAGAATATTAGAACTTTGAATCATTTCAGAGAAGAAAAATTGCTACACAGAAGAAATACATTTATAAAGATATAAATATGAATTTCACTGTTTACTCTGAATTTCCAAAAATTACAAAGAAATGAATATTTTTCGGCATCTTATTAAAACTTGAATATTGAAGATGGAGATTTTTCCTTCAAATGAAATTTCTTCTCCGTATTTAGTTTCTAAAACTTTATCCTGTTAATTTTTTGAAAATGTTGCTTGTTTTCCCTTAATTTTACTTGGAATGTGGACAATATTAGAAAATATTAAAAGCAAGATTGGATGGAATGGGTTCCAAACTTTTTCAGTAACATTTTTTGTACGGATAATAGGCCTATTTAATGCACTGTGTAAGAAGACACAAATGTCATTTTGCTAAATATCTAGAAAAGTATTTTTTTATCTCTATCTTATGATGAATATTTACACTGTTGATATGTTTTATGCAATACTGCATTTGTAAATAGATGTGCTTCAAATGATTTTTAATGAATTTTGATGAAAACTCAAAAAGTGTCTGTGAAAACTAAATCAAAAGTGCAGAGTTGCAGAAAGCCTCAAACGATATTACCAAAAAACGGCTCCAAATGTTTTATCGAAAATATTCGTATTGGATTAGGTTTAACTTCTGTAATGTTGTTAATGTCACATTTCAGTGATATTTTAAAGGGACTGAAAAATTGAGAAAATATGAATTAAAAAATAAACAGTAAGTCTAGTTTCTTTTCATATAACTACGAAAATGATCTAAAACTTGCGAAGTTTGGCATACAGGGCGTCCCGCCAACTATGGGCCACCCCCATAACGTCTAAACGGTTCCCGAGATAGAAATGCAGTTTTCGTTCAACAATGCGGAATCATGATGCAAATACTGTGACGTAGAGATATTGTTCATAATATTTTTAGTTTTCGATAAATTTAATTATCTTTGATTTTTGAAATAGTAGCATGTATTTTTCTCACTAGCAATAGATAGATCATAAATAGACGAATGCAATGAAGTAACATATGTTAATGTTTTGATAGTATTTGACGTACAAAATTATACTTTCTGGAATGTGGTTTTAAATTAAGGGCACATGATTTCCTGTAGTAACCCTTGCAACTGTCCCCTTTGGGGAAAGTTTCTTTCGTGACGCCAGCACTTAAGGGGGAGAGGGGAGAGGCCGCGAAGGTCAACTTCCCTACAAGCGACAGCTCTGATTGCTGCAGCAGGAAAAATTGCAATTTTAATTTAAAATCTCATGACAGATAGTACCAATTTATGCACAAATTACCATCGTAATATTAACATGTATTACATCATTGCAATACTCTTTTTATGATCGATCTATTTCTATACTGCGGTTTTTGTAGGAAGAGCTCTGAAGATAACTCAAATCCCATCTTCGCGATGGAATATGTCACGGCATTTCGCGTCTTTTCTTGGTCTTGCCGGTAGAAGTCGCATGATCGCAAGCACTGCTTCATACGGTCGCGATCGTGCGAAATCTAGCGGAACGACTGTGAATGATACGAAATGCCGTGACATATTCCATCGCGAAGATGGGATTTGAGTTATCTTGAGAGCTCTTCCTACAAAAATCGCAGTATAGTGAGAAAAACATAGGCTCAATTTAAGTAATCAAAGATGATTAAATTTCTCGAAAACTAAAAATAGTTCAAACAATATTTCTTCACCACACCACTTGCCCCATGATTACGCATTGTTGAGCGAAAACTATTGCGATATCGGGAACCGTTTGGAAGTTATAGGGGTGGCCAATAGTTAGAGGGACATCTTGAATATCACCGGCTCGACCGTATACTAATGGAATCTCAAAACCTATGCTCCCAAGCTCAAATCACAGTCCGGAGAGTGATTTCGCGGATTTCGAAACACTCCCAAAGTAAGCTTTGGATTAATGTAGCGATTGTTAATTAAGAGGTGATACGTCATTTTTGCGACAACGTGCAATCCAGTTGGAATAAGCGAAATTTTCGCTCGGATTTAACTTGAATTTTATATTGCCTAATTCGTAAAAAGAACTCGAGAAATTATGCCCACCGCTAGTGTTTCAATATAGAGGGGACAATATTTTGACACACAGCAACAAGCAAAGAGTCGAACAGAGTTCCAATAAAACCTCGATTTGCACGAAATTTTCGAATTACGGAAAGTAATACTGAATTATCTAAGGATTTGAGAGTTAAAGTGTTTACAAAATTGTATTATAGTAACCACAAGGCAGAATATAAAGTGTTTTTATATAATGCATATGTTTTTATTCTTTCAATATTTGTGTTAAAAACTTTGGTAATTTTATGAGGGTTGTATAACTCACTTCAATATTTGTTATGAAATAACAATTACTGATTGCAATCGATATGAAATATAAGAGTGGATCAAATGGGTGCATTTCATTTCCATGTAATTACATTCATTAGACTTTTAGATATCTAAATATAATACCACATGGATAATGTTAAGATTATCATTGCTATTTGATTTTTTGAAAGTATGTTTTTTTTCGAAATAAGTTTAAGAGAAATAGTTGCAAACTTTTCTATTTAAGTATAGTTGGGAACATTAATTGCTGAGTTTTCCTGAATGTTTTGTTGAAAATTAAATATATCAGAACGTCAGGAAAGTTATGGCGTCTACTTACAAATCCAATATTGAAGTCAAAGATTTTTTCTTAGTGAAAGACATTAAAGACAAAATTAAGAGATGAATTTAAAGACAAAATTTGAATTAAGGTCATTGCAAAAATTTTTCAAAATATGAGTGTTTCTCACGTAATTTTTGTGTAAAATACAAAGAGCTTTTACATTTTGTAAACATTTTTCCCTCAATAAAAGGTTCCAATTCTTTTCTTTAAATTTTCTACTCGTATGTATTAAAGTACAATCAAAATATATGCATATACATGCATTATATACTATCCAAAATATGTAAGAAAAATAGAAAATATGTAAAATAATTGGAGACGAGTAGAGAAGTTCGATTTTAGGTCTGACAGATGTCCCCCTTATAGATATTAATTTTTTACCTTTGACATTTTTTTGAACGTTGCATATTTTTCGAATTATTTGGATTTCTCAAGTTAAATGGGCCACTCTGTATACTTGATAGATGTAGGTAATACGAAGTTCACCGGGTCATCTAGTTAATAATAAATCTAATCTAATGTTGATGAGGAGTTGGTGCTCATCTGAAGAGAAGTAATGTAGTGTCCGTGATGGATCCAGAAGTTAGAAGGTGACATGTGAGTACCCTCCAGCCTACTCCAACCTCGCGATAAGACAATGATATATAAAAATATTTGTTAGTTTTTGATCGAGTTACGAATGGGATGTACGAATCATCAGCAAGCAGGTGAATGAAATTACTTCTGCTTAAGATACATCCGTTCATCCTTGACACACGTACCCGGTTTTCAAGAAGTAGAGGGGGAGTAAATTTGACAATTCATGAAGACGGTCCGGTAGTCACTGAAGCGCATTGGACTTCTTTCTGAGAAAGATGATTTGCCGTGATATTGCAAACTTACATCTGAAATATTCCGTTTCAAGGTATAAATTTATTAAATTGTTAGGAAATATGTAGTAATAGCTAAAATATGTAGAAACATGAAATTAGACCAAAGTTTTTAAAATTAAGTAAAATAAAAATTGTTCTAATTCACCCAAAATGCCTTATCTCTATAAAATATTACTGAATGCAGGTAACTTGTTCCTGTAAAAATATGTATTTACATGAAAATCCGTTTCCTAATTATAAGATAATAAAAGGCTTCGTTGTTGAAATTTTAACGTTTGTGTAAATGAGTGCTCTCCAAGTGGCTTCGTTGTTGAAATGACTAACTCTGCTGAATATGTTCAGAGATTGTCGGTGTTTCCATAAGATGACCTTCTTGGCATTTACGTATTTGGGGAACATTTCTAAGAACTCAAGTTTCCATGATTTTAACTCGATAAGCTATGACCTCGCTCTTGGGTTCCAAAGCATTGTGCAAAAGCATAGGAGTGTCATGGTTAAATGGAAAAAGAAAGATGCGAATGCTATGAGGATTATTAATATGCAAAACCTTAATTTTAAAACGTAAGTTTCAATTGCAAAACTGCACTTCATTGATATTTACTCATTTACCTACGTAAGTTCCTATTCCTTTAATTAGTAATTTATGTAAATTAGCACATGCCAATACTGTACTACAACGGTATTTTTAGTTTTCGCATACTACATACTTGTCTCTGCAAAATTTCTCTCTTGTTGAAATTAAAAGTCCACATATTTAATTTCCATTGCCATGATTAGAAAGTTCTATTAACAAACATGTCAATATGATATTCTATCGGCATATGTATTGCATTGCGTCGGTACCGCCATGCAACATTTAAAATATGCTCTTTCTTGCTATTCAAATATAACATTTCCAGAGCTACCGCAAATAAAGAAGAATTATTTGCACTATGTTGTAAAAACACTTGCTGAAGAAAGCAATATACCTATTGATTAGAATGAAACTGTCAGCGATGTAACAAGAATGTATTAAATTCGGTTGATTTTCAGTAACTTATGTATTAAGACAAATTACTGACAGACAAAATACAACATTCTGATTACTTATTAAATAACTCTACTGGTTCTCTTGAAACATAAGATACTGAAAATGAACAGAATTTATTAACAGATGATCAACATAACTAGTAACCAATATAAGAATATATTAACATTTTCGGAACGGGAAAAAAAGAGAAGCTGTATGCCTTCATGTCTTCGGAAATTTATTGTTTGCTTCTATATTTAATTTAAATTATTGGTCAGAATTTTATACGCGATTTTATATGTCAATAATTTGCCTCCCAAAATTGACGAAGAAAAGAATTCTACTGGAGGAAAGGAAAGGTATGATTGGCTCTTATATCAAGCCCCGCCAATTTCGCTTTAAAAGGAGTAGAAAGAGGGGACAGTTTTGAGGAAGAAGCAACTCTGGTAGGTTACCAAAACCAATTACGGACTCGCCTCTTGCTCCAGAGTCCAGGATTGGTCGACAGCCGACCTGTATTACCTGAGTAGTATCTTTAAAATTAATTTCGTTGTAATATTTTCCACGCTAGCCAATAAATATAACGGTATATTTTTTGGTAAATAATGGATATAGAAATATGCATTATATATTCTGTTCATATTCGCATGCAAAACCTTCGACATTCAATTTGCAAAATAATTTGTTAATAAGGTAATATTACGTACACGAACTCAAATCTACGAACAGAAGTTTCACTGCCGTATTTAGAATAAAATGGAATGTTAGAAAGTTAGCAATACCTAACCAGCAACCATTTCCACCTCAATACATGAGAGCGTTCAGGCGGCCCATCTGCTTCCACCCCCTTCCTAAATTTAGACGTATACAGCGGAGAAACTAAGCGAGTCATTGCAGCGAGGTATTTTATAAACAATTGCATATCTCGAAAACGAAAGGCGATAGCACCGATCGGATTGCAGAATTTTGCATCTTGTTTGAAGGCAGTTTAGAAAAGACAATAAAGTTTTTTGCAAATTTTGCAAATTTATTAACAATTTCCAATTTTTGAAATTCTGAAGTTAGAAGGGTCCCTTGATGTCCCAGAACTAAAAACTGCGAATTAACAATTTTGCAACAATTAACAGTGTTATAAACAATTTCGAAATGTGTGCTATACGACCCAGGACGATCCTCTAATTGTTTCTGAAGTGAATAGTGCAAAAAAACAAGTTTAACAAGAGATGCAAAATTAACTAAATAGCTAAAAAAACTAAATAGCTAGTATAATTATTGCTAAAATGTTGAATTTCGTTAACACTGATATTTGAACACTATTACTTCGCCAAAACTTCCCACTCACAAATATTTTATTGATCCTGGAGCCGCCTATGCCCACTTCATTTCTTCGACTCGGTTTCCGAATATTCGTTTACATACATTCGTAAGTTGTTTTGCATTAAAAGAGGGGATAATATTACTATATTGAATTTTCGCAAGTAAATCTGGATTATGAGAAAAAGAAATGCATAAACTTTTTCAAATCCACTAGTTCTATTGCATGTGCTGAATATTTTATTTTGTAATGTATGATATTAACTTTCTTGATATATTGCTTGTAGGCGATCGAATGGCTTGCTCTAGGCAACGAGACTACTCCGCCCCCCTGTGCCTTCTGCGCCAATACTCTCAAGCCTTAGGATGAACACACCTATCCATAGAGAACGTTCAAACTAGAGATGATGATTGGGTGAAACCTGGGGGAAATGTGCCCTATCAGCTTCTCAGGCGATGGCAGTTGGTAGAGAATGTTATTTTGTAATAGTTAACTATGAAAGAACCAGATGGCGTTATCCTCCGTACAGTGCTGCCAGAATGTGCAGAAGGATTGGGACTTCAGAATATGCCGTTGCTCATTCTATGTGGCGGCGAGGGTACATAACTAGTTATACTATAGTATAACTAGTATAAATAGTTAATTGTATAACTAGTAATTGATGTGACTATTATGTTCCAGTATTTTTATAAGCTTTTAAAGACGAATTCTAATTAGTTATTTTATTTGAACATTTGGAAAATCTACAGTTATTTTTTAAGTTATTTAATTAGTAGATTCTTTTTTAGTATAGTTGTACTAATAGTTTCTAGTATTTTGTGCAAATAAATAGCTATGGTCAACCATGAACTCACACTCAAGTGTAAAACTTTACAAGTTTACCACCCTGCTAAGATCTTTGCAAAAAGAAGAAAAAATATTAGTTTATAAAAAGAAGCTGAAGATGATAAAATGCTTGTAACTAAGATTTGATACTGCGAATTTCGCAAAACCTGCATGTAGGTGGAGTTAAGTGCATTGTGTTGACTAAAATATATTTTATTTGTTATTTCTGTTATGTTGTTATTGTGGAATTAACAGTTCCATACAAATATTAAAGTTTTTTAGGTAACGCCCAAAAGTGGAATCAGTATGTTACTCATACTGAAAAAAATAATTTTGGATTATTAGTATAAAGAAATAATTTCTCCTCTGAAGATCCAGAATTATTATTGACCTGCAAGATAGGAAGAAGAATGAAGTACAAGAAATAGATAGTCCCTAATAGGATTCAGCTTTGTTACATTCAATTTTTTACACTTTTATTTGGTTATTAGATATTGCAGTTTAATTTAATCAATTTCTTACCTAAATTTACATTTGATTCATGTAATTTTGTTCCCAATCAATATTCTTCTACATTTAAATTAATCTTAAAATACTTAGCAACTGTCACTTCAATTTGAAATTTTGATTTATGATCAATTTTAAAATTTTTGTGGTGTTTATTTCTTGTGTTGGTACTTAACATAATGGTTTGATGGGATACTAATATTAAATTTCTCTTGCATTTCTAGTACTTTTCTGGCCATTAAAAAAATCTTGTAACCATTGATAGCACCTGAAGAGGGAAAACACTCAGTTCTACAAACATTCTACTTATTAAATGTTAAATTAAAAATCTCAAACCTGGTTTCACTATAATGTGAATTACCCCAATAGACCTTCCAATTATTTATAATATATCAAGGTTTTTCTGGCATTTGTTATTACTACAAATTAATAATTGTACGTTATATGTTAAATACATAATTATAATTTGTTGCGAATTGATCACTTAAAATAATGTATTATTCCCTAACCTCCGAAGCTAACAAAATGAAGAAAGGGTGATAAAAAGTAATTATGTGTTCAATCCGCGGTGCAGTTCATTCCGAATATCCGTCCCTTTGAATACCTCGAGGCGGGTTGAAACCCTTGCGTTCAGAAGTTGGCGGAAATGACAGCCAGCCGTCAACGCCACCATATTGGAGATTTAGTGCGGCCCGTTAGGCTGCCTCAACAGTAGCTACGCCCCTGGTTCGTGTCTTTCAAGAACAGTCACAAGTCGAGAAAATCTATTAGAGAAAAAATAAGAAACTCACAACTGGCTGCTGACGTAGCAGATAGAAATAGTGTAGTAGAAAGTTTATAACCAATAGTTTTCGAACTTCACCAGCTTTCCTCAATTATTTTAAGAAAGTGTCTCCGGTTTAAACAATTCTTAAACAAAACTATGACTCAAACAAAAGTATTCCTTATACTTGGTGTTGAAGCCACATCCAATAATTTTTCTCTTTGTGGTTGTAGATATTGATTTAATTTGTCATTTATAATAAAAACCTGTAAGGAAGGGTATTGGAATCCAAGAATTTTCACGAAACATAATTGGATTTACAAAATGTTTGATGTCTTTGAAATTGGAATAAAAGTTTCCAGATGACAGTTGAACACGGTGCAAAACCAATGTAATTCATGCTGAGAAGTATCACGGACCCGCAGAGAAGACAAAAGGCTTCGGTAGTATATTCACGGAGGCCTCCTATTTCAAACAAATGTTTTCTCTTCCCAATACATAAACATAATTCATCTCCTCATTCAACAGATATGACTTAATCGGTGAAGGTGAACTAGAAGTAAAAGCATTTTTACATGTTCTGAATGACTATACATTTCGGAGCTCCAATTAAGACTGTGTCAAGTGGCCACTTGGTGCCACTCCTTTTGGGCACCCCTGGAATAAGTGAATATTCTAATGACAAAACTATGTTTTGATTGAGAGGTTAGATTTATGGAGATTAAAATACCCAGCACACAGTGGCAGAGTTGTAGTAACGTGTGCCCATGTAGTCTTTGATAAATTGCTAGCTCAGAATGAAAATAAACTTTTACCGTATAAGAACCAAAGACAAGCAACCAGTTAAATAGCTACTGAAGCAGTTAATGAAATTCTCTGAGGGTTTTGCCACACTCTTTTACCTCAGGGGCACTCATTAGATTATAGAATGAAATTATTGACTTTGAATGGAAGTGAATATTTTTGAAAAATCATTGCAAGAAGTTTGTTGGCCAAATAGTAAAATTCCAGAGGGAAAAATGAAAACTCTTGCAGGATTATCTTTATTTTATGTTTTATCTTATGTTAATCTTATGTTAATGTTATATCTTTATCTTATGGTATTTTGTACTGTAAATGTATTATTTTAATGAACATTTGAATTTGAACGTTTGATCTTGCTCATTTATTTTATTTCATTTTGCAATTTTCTCTTCACATGTAATAACATAAAATATTTGGGGTAAAAGGAATCTGCAAATGTTTGTCCCTTAGATCATTCATTCAAAAAATCTTCAAAATAGGTTTGTAATACTTGGAATGCTATGCAGTTTTTAATATTACTTACGAGCATTGCATAGGTTTATATTTGGAATGAAATGAGTAAGAATGAAGTCGTGTCCTGGGGAAGGAAAACAAGTCGCCGATGATGACGTCACGAATTGGTGTCGCGGTGTTGGTAGGGGTCGAGGAGCGGGGAGTGCGTTTGTCGTCGCAGTCATAGAACAAGTCGCCACCGTTTTTTTGAAGTCGGTCGACATCTTTTGAAATAAGTTTATAAACTTGGAATACTAAGTAGTTTTTAATATCTCTTAAGAGCATTGTGTAAGAATATATTTTTGAATGAAATGCGTAAGAGTGAAGTGAAAAAAATTGCCAATGATGACGTCACGAATTGGTGTTGCGGTGTTGGTAGGGGTGGAGGAGTGGGGAGCTCGTTTGTTGTCGCATTCCGTAATCTACACCGTCCTCACACTGTAATCTACAGGATGAAACCTTCTTGAACATTCTATTACATTTTTGCTGGTCCGGCGCTTCCAGATATCACCTCACCTACTCAAAGACGTGCAGGATCAGCAATTAAATGTGAACGAGAAAGACAGAGAGCGACAGAGGCAGACAGACAGACAGGGACAGAGTAATGGAGGGAGGGATGGAGAGACAGTAAGAGGGTGATGAGAGAGGAAAGAGGGAGAAGAAGGGCAGAACAACGTCTGCCAGGTTGTCCTAGAACAATGTAGTTTTTAATATCATCTAAGAGCATTGCGTATGAATATATTTTTGAATGAAATGCGTCAGAGTGAAGTTGTGTCCCGGGGAAGGAAAACAGTCGCCGATGAGGACGTCACGAATGGGTGTCGCGGTGTTGGTAGGGGTGGAGGGGGGCGGGGAGCGCGTTTGTTGTCGCAGTCACGGAGCAAGTCGCGCGCGCCACCGCTCTTTTGAAGTCGGCGGGCCGCCGCCAGGCAGCGCGGCTGAGCAGCCATCTGGCCCGCCCCGCGCCTCGTAAATCTCGCCCATAAAGTTTTCACAAATTGTTTTTGTTTTATGGTGCACCTTTTTATCTCCCCCTTTAAAGATCCATTCAGGACTCTGGCATCAAATTAAAATTAGAATCGCGTTTACATCATCAACGCAGCCTCCACGCCCCACGACGGTCGCCCTCTCAGCTCGGGGGCCGCTTGTCTTCTCGTCTATTTCCTCCTCATTTTGTTGTCCTCCTCCAAAGAACACGTAAGGGGAGCATGCCAAGTAATTGTAATTGTTATATGAGAGAAAAGTAGCATTCACAACTCGCAGCAGGTTGCCCATTGCAACGTATTTAACATAAACAAACCTAACCAAGGTTAGTTAGATTATGAGATTCAAAATCTTTGGTTATATTCTTGAGTTTAAATTGTATTTATGGCAAAAATTTGTGTATCAATAATACATTTATTCATACTTCAGAGTCATTTATATGCTAAAATTCTCGTACGTATAATACGTACGTATACTATACTGAGTAATAAAAGAAGTACAGAGGACGTTATGTAATGCTGCCGTAAGTCGATTTCGAAATTACAATTCAAATGCACGTTTTGGGGTCCTTCAATACCAGAAGTTTTGTTCTTTTTTTTGTTTTTTTCAAAATGCGCCCATCCGTCTGTAGTAACTCCTAAATGATTCGTACGATTTTTGCTAAAATGAATATTATCTGATTAAACTTTCCTGTCTCAGAGCCCTGCGATTTTGAAAATAATTCTTTGACTTTTGGGAATATTTTTCATGAAGCCTCTGAATTTTCAACGCTTTCTCCAAAATTGATTCAAATTTGTATCATTAAATTGATTGTAAGAATGGAGATGGCGGATATGAAGATGGAGGAAATCTGATTTTGACTGCGAAGTTAATTTTCGAAAATTCCAAATGTTTGAACTTTTCTGAACTCCCTTGTTTAGAAATATTATTGAATGTAGGGATTTTTTCTTCAAATAAAATTTGTTCTCTCCAATTACTTCTATAATTAATGTCCTGAACATTTAAAAATATTATTAGCAGTTTTCGTGTAATTTGAAATAAAAATGGGCAATTTTAAAAGTACTTTTTTTCTCAAAAACGACTCCAAACTTTAATACTGTTAGTGGTAATAGCTCTCTTAATTACGGTAGCATTGTTAGAGCACTGAATAACGTGACATAAACTACGTTTTCTTATATTCATTTGAACTTTCAAATATTACACAAATGTAGTTTCTTTAAATATCCTATATTTACATTATGTCCGTTATTTTTTACTTTCTCGAACTTAACAAGGAACTTCTTAGGAGAACAAAGTCATGTAATGCTGCGCAAAAAAGCAATGCATTTTTCGAGGAAAATATCTTATAACAGGGCCCTGGTAAAGAAAAAGTGAATAAATCCAGTTGCTAAATTTAGGGGACAATTCACTACTACGTGGTGCAGGGAGAATCCACGTTTTGTACCTTCTTTATTCCGAAAAAATGACAGCAAAACGTCTTCTGTCCATCTGTCTGTGAATAACGCAAGCGACTAAACTGTTCAGCCAATTTTCTCCAAAATTGATATTCGCCGATCGATCTGGTAGATGTACGATTGAATTTGAAATCGATATTTTAATTTTGGGAGTACTTTACATGAAGCCTCTGGGAGATTTTCAAAATTTAAAACTTGTGGTGCTACAGAATGGCACAGACTTTCCCTTATTAGTTTCCTATTTCCTTTGGTCTCGGCTAGCTATTCGTACTTGCCATATACTCTTGATTTTTCGGTTTCCTAATGATAGAACAGAAATATTATTTTAAGAATATATTAGAGAACTGTGACACCTCGTCCTAAATGGCATTTTCTTTGAAAAATTTGGAGCCGTTTATAAGAGAATGGCGTTTAATGTAAATGCGAAATTTGAAGCTGTTTTTCACAGACAATTTTTGAGTTTTCGAAAAACATCATTAGAAGTCATTTGAAGTACATCAACTCACAAATACAATAGCGTTTACAAATTGTTGGGAATGTGCATATTAACGGTGTGAGAGATCTTTCAAAAAAATTACATAGGTGTAATTATTGAAAAATGGAAAAATACCCCAAAACAAACTTCACATCATATTAAAGAGTGCAATAAGCTCTATCCGTTCGAAAAGTTTGAAGAAAAAATTTGGAGCCGTTTTTGAGAAGATGGAGTTTGAGCGTTTGTGAAAATGGCGAATTTTGAACTAGTTTTCACAGAACACGGTTGAATTTTCGAGAAACTTTACTTGACATTATTTAAAGCACATGTATTCATCAATATAATAATGTAAACACGTTACCGCTAGTGTACCTATTAACGAAGTGTGAGACAAGTCAAAAAATTTCATTTTTGTAATCTTTGAAAAAAAAAGTGTAGAGCAACATGACGTTTATGTCATCTCGCATTAGGCACTACCTTTACTAAAAGTTTTAAGAAAAAAATTGGAGCAGTTTTTGAGAATTTTTTTTTGTAATTTGTTTAAAATTGCACATATTGCACGCAATATTGCGCGAAAACTACTATAATGTTCAAAAAATGTAGATGACATTAATGAAAGAACTCACATTGGAAAATCAATTATATTCCGAGGAAAATCTCTATTTTGTAGTTGTAATTGTAGGAAGATGCCGAAAAATTCAAACTTTTGCAATTTTCAAAATTCAGAGTTAACCGTGAAATTAGCTCCTATGCCACATTATTAAGTGTATTTTACTCTATTCTAACAAGAAATTTAAACAAAGAATTTGTATCCATTTTTGAGAACTATTTAACATCTCCGGGAGGTTTCATTTAAAGTACCCCCAAATTTTATAAAGTCTTTTTCAAAATCTCAAAACTTCGACTGGAGACAGATCGACAAGGGCTTCTTTTTTTGAAAAAAACATCCTACGTATGGTTGAGGTGTTAGGAGCGTTCACAGACGGATGGAAGGACGGATGGAAGGACGGACGGAAGGACGGAAGGAAGGACGGACGGACGGAAGGACGGACGGAAGGACGGACGGAAGGACGGACGGAAGGACGGACGGAAGGACGGACGGAAGGACGGACGGAAGGACGGACGGAAGGAAGGACGGACGGAAGGACGGACGGAAGGACGGACGGAAGGACGGACGGACGGACGGACGGTCGGACGGACGGACGGACGGACGGACGGACGGACGAAGAGATGGACGGTTTGCTTTCAATTGATTTTTTGATATCACGGACCCGCACAACAGGGATTCCGGCTACACCACGTGTTAGGGGATTTTCCCCCTGAATTTGCCAACTGGTTTTATGCGCTTTTTCGTTGTCAGGGCCCAACAATGAATTTTTTCTGCCGAAAATTCGCCGTTTTTTCGCGCAACATTTCATACCTTTTCCTATACTACGTATATTACTCCGTATATACGTATGCAACGGGAAAGTAAAAAGGTTCATTAACTGTATAACTCCTTCAAAAACGTACAGAAAACATTGCCCGCGAAATTTTTCCATAAGTGCCTATACTAATTTAAACTTCTTTTATTCAAAAATAAGGCGGTAAGGGCTAAATTGTTTCTCCTGCGTTTCGTTTGTGGCGGTGTCAATAGTATATAAAAAGTCGGTACTAATAAATTAGCTTAAGTATAACAAATCGTAGAATATTAGTAATTTAACTAGTTTATTAGTATTAGAGTTACTTATCAACTGTGCATGATGTATTATCCTCACACGTTTTCTTCAGCTCTCGCTTCGCTAGTTGCGAGACGAGTGGGGAGTTTGGTTATTTTGTCAAAAAAAATATTGTCTCAAATTTGTAGTTCGTTTTTCGATGTAAAATAGGTTCGATTAAACGGGAGCGAACATTTCTGATTATCAGATTATATCTACAACTCTCATTGCTATAATTTATTCTTAATTCAACTAACGATGGCAAAGGAGTGGGGGTAGGTATTCCGTGGCTCAAGAAAACGTGCGCGTATAATACATCATGCAGAACCGATAGAAAAGTTGAAATATGAACAGAGAAATAAGCGTGTTTGCGAAGAATTGATATTATTCATCAAGTGAATGCACATAGTTTTGACAACGCTGCGCTCACAACAGCGCTTCCGTATAATTTGCTGCGAATACTGTATCAGTCAAATGAATTCCTGTTGTTTCATTTGTCAAAGAAAGAAATTATTGCTGCTCCTGACTATCGAAATGAATGCAAATGCGCAGCACAGACGCTTTATTTGAATTGGACGTTTTCAAGTAATAGCTGACGTTAGTAGTGCAGAAAATGCAAATACTTTAATATTACGTAGCTGTTTCCAACAACGTGAGAAATTATGTGCTGTTATAGTAACACTAGTTTTGCTTGGTATTTTCATAGACTCCTTGTAATTAAACTAAAACGTCACCAGAGAGTAGAGGGAGAATTTTATGATGTAGGGCCAACCAGGTCGTGAATACTATATGAATCTTTAAGAAAACACTATGCACAAAATGAAGTGAAAATTGGGGATAGTAGCATCATTGCTAAAGTCGCAATAGTTGTAGATGTATGTGCTCATTGTTACGATAAGTTCTTCACTTATGTCATAAATATCAATACTCACTAAAAGCACCTTTGAAAATTAATTTAGAGAATGTATGTACGTATGCACTATGTGTCTATATTATATCCATAATAAAACGCATTGTATAATTTAAAATTATACAAATTCATTATGCAAAGTAGGGAATTTATGGCAACTTGAAAGTGATTCAAAAAGACAGCCTAAACATTATTTTGACATTGACCGTTTTGAAAATGAGTTTTCCACAACTAGTCCTTTAATTAATCTCATGTTCATTTATTTAAGAGTTTTAGTATTTTTGGCGCAATTTTTATTTAAATATGGGGAAAGTTAGCTCAGGCGAAAGACATTAGGAACCTAACTAATACAAGAAAGCCTGTGCAATTCAGTAGAATTATCAATCTTTTTAGAACTTCAAAAGAGCCCCATTAGTTTGTTTTCCTTTTATGTTCAATTTTTAATTTCAAAATGATAAAAAATGATATCTTTCTTTTTGTAGTAAAAATTAAAAGTAAGCACAAGAACATTATAGAGATATTACGTTATTATCTTAATTTTATCGTTGATTTTAAAACAATGGAATTACAGTACATTAGTAGAGCTAGCTAGTCTTAACTTACCTTCTCCAAATGCCGTTGAGTAATGAAAAACAACACATTATACATAAGAAATACTGTACTCAACACAAATGTTAAAAATAATTTATTTTGAATGTAACGTTCACTTAATTTCCACACAGAGGTTGATGCGCTCAGTTTATATATTCCAGACACAAAAAAGTGTCCTACTTATTTCACTTCATAAAATTATTACAACTTAACTGATTTACACATATTATTTGTTCAATATATAACTAGATTGAAATAATATTTTTGTATAGAATAATAATTTTAATTACAAATATTAACGAATATCAGCATTATATTTCTGCTTTATTGTCAGTATTCTTTGTTTGCGACTGACACTGTTTTGGGTGCGTTCCCATTTACGAGTCCCAGATCCTGTCACATTATCACTTTTGCTTCGCCAGCAATAGTAGGTAGACAGAACAGCCGCCTATCGGAATAGAAAAATAAACTATGCACTTGACTGATCGTAATAACTAAATGTCAATTTTATCTGATGGAATGAAATGAATAAACCTTCATTATAATTAACGTTCCTAAAAATTTGTTCGGTCTGCATTTAGCAAAAATATTCATTCCTTAATAGTTCGTTACTGTGAAATCTGGTATTTACGCATTTACAGAATATTCAACCTTTGGTAAATCACTGAATGTAAGAAAATGTTTTTCAAAAATTTCTACAAGTTTCATAACTTTGAATTGCTGAAAATCAAACACATTGCAGGGTTATATTTTCGTGGATTGGGTGCGTTCTGCTTATCTGCCAGAAGCAATGCGCGGGCTCCAAAACTCGTAAAAGGTGCGTTACCCTTAGTGATGGATTTTTCTCTATCAATATCAAACGCAACGGGCACATGACGATCTGTATTTCTCTGAGAGCTCAGTACACAAATGTTTTAAAAATATGCAATTTTGAGTGATTAAAATAATGTATTCGGACAGGAACTTAACGATATATAAAAAGTTTTCTCCGTTAAAACTAATTTATTGCGCATTGCAGATAATTAACTATATTATGTGTTGTAAATTATATAGCACATTGTTGTAAGAAACAAATGATAAGAAAAAATGCTCCATTTTAGCTAAAATACTATTGTCTTAAAAATGATATTCTATTTGATAATTTGAGAATTTTTAACTAATACTTTCAATTACTTTTCGTATTACTTTAAGATAATGTGCATTTGTCAAGCTCTCAATGCAAATTCTGTCGTAATGTGCCCCCAAAAACAGTTCGTAAAATGTGCTCCAATTGAGAGAAATTACTCGCTGGCGCTCTGGTATAAAGAGTGAGGTCCACAACGCTTGTCTCGTCTGGGCTATGAAGCGCTGACTTAGTAACGGAACCCATCTTACGACCAGAATAGGGATCTACATATTTTGCCACCACTCTCGCAAACCTCTCTTTGGGATATTCACGGTTTTACGAAGGCAGTTCTTTTGGATTGCGTAGCATCCGCATTGGGAAACGCTTGATAATTTGCAGCTTTTGTAAAGAGTACCCTTTTATAAAGAGTACGAGCAATGGTCTTTCAAGTGCCCGAGCACTTTTTCCCACGTAGAGACGAGAAATGAGTGGAAGCAGCAATATTCTCTGATTTTCGAGGGTTAGCCTTTCTGGAACACATATTCTGAGCATTTGGGTGAGGGGAAGGTAAAGTAATGTAATCATAAAGTTTCCTCTCATTTGAAAGACTGGTAGAAAACAGTGTTTTAGCGCAGCGCCCCCTATTAGCGGTACCGGGACGGCAGAAATTTTCAAAAACGGAAATAACATGAAGTATTATTTTGACTTTGTGTATTGATTGTATTTATTTGTGAATGTAACGAAATTAATATTTTGAATGTGGAAGAATATCACGAACATACATTAATATAATTATATTTGTCAAAAGAAATAATAAAATGTATCGCTGATAAAGTAATGTAAATGCATGCATTTTCTTTCAGAACATGAATACAACCTCTTGATTTTAAAGGATTACTTACATAGTGTAATGTAGGTTTATTTTTAAATAACAAGTATCCTCTGAAAAATATATTGGGAATGTATAGACTACAGATGAAAATTTAACTATTCATGTTACCACAGTTTAAAAATTCCAGAACTAAGACACAATGAAATACACCTCTTTCTAAATTCGATAAATTTGCAAGTCCGTAATAGGGACATTCAAAAAATATATGCTCGCATATTTCAGATTTTTTAAGACAAAATACTACACCATTGCACGAACCCTTGATCACATTTCATTTCGAATCCTTCTCTCTTCTTGTGTTAAATAAAAGTGACTTCATATTACTTTCGTATTTTCAATTATAAAACAGAAAACATTATGAGCAACATGAACTTTTCTTTGTGCTTGGAAATTAATAATTTAGAATAAATATTAGTAAACGTAAATATCAATATTCAACACTTGGTAATAAATTCTACATTTCAATTGTCATTTTGTTTATTACTGGCGCCATTAATATACGATGACAATGAGCCATTCCATGTTTTTTATGTAAAACATCAAATGCAATTATGATATTTCATCTTTCTTCGCTTTACTGTACTCTATATTAAACGAAAAGTATTAAGAAACAAGAGAAATATACAGAATATTACATCTATAAACGTATTAAATGTCAACAAAAATATATTAAAATATTAATGAATACATTTTATTCATAATAAATACAACACAGTTACTATTAAATTAATCTAAAACTCGAGTACTTGTGTAACTATATCGCGAAAAATGGACAATTTATTTATTATCTTAGTGAAGATATACTGATAAAATATAATTGGAGAAATAATACTGCATAAAATTGTAAAAACCAAAGTATTAAATTATTTTTATATTTTGGTCATATTATGGCCATGATACAGAAAGTTTCGAATGCACATAAAATTATGAGCATAGACAACTGTGATGGCAAGTAAGAAACTTTTAAAATTACTATTAATGTAGTGTAAATGAAGGCATTAGTGTACATTTCCCACTTAGCAATTTCGTTTCATCTCGGCATTTTCAGATGAAATTAATCATGTAAATATTTTTTGTTAACCTCGACCCCCTCCCCGTTTTCTTCTTATAGGGGGAAGCCCGCAATTCTTAAAGGCGAACGTATTTGCGGAATGACACAACCGAAAAGGGGGCACTCCACTTTCTGATAAGTACATTTATGCCTATGCATTTGTAAAACAGCCCTGAGACCTGTATAGGCTGCGTATTCATAACAAATAAAATAGGCAAACATCTAGAAGGTATTTTGCAACCTAACACATACACTTATAGCAATTCATGAAAGAAATATGAAGGCCACCTAAGTGTTTGGACCCATGTTCTTTGATTGTAATAGTGAATCCTAACATGCGACCGCAAATGTACCCATAAATACATATTCAAGTCAGATATTCATGTAAACAATGACCATAACCATGTATTCGCATATCACAGCTCACTAGTGACAAGAGACTCACGCAAAAAGTGAAGTACACGTAAGAGATATGCAAATCTTGTGCGTTTTTGTGGTCTATCGGTGAGAACACAAATACATTGTACGTTTGTAGGAAATAAAGCGTTGGAATCAGTTAACGTATAAGTGCATGTGAGTTACGGACATAATTGTACCAAAAGTTTAGATTTTAAACGTGGAAATTAAATGAAATATAGGAACTATTTTCAAAGGAATTTAGGTGATAACTAAAATATTTATTGTAAGCCCTTCAACACGTAACATTTTGAAATAATTTTCATCAACGAAAATTCAGAAAAGAAGGTCAGCATTGAAAGAACGTAGTTAAAACAAGAGTAGCGTTTTCATCACTACAATGGTACAGAAGAGAGGTTTGCGTAGTGGATTTCTGAGAGGCACTAAGGTTAAGTAACATCCAGTATATAAACCTAATTTTCAACTTCACTCTTTCTTTACAACAGCATTTTTTTAAAACCAAGCGTGCTCAACCCATACATAGCTTGTCTTCTATACGCTATGCTCAACCTGAAGCACAACATGAGGTATGAATAGAGATTCCAAAATCTCTTCCATTAACATTAACATTAAATAAACAATTCCTCGACATTGCAGCATTTCAATTCGGGCAAATTACAACCTCTAAAATACATATCTACCAAATTCCTCACGTAGCGTTAGCAAAAATGGCAGCCATATTGGAAGCACTTGTGACACATTAACAATACATTAACTTGCAAATACAATTTTCTACTAGTAATTAAACGTGAAATATTTAGGGACCTGCACGCCAATGCTTCAATGAAAAATAATATTAAGATGAGATTTTAACAAGTAATACGCGTGTATATTGGTACATGGCAAACATAATTTTGTTTTAAAGTAAAAATAAATATGATGAAATTTTACCTTTTTAAAAATATATAGCATCAGCTACAGCCATTGTGCGCGCTGTATAAGAGGTTGAACACGCCTGTTTATGAAAGTCCAAGGGCTTTTCCCGATGTGTAGTAAAGATATAACACGAATAGACTACATTATATTATTAATTACTTAAGATTGTCTTGTCTAATATAACTTCACACTCTTCTCTAATGGCACATCGTTGTCGAACAGAATTCGCAAACCGTTTACTGCAATCTCATGCACTGAAAATCTGCAGTGCTTCCCACTGCTTTTAGGACACTGGTCAAGAGGAACAAAGACCTGCAACTTTAATTTGCAAGTCACGCTTCATAGCAGAACAGTACTTGTTTTTCAAATGGCATGAAGAACGTTCACAAAACGACAAATTAATTTTGCAACACATTTCTTTGATAGATTACTTTTGTAATATATACAAAATTGTTCAAGGGCACACGGAGTAGCAGTAATGTTGATATTCATTTCTCGAATTTCAGTTTGGAATGGATCACAATGATATGTTGAAAGTAGTATTTTCATCACGATTATTGATTTTTTACTTAAATTACTGATAGTGGAATTTGACGTAAAGATGTCATAATTGAAAAAGCAAAAAAATAATAATTGTTGAAAAAAGCATATTTTTTCTGAATTTTCATGGTAAGAAGATCTTTTACCTGAATTTTCATGGTTTTCATGGAATCGTTCAAAGATGGCAAAAATTAGATTCAAAGTTAAACTAAAAGTACGCAATTTAGAAAATGAATATTCAAGCACTTCGGGGACATTATGAAACGAAGAAACTAAATTACCATGCATTAATATTATAAGAAATGCATTGGCACGATATTATAAGTATCTTTTTCATGCTTTAACAATAGATTATTTCCAATTTGTGCATCGTGTCCCTTGAGTAATGTTTTCACATTCCTCTCACCTTCTATAATGAACACATCGGAGATGTATGATAAAAAGCTAGAATTTCTAACTAGTATTCACAGGAAATCTATTATAATAGTATTTACTTAGAGCAATATTTTGCACAGCGAGAGCCATGAATTCAAATAGTTACAATGAAGTACCAAAATCGCTTATGTATATTGCTATTCAAACATGGTTCAATCTAAAGCTATAATTTTTGACAATTTCAAGGTAAAATATAAACAATAACTTCACAATTCTAATTAACGCTGGCAAGTTAAAATACATTGTCTCTCCATTGAGGATAAACTAATACACATCCGAAAATATGCCTCGTTTTGGGATGTTTGGCTGTATAGTGTTGATACAAAAAATGTTAATCTGCAGTATATTCACTTAATTTTCCTTCCGGTGCCAGAAAATTCTATAAATATCACAATACTTCAATTATCGAAGTTTATCAACACATTTTCTGTTCAATTTGTAAAGGGTACTTGATTTACAAACATATCAAATTGAAATATTAATAACTAATTCAATTAAGTCCCAAACATTCCTAAAATTCTTGAAGATACCCTGCGGTATAATACTTATGATACAATAGTAACAAGTTCTAGTCTACTCTTCATGTTTATTCTTAAATGCCGTTTGCTGTTCTGTAGCACACAGACCTAATTTTTACATTGGTAGGGGATTCAAGTAAAGGTATATCTTATAATTATGTTGTATTTTGTTATGAACCCCACCTTAAAATAAATATGAGAGGAGATTTTTAAGTTTAGATTAAAATTAGTTTAGAATCACATCCTGTTTTTATTTTTTAAGAGTTCAAGATATTCCGCGTGATTTAAAATAAATGCAAGCAACTTTTCATGTTGGAACCGAAAGTTATAAATAAACTTTCCCTTCTTAACCCAACGTAGGCAGGAACATTTTTATGTAACGAGTACTAAATTTGATAGGAATGATGTCCAGATTATGGGTCTCTCATTCTTTCTCTTCCAAATGCCAGACATTGATAATGTCAAGGTATTGAGAAGCACAATGTTACTGGCCAATGCTATCGCTACCAACTTGTAAAACACGCTCCACAGCAGAGATATTCAATGGCGTAACATATTTAATGAAAGAAGGGACACCCGCACGTGGCTCACTCACTTCAAAAGCCTCCCCGTTGCAGTTACGCATTTGATGATGGAATTGTTAGGTGACCGTTTCCAAACGTCCCATCCCAAGCTCCATCCGTCATTCGGTTTGGAGGGTAGCAAGCTAGGATTTGTCAGGGGAACTTTCAAACTTCTGCTAAGTTGTCGGAAACAAGACTTCATCCCTGAAGGTCAGTACCTCGAGCAGCATTCTATCCCACCCTCTCAGTCTTGGTCGTTGGATAGAGGCCAATAGTAGCACACGTCACAGTCGGAGGCTATCTAGAACTACCCAAGTTTTATTACAGAAGTGACACTTGAAAAGAGATTCAGTGGAAGTGCTGATTCCATACTTCGATTTCCTTTCCCTTTAGCATTGTTCCCAGAACGTCCCCTGCGTGTGTTCATTATCTACATAAATGGTTAAATAGGGAAGGTTTACTTTCTCCTTTAAATCTGCTAGTTGATGCATTGAAATCCATGAAATATATTTTTTTATTATTTCATAAATAGTTTTAATACTGAAGAATTTAATAACCAAAACATATTTTTTTACCTATGATTTCTAAATTTCACCATTCTTGATAGTTCAGGAGAAATTTCTTGGCATTATAACTTTAAGATTGGGTCTCTATTTTTAGAACGGGTTTCTCTGCTCGTGTTGTCAACCTGTCTAAACCTGTCTAAAGTAAATTTAAATATCCAGATGTGAAGATAAGCATCATACTAAAACATTAACATATGAATATATACGTGTTCATGATTTCCTGCGATAATAGAGAACATGAGGCACATTTCGAGTGTACGAGGAGGGAAAGTTAGAAAGAAAGTTTCCTAATTTTTGAGTGAACCTGCAAGGATAGGTCAAGATAAAAACAGAGTTTTATTTCTTCTTTACTTCTGTTTTCGACATAATTATTAAGTTCGCTAATCAGCAATTTTTGAATGACGAAAATGTCAAAATGTATGCTTTTGCTTTTGCATTTTCTTATTGAGCTGAAATCATGCTATCAGTCAGGTCATGAAAAACTACATTTAATTTCTCACCAATTCTTAAGTAATTGTTACGATTATGTAGAAGAAATTAAGAATTTTTCCTGAAATAAAAATGTTTTTCTACTTTCAGCGTAGAACTCAACTACTTTTAATTGTTCATCTACAAAATGCATGGAACCTTATTTTCTGACTCGCCCTCGAAATTACAAATTTCATTGTAGTCTGTAATTATTGTGTGTGAACACAGACTTCCAAAGAATTACAAATAATTTACATTCTTATTTGCAGTTGAGAACCTACTAAAAAGGAAATGGCAAAATTGACAGCATATATAATATAATTTTTTTCATTTCTACCACTAGTTAACCTTTCATCACACACATGATAAACATTAATACACTGTCTGTCATCGATGTAGTTGAACGCACGACAGTCGTAAACATTTTCACTGCGAATTCTTTATTAATAAATTTAAAATTTCATTCTTATTACGAACAACTTTTTAAGAATATCAATACCACGTTAGTTACATTTTTAATTAAATTACTGTTTCTCAAGCGTACAATTGCACTTAATGTTGGCAATAATATACCAGTTACACTTGACAGTACCATTTTAAAGCACCTGCCATTGGTTGATTACACAGTGAAATAGTTATAAACGGTGTGAGTGGATTTTGTTTAAAGTTAATTGCGATGAGAAATACAAGAATCAAAAGTCGCACTTTGTAAATCGGGAAACAAACGTGGCGTTCAAGACGTCAATATTGTAGTATTATTTTCATTTTTCTATGTACTAAGACACTTAATCCTCCATTTTGAAGCAATTATTCCATTCTAAGTATTATTTTGGAAATAAATGGCAAATAATAATATTAAATGAAGTCTTCCGTGATTCGGTAATTCGATTTTCAACAAAATAGTTATATTACACAGTTAATGAACATCTGCCCCAATTTTAAAGGAACACAAATAATGAATTTACTTTGTACAGATGTAGTAATGCATTTTCACAGTTTCGTAAAATATGTTCATTTCTACTATCTTAAACCAGAATAATGTTTTAATTAAAACGTAATAAAGAAATACGAAAAGTCATTGCATTTTTTCTTTTCCAATTAGACTAGAAGAGCATCTCCGCGCACATCCTCTCACACATGGCAAAAAATAAATTCATGTACGTCCACGATGATACTGTAGGTTGCTTTTATTGTTATTGTTATTGTTATTATTATTATTATTACATTGCCATTATATGACCAAATTATTAAGGCATTACTTTATTTGCCGAACAATAGTAAGATTCACATAAATAATTGCAAGGACGTGGGGGAAAATTCAACGGAGGGTTAGCAAACTCACGAAAGACGTGAATGTTTTCAGTTGAGCTTCGTGCTTGGGGGGCATTCCGAGTCCCTGGTGTACTACGTCTATTCCACAATCCTTCCATAATTTCTTGCCTTGGCAGGTGAATGTTCAGTGTGTGTTTAAACGAGGGATTGTATTCCACTCCTAGAAAATGGTGTAAGCACCGAAGTGAAGCCAAATATGTAAAAGAGCGAGGCCGAGAGAGACTTTGCGACTTTCGGAGAGTGCGAAGGTGCCCTTTGTACATCGCCATCGAAGTGATCAAGACTGCAAGTGGAACTGGAAGGGCTTGTGGGGACCGAAAGCCAGCAGCTGGGAAGTGATTGGAGCAAGACCGAAATGCTAGATCAGACAAATAACTAGTGCGAGGAAGACTATGCCATTCTGTTAAACCACTATTTAGTTTTGGAGGACCCACAAAACATGGCTTCTGTTTGAACAGCGTATTAAAGAAAGTAATTTACATATAAAGGAGCAATAGGTAATGAGTTTTTCGTTATTGGAAACAAAAGAGATTTTCTGTCTAAAGTTCGCCGTTTTTGCTGCAACAATACTTAACGTTTAGTACGTTGTAGAATGCAGGAATTTTAACAATTATACTTTAGTGACCCAAAGTGACCCATATCCACAGCCACCATCTCCTCAACCCCTCATCTATACAACTGACCTATAGAATTGTCACTTTAAGAGATGAAATAAAGAGATGTCTGTCTTGAGAAGACTACCCCAAATATCGCTTTGAAGCTATTTAGACCAACCTGAGTGACTTAAGCAACCCGATATTTTATCTATCAGAAATGCAGACTTATCATGTAGGATAACACTGGATCACCATACGATAAAGTGTATAGAAAAGAAAATTGTTGAGACTAAAACAAATACACAAATTAATACCGGACTGAAATTTGAAGACTCCATGCAAAAATTACTTACATCATGACACAATGACTTTACCATAAAAAGATTGCACCACAATAAGATATCTCTACACAGACTTCTCCATACAAAATCTCACAACCCAAAGGCATCACCATCCAAAGCCCTCACAACACAAAGAATCTAGAACACAAAGACTTCACGATTCAAAGATTGCACCATCAAAATTTCCTGGCGAGATACGCACAACCTCTGGAAGAGGTCCCATTCCACACTCTCTTCCTCCTGCCTTCTCAACTACTCTGTCCGTTCAGTCAATAAGGAATGTACCACCCCAGCTTAACTATCATCTCCCAACCCTTCCTGATTCTTAAATCAAAATTATTTTCTAGCATATGCAACTACCCCACTGACATCTACTTCCCAATATCACAGAACTCCATACAAAAAACCTCAAAGAAATATTCACTCTCCTTCAAATCTTCAAAGCCAAGACGTTCCTCTCAACATGTTACCTCTCCTCGGCATTTTTAAAGGCCCGGATGACCACTGCAACTAAACTACTAAACACAATTAAATTCTTTGAAAAATTAAGCAAATGACTCCGTTCTTTCGCCTCTTAAGCCTTTAATAGTGAAACTCACGAGGCAGCATGCCCAAGAAGGAACCCTTCCTCCCCAAATCCCCAAAAATCCTATCACAAGGGATTTGGCTCAAACCTACCATCTCCTTTTCTGTTCCATTGTACAAAACTTACAGGCCGGCAGAGCCCAGTCTTTAACTTCTACATATGGTATTTACTTATAGATTTGTTGAAGAGAAATATAAACCTCCACAAATGTACTATTAAAGCAATGGAAACGAGTTGTCATGTATTAGGACAACTATTATTGTTCATTTTTCACAGTTACATAATAGGGTATTCTTTAACTATGTAGACAATTCACTACATTTGTACTTTTGAGGAACCACAATAATTAAAAATAAATTCTTATATTACTATAATATAGTAGCAGAAATAATATTTTGTTTAAGAATGCAATCAAAGCCATCTCAAAGATACGAAGTTTCTGAAATAAGCAGCCAATTTCCCTTAATTACATAGAAATTTGTACAATTTACGCGTGCGTAAATGAACATTTCCATATACATGAAACATGAGCATTGAGGCAAATTCTCTAGCATATTTAAATTAATCTGAATTCTAACGTTCGATGGAAGTTTCGATTTTAATTTTCTTCTTAAATTAAATAATACGTGCGATAAAATAGAAACTCATTTCAGAACTTCGAAAAAATCTAAATACTCAGTTTCCAGTCTAAATGTTTACTTAAAATATTTGTAAATATTCATATATTTATTAAATAAAACTAAAACTATAACTCGACCACTTCGTACATGAGGATGTGCACGCCATCAAATTTCGCGCGGTTTCGTGCTTCTCGCTCGCTAGCCAATCAGAATTGTCCGGTGCTGAAATAATGTGCAGTTTGCTTTTATGCACCCGGACAACTTCTGATCAGTGACCTCAACATTATAGCTGGTAGCACAACTGCAGTGCTTTGAAATGCTGAAAATCGTGATGATCGTTTTTCGTTAGGTTGGACGCGGTGAACGTATACCTTCAAACTTTCTCACGAGTTAAATGTATCTTGTGTGTTATTACTGATGCTTACAACTGTGCTCTCTGTCAACGAAAATGCCAAAGTACTGCTTAGCACTCGGTTGTGAAGAACGCCAACAAACCTTAAACTAGATGCGAATGTTATTAGATGTGATATTATTTGGTAGCCATTAATTAATTTGTGTTGGAGCGTGAGAACTAAGTTGCAAGAGCGAATCAGTTATCGTTGCAGGCGGTTCTTGAATTTACCTGAGCTCCCCCTCGGGGGCAGTGGTTGATGGCTTCGCCACGCCTCCCGAGGTAAGCGACGCCATGCTGTTTTTTTGTTTCTAAGTGGTCGATCTATAGAATGGAAACTCCACCTCCGTTGGGACGCACAACACCAGGACCTCCCGATTAGTCACTGTAGAGACAGTGACAATGTTGGTTCTAAACTCATACAGTTTCTATATTATCCAAATCCTTAATCATATTTATCTGTATTAATACAGAAGTCAGGGATTATGTTTCGTCTGCGTTAAGTCAAGGCCGGCGTATTTGGTTCGCACCAAAGTTGACGGAGCAATCCTGAAGTTAACCCTAGATTACAAGGACGTCGTTTATCAGATGATGCAACTAGTGCCAAAAACTACCCTCATCCTCTTCCCTTCACTCTCCGTTTCTGAAACTCTATGTACCTTCATTGTGTGACTAGTCAGTGAAATACACGTAACGTGCGCCTGCCTATTTCCGGTGTATGCCATTTTAAACGCGTCGTCCAGTAGACCACGCCTTTGCTGTTACATCAGTGATATTTTTGGCGCAGTATTGGCTAATATTGTACATAATTATTACAATATCCTTTAAACATTTTAGTTTTGTTTTGAACATTTAGCAATTATGCTGGGACGATGGCGATCATAAATATGGCCGCATAACAAGGTACTTCTGCGGACGCTTCTCGAAAGCCATGTGTGGACACCACCAAGCAAGTGTCTGTTGTGATAGTAAAGTATCTACACAACCTTTAAAATGTATTTTGTAACTCCATATGATACATGTTCAGTCCATTAATTCAGTGTTTCGTCGCAAAAAATGAGTTTCTCTTTATTTTTACCCAAAGTAGTCTCTCACACGCCTTTGTAATGATGCTTGGTGCAGGTCGCTTTTGCAACCTAGGGTTAATGGGTTAAATATGACATTTTATTGAATATATTTTAATTACGCTATTAAAGTTATTAAAAACCACGCGTATTTAGAGATATTATTTATCTCAATATGAAGAGTTATTTAACTATGTGGGAAAATTGTTGCACGAAGCATATGGCATACAAAACGGATGCTCAACAAAAACAAAGAAATGTAGATGTGAACAAGTTTAAAACAAAGAACCGTGTAAACCACCAAAACATATTATCTCTAATACGACAATTTTTTCCACCCGAAACGACAGGTGCTATAGAATGGTGCCCAGTCAAGTGCAGGGAACGCATACTCCCAGGGGAAAAATCAAGATTTCGTAGCACAAGTAATAGTGTACTCTGTGCTATGTACAAAGAGTAACACCTTGTCACTTCCAAGTGCTACAGAAGAAAATATTCATCGAATTTTCAGCGAGGAGAGAGTGAATAAAATTCTAACTGTGAATTCTAAGCAGTCGTCAAAAATATATCAGATTAAAACAACCACAAATGCCCTTTAGGTTCTTTCTTTCGCATTTATATTGATTGCCCCTTCTGAGAAATCATTCATCCAGATAATTATTTGAGAAATGAAAGCTTAAAAAAATGAAAACAAATACGAACAGGAGAAAGACTATGAGAAAACACTTGATGAATTTTAGCTAAAATAAGAACCATACACACATGTAAATCTTACAGACGTATCTCAAAACGTTCGCTTAAAATTGTTCACATGATTTCATGTGATATATTTTTTTTTTATTTTGACTGTGCATAAACTAAGTGTGTAACTGTGTTTTGTTATTGTCAACGTTACTAATGAACGTTTACTTGACTAACTAAAATGCTTGTGACGTGCGTTGCAGAAGCTGCGTCAAGCGTAGTTATTCTCCGAGACTTCCATTTCCGAAAGCACCGCCCGCCGTCTCTTCGGGGGCCCTGGAGCTTCACGCCCGCCGGCGCGAGGGCGCTGCTGAGGGTGCAGCGCCCCGGCGCGGGCGGCCGAAGGGCCGGGCGGCTGGGGGGCCCAGGGGGGCCACAGGGGGGCGATTCTGCGCGCTGCGTCGGGGCGGCCTCTGCAACACACAGCATACCTGAAACAGACTTCACTTATTGACGCTGAAAATGACGTGTTATTCAGTGGTCTTAGCTCCATTCAACCACAAAGGTTAAAGAAAAAAATTGGAAAAATTGGTTTTTGGGAAAATCTTTTTTTTAATTGACTTCCATTTCACTTTAAGTCACACGAAAACCAATTATTTTTTCGAAACAATGTGCAGAACATTAATTACAGAATTAATTGCGAAGAAATAATTTCGAGTGAAGAAAATATCGTTATCTTCAATAATGTGGTTGGACAAGAGGTTTCAAATATTCCAAGCTTTTGCGTTTTTCAAAAATTCAAAGTTAATTGTGAACATCAGATCTATGCCATCTTCGTAAGTGTGTTTCACTCTATTCTTACAAGAAATTTAAAGAAAAATGTTCAAGTCATGATTGAGAAAATTTTTCATTGGCTAAATTTTTCAGTAAACGTTCCATGGGTGAACATAATGTAACGCCAAATTAAAAAAAAATACTTTTCGAAATCGCAGTCTGCCCATATCAATTGGGGAATACTGATTTTGAAAAATATCCTACGAATACTTTAAGCGCTGTTGTTCAGATGGATGTTCAGACGGACACTTTGGAAAAACACTTCTGTACCAAGGGATATCAATTTCTGTTAAAATCTCGAAATCCATTTTCGGCAGCATTATAAAGCTTTCTCATTACTACGTGTGCTACTCTGTATATACTTACGTACGTTGGAAAATAAAATCCACGACATCAATTACATATTAATCGGAACCAAAAGGAATGACTACGGTACGGCTGCACAGCTACTATCAAACAAAGCAACGGGACAAAGGTCTATGAAAATCTCTGGAATCCTGGTATTTCCCCAGCTGTGTAGCTCTTACACCACGTGCCCTTCCATTGGGCGCCTCCCTGTCGTGGGCGCAAGGGCACGCGCATGCGCATAAGGCGGTTGGAGACACCGAATCCCAGACCCAGACAACTGCATTGCATGGCGTCACTAGACACGGCACCCCCCTCCCTCCCGAGTCACAGACAATCACACTACATTTTTTCTACAAAACATATTATTTACAAAGTTTCAACTTTAATATGCATTTTGACATTCTGTTGTCCTTCCTCGCCTTACCACGGACTTACGTAGTTCACAGAAAGTATTGTAATTCTCGGCGAATTTTCGACCGAAAAATTTGAATTGTGAAGCTCCGACACTAAAAAAGTGGATAAATCTTATCCATATATGTAGTAAATTACTCTCTTTAACAGGTTTTATAGTTTTTTGGACCTTGACATGGAAAAATTTGTTGACGTGAAACGTCTCTCAGTTCATCTGTCCGTCTGCCTCATTTTCTCCAAAAATTATATTTCCCGATCCACCTAAATGAATTCGAGGCTCAGTGAGTTCAAACAGTTTTTTTTTTATTTTTGGGATTCTTTTTCATGAAATCTCACGAATATTTTCTAAAAAATTACTCCAAATTTTTCGATTTACGTTTTCCTCCAAAACAGCAAAGTCTTCTTTAGAACGGACGCTAGGTTCGCTAGATTCTTTGAGTTTTCAACAAATACAAAGATTCATATTTTTTAAGCGTCTTCTGACAACTACAATTTTCAAAATAGATATTTTTCCTTTACGAAATGTATTCTTCAAATCATTCAATAAGATAATGAAAAATGTTTCTAATACACGAGTAATATCAGCGTAATTTTGACTAAAATAGACACTTTTTAAACAATTATTTTCTCAAAAATATCTCCTAATTTTTTATCTTAAATTTTTTGGATAGTGAATTGGAAACCTAAAAAATTGCGACGGTCCGATTTCCGGCGAACTTTCAGTGTATTCCTAACTTGCAAAACACACTGGAAAAGTACAATATTGTAAAAGTTAGGATATTGTAATTTTTAGAAAAACTTTACAAGAAACCCCTGCAAGATTACATAATTACATAAGCGTTACATTATTGAAGGAGAAGTTCAAGCTCACCTTACCCATACGTTATAGGGGGAGGGGGAATACAAAATTCTTCGAATTTGCGTTACGTAATTTACGGAAGAACCACTCAAAAATCTGTTTCTGCCGGTCGCAGGGCTCGGCGTCGTCGGACATTTCCCTACAATCCTCCAACCAGAAGACATGAAATTAACACACATGCACACACACAAATTAAAGGAGTGCAATTGGATCCAATGTAAGCTATAGGAGAAATGTGTGTATTGTGTTGTTTTCTGAAACCATCACATGCAAAGCGTTATGGCTGACCAGTGAATAAAAATAAATGTAAAAAACGTCGTAGTATGGAGCAAGAGCCAGTAATTTAGAGGTCCATGTTCGGTTCCAAGTTTGGAGTAAGAAAGTACATTTTTCCACTAAAAATTCTTTACATAGGTAGCGGAAAGTCGATTACCATTTATACCTCTGAAATTTGCAAATTCCACATTCGAACCTCCCGCGCTTATTTTTTTAAGTATTGGACGAGATAGCAGAAAAGTTCTGGCTACAATGTGCAATGTGCTTTACTACGCAGACTCACCGTGCCGTGCCGGTCACACGGTAGTGACGCGGTCCACCTCGACGTAGCGCACAGAATCGTCGCGGGGTCAGCAGATGACCTCTTTGGAGCCCGGCGCCGGGGAGTCGGCGCCGGACGAGCTGAGGCTGCTGCCCTTGCAGGCGGCGAGCGGGCGGCGGAGGCGGCGGTGGCGGCGGCGGCGGCGGCAACGCAGCCCCGCCCACGCCGCGCCGCCCGCCGCCGCCGCCAGGAGCGCTAGCGCCGCCGCCGCCAGCGCCGCCAGCTGCAGCGGCGGCAGCGACAGCAGCAGCGAGCAGTGGCGCGCCGCCTCGTCCACGCCCGAGGGGCAGTGCGCCACGCCGTCGCACCACAGCGACGCGTTGATGCACGCGCCCAGCTCGGGGCAGCGGTGCGGGCACGCGCCCATCTCCTCCTCCGCCCACCTGCAACCCACCACCAGGCACGCGCTCACCCCTTTCACCTTTCAGATTCTCAAACAGCTCGGGACTGCAGTGCGGGCAGGCGCCCGTCTCTTCCTCCACCCACCTGCACCCTTCCACCAGGCACATGCTCACACCAAACAATAAACTACAACGGTAAGCGACAATCGAGGAACATAAGTTTGAACAAAATATATGGTGATGAGGCAAAAGCAAACAGGTCCAAAAATAATAATGAGGAAAGGAATCAGTGTGGTGATGGAAAGGGAGAGAAGTAGACATAATCTGAAAAATCTAGACTTAATGGAGGCGGCGGCAAACTACCAGAAGAAGAAAAAGGAAGAAAGAAAACACGAACACCACGAACTAAATGCCATTATGGAAAACTTCGCTTGGGAGGAACAGCTGCAACGGATAGATATGGAAGAACGGGAGCAGCAGGTAGTATCCATTGCAAGCATCATGATAGCGGAAGAAGAATAAATTCGGGAAGACGAAGTAGAAAGTAAAGTAAACCAATGTCTTGCGTTGAAGAGGACGTGCTTCAGGATTGAAATGGAAGTTCTTGTCGACTCCGGCAGTAGTGTGGCAGCAATATCACTACAATTATATAAAGATTTGAAAAACAACGTTATACTTTTGGAGGAGCTATCTACAGGGAAACTGCAGATTCATGTGGCAAATAAACGATTAGCTGACACTCGATATGGTTGAATATGGATAGAGTATGTGGTGGAGGGGTTCACCTGCAGTTATCATAAAGGGACTCGTGATGCCGATAATCCTCGGGAAGGACCGCCTGGGGGCATATAAAGCGGTCGTGGACATTGGCAAAGTGTGTTCAACGCTGGAGGCTGACGACACTCAAACGTGCTACTCAGGGGTCATAGATCAGGAGAGGCAGATCCTGAAGATACAGTGAAATTATTTTAGCGTGGCCGCTCAAGGTCAGAGCCCAGAGCTGCCGGAAGAGTCCATTTCTTAAACCTATCGCTTTTAGGGGGGAATGCGTCACTTCGCAGGACGTGTTGACAGCCTTACTCCAGGTGAGTAAACATTGACCTTGACTATTCGTCTCCGCAAGGTGCCAGTTTTCAGTTGCATTTCCCTTAAAGAGTCCAGCTATTTATATGAAGATTTGTGTAGTTATTATTATTTTGTTGTGATTATTGCAATGCGCCCTGTTCAGAGCAACTTGCATAAGGACGTCCTTCACAGACAGACGCGTGAAGTCGTTGCAAAAATATATCAATTTATGAAGAGACGCAAAAGAAGGCATTGAAATTATCAAACCAGTCCTTAAGGCAGTAATTGCTGCTTCGGGTGATTCGAAAAGATATATTTTCAGAATTAATAACGAAATTAATTCTATTCAATCAGGAGAATCGTTTTCATTTTCTACTCCTAATAAAGAGAAGAAGAGAAAGGACGTGGCACCATATCAAGAAATCGTTATTTTTACAAGAAACGACTTAATAAGGATACTACTTATGATAGTGAGGAAACGAGTATCAGTGACAGAAAACATATGGATGATGAGGACATAGCCAAGCCATCCCGTGAATTTGGTGTTTCTCTATTACTACGCGAAGACATTACAGCAAATTGATTTCCAAGGCCGTTCGTTAGCATGTGCAGTTCGGTAGACTAATGTTTTTGGTATGGGCAGACGAGCCAGGCGCGAGCGAGCGCCGCCTCCTGGCTCCCTCCCCACCACTTTCACATTCCCCTTCCACTCGCGAATCCCAGCGGCCACCCTAGAAAATTTAACTGTGCGTGGTGTGCAGGTAGACAAGGAGAACTTTCGAAACCAGCTGTCGGCAGCTGCACAAGGGCCACAGATGAAGATTGAAGTAGTTATGAGGTGAAAGACTCGTCGGGAAGTATGTTGGAAGTTTTTACAGAGGGAGTGGAACCTGTTAAAGGTTATCGATTTCAAGTGGAGTTGACAAAAGAGGCCCCGTTCAATGTCAGGAAGTACCCCACACTGAAAGCGTTGGTGAAACAAATTGGTGAAATGGAAAAGAAGAGTAGCATTGCCGAAAGGATGTCGCTGTATAAATGTTCGCTGATTATTATAAAGGAAAAGAACGCGACCCGTATGTACTTTGTTGCTTGCATGTCAAACGCTATCATTCCGGGAGAGGTGACTCAGGACATCAGCTGAAATCGCTGCAGCGTCTCTGACCGAGAGGTCCAGGGGTTCGAGTCCAGATGGCGGTAGGATTTTCGACACTATCTAGATATCTAGGTGGAGTTTTGTCTTTGTCTGCAGGAGTATTCTCGCAGCCGGATGCTCTGATTGGTAGTTTTCCATTTTTTCCCATCAATACCAAGCGAATGCCGGAACAGTACTCTATCAAACGAGCCACAGGCCGCGCGCGATCTTTCCTCCCACTTCCTTGTCCTATCCTCACTCCTTACACACACACATACACACACACAGGCACACTTACACGCACTACACTACTACACATACTGGAAGAGCGACCGGGAATTTAGAGTTTGTGCCGGCTGGGTCGATATCCGGATGATGGGAGATATCTGCTCGAGTAAACCTCGCTATCAGATGGTAGATCGGCGCCAGATCTCGCCTCCAGCGAGGCAAGATCCCCGCCAACTTCAGAGCAAAAAACGTGCACTACACGTACGGTACTAATGGCCATAGTAGTTGACACGCCCGGAATCACTAGTAATCAATCAACTAATCATCTAAACGCTATCATGGTAACCCTACACGGAAGCACCGAGAAGATACCTTGGCAGGTGCACTTTGGCAACATCATAAACACTGAAAATCACCAGATACGAAATGTTAGTAATGGAGTAAAATTTGGATTTGGGTGAGTTTGGGTCTTTCTGGTAATGCGTCATTTTGAGTTTATGTTTACAGAAACGTTTTGGGTTTTCGAGAAACTTCATCAGAAATCATTTGAAGTACTTCTATTCACAAATGTAAAAGTGTTTATAAAATGACCGTGGTATACATATTAACGAGGTGAGAGAGATTTTAAAAAATATATTTGTGTTACATTGGGAGATGATGAGAATTCCGAAGCAGTGGAAGACCCGTAAATACCCTGAACATGAGCCTGGACAAGTGCCAGAAGGTAATATTCTTACTCAAGAAAGGTACAAAGTTACCATGAAAGAAAACAGGCGGTGGATGATATTCAGCAAATCAGGAGCATAATAGTAACTATGAATGAGGCTGCTCAGACGAGCCACAGCCAGTTTAGGTAACCAGAGCAATTAAATACCAGATTTAAGGTGCACTGAGAGAGCATAGAGAGGAGTTAGTGGATATATTAAAAGAAAATATTAAGGATACAATAAGCTAGACCATGACCCAGGCAATTAATGACCAGTGGCGTAGCGTCAGGGGACGTTGAGATGCTGAGCATCCCCGTATATAAGAACCTTAAATACTGTATTGATAATCTTACAAGTGGTCTGTTGAGCGAAACACGTTTTGTATTAATTTTAAATTGATTTCTTATGATTGAATTCGGCGGGCTGTTGAAGCTGGCCTGTGATTGCTTGGAAGGCTAAAATGCTTCTAACGTCTGCCGCGAGATTGCGACGAGCAATGACGCATGCGCAGATGGCGAGGTTCCCCTCTCCCCTCTTCACCCCTGGCCCAGAGAAACCCGTCTGCTTTACGCTAGCATCTACTGCGGAAAGTAGTTGGTTTGTGCACGAGAGCGCAGCACATTTCAGGCGGTCAGTAAATTCTCTCTCTCTCTCACTCACTCGGGAGTCCCCGCTTGGTCATGGGTACAAACTGTAGAAATAGTGCCTGTCTAACTATTTCTTAATTAATATCCAAGAAATTGTATTATCTCTTAAATAGATTACATATTATTTAAGTCTCCAATGTATAAATTAACAAATGGTCTTATTGTCATTCGCGTATAAGAATTAAAGCTGAGCCATTGTATAATTTGCTTTCAAGACATCGGCAGCCCTGACTGCTGTGAGGATTTTGTGGGAAGCGACTACACCGTCGTAAGCAATCGAGATCGTGGAAGTAGTATGTGCCTTGTGTTGCGTTCGCCTGTTAGATGAAGTAGTTGATAGTGACATTTTGTGTGTTATTGTTGAGCATCCACAAACGTGCGCGTCACGCTACGCCAAAGTTAAAGCACTGTTAGGATGGCAGTAGAAGTGGCACTTACGGCGAATGTAAAACCATTGGAGGGTAGAATAGAAACCATGCTTTTTACGGGCAGGACCTATTAGGAGCCCTAAAATCGTCCAGAGCTGAGGAAATTGTAAAGCCTAAATCTAGAAAAAAAATTATAGAAGAGCTGCTTCCGCCGACAACTATGTCCTGATCAAAACACAAAAAGTAGAGAATATGGAATATTCATGAACAAATTATAAATAAAGTAAAAGATCATATGTAGGGTAACGAATGCAAACTAAATAATTTTAAAGGTAACACTAAATCAAAAAATGTTAAATTTAGAAGCCGCCTCGAAAAAGATGTCTAACAGCTATCGGACAGCGTGAGGGCTTCCAAAAAGGTAGAAAAAAGGCCTTCTTTCAAGTACCGCTCCGAAATGGAGGTAAAGGACATACCCCTTGGGGTTAATAAAGATGAAATAACAAATTACAAATAAAATTTCAAAGTTACCATCGTACAGGAGGAAGCAGAAGGAAGAAGTGTGGTTTACGAGGAGGAGAGACACTGTAACCAGAGACTGAACGAAGTCATCATAGAGGTGCGGGACTTCTCTTGTCTGCAAAGAGATGCACCAAATGCCTTTTAATGCGGGTCATAGAAAGATAAATTACAGCAACAGGAGAGCCTGTGGGCTTTGTGCCAGGCAGCACAAGAGCAAATGTCCTGCAGATAGGACCTTTTTTGTATGAAGTTATATCTACGACGTACATTACTTTTGTAGAGGACATACTTTTCTGTTTCTGTCAGAAATAATATATATAAATATATATAAAGGGAACGAGACAAAAAACAACATTAAGCAACTCCCACGCCCCGGCTCATACTTCGTTCCTTAGGACTTTGGTACGCTGTTGTGCGAAAGAAGTAATGAGGCGTAATGCGTAATATGTAATGAGTAATAGCTATGAAGTGTAATGCGTAATGTAATGAATAATAGCTATGAAGTGTAATGCGTAATGTAATGAATAATAGCAATGAAGTGTAATGCGGGATGGTAATGAATAATAACAATGAAGTGTAATGCGTAATATGTAATGAGTAATAGCAATGAAGCGCAGTGCGTAATAAGTAACGAGTAATAGCAATGCAGCGCAATGCGTAATGCGCCCACCTGCGGGAGAGCTCGAGCCAGGTGAGGGCGTAGGCGCCGGGCTCGCGGGCGATGAACTCGACGAGCACGCCCCCGGCGGCGGCGGCGGCGGCGGCGGCGGCGGCGGCCGCGAAGGGCTGGGGCGGGGGCTGCGCGGGCGTGGGGGGCGGGGCCCAGCCCTCCGAGAAGACCTCGACGTGGTGGTGGCGGCGCGCGGCGGCGCGCGGCTCGGGGCACACGAGGAGGGCGCGCCCGCCCGCCTGCAGCGCGATGCGGTTGCGCGTGGCGCACTCCGCCGACGGCAGCCCGCCTGCCCACGCAACGCACACACGGCGCCCTCGCTTAGCACGCAGGGCGGGCAATTTTTCTAACTCTGCCCCTCAATCCCCTATGGCCACGGTCAAATACCACATCTTTCTCGGCCGAGTCGCTAGAAGTCGCATGGTCGCAAGCACTGCTTGATGAGGTCGCGATCATGCGATATCTAGCGGAACGACTGAGAAAGTCGCGAAATAACGTGACATATTCCACAGTGAAGATGGGATTTGAGTGGCCTTGAGGGGCACAGCTAGAAAAATCGCAGTATATAGTATGATGTTTCTAACTCTGCCCTTCAAGCCCCTATGGCGACGATGAAATACCACACGGCATTTCGCGTTTCGCGATCAAATACCACACGGCATATTCCATCGCGAAGATGAGCCTTGAGTGGCCTTGAGGGGCAAAGTTAGAGAAATCGCAGTATAGCATAGTCTTGGGTTTTCATTTCTCATTGGGTTTTTTGTATTGATACAACTAAACTTCTTTGGAACTAGTAGGCCTAGATTTAGTGATTAAATTAAATTTAATAAACCTTCACAATTCTAGTATTATTTATTCTTTGTTAAGTACCTACCATTATCAGCAGTTGAAACCATTAAAAATGAAAATATTACGATCTCAATAATACAATTAACATTAAAGTCTGATCTCAGATAATTTTTAAGGATATATTTTTTTAATTTGCATTTAACACTCGTCAAAATTCCATAAACACACACACTTTGAGATTTCTTATTTAGCATCACTGTCACCGACTTAACAGTCCTTTAAAGAAGAAAAATCTTTACTTCTTCCGTAATTCGAAGGAAAAGCTACACAAACATAGCGTTGTGAAGTTTCCCAACCTGGGCAAGCCGTGCGAGGGGCGGATGACAACAAATGAAACAAAAGCTAGATTGGTGATCGGAATTGTAATTTCGTAAGTTGGCTATTTCCACAAAAAATACTTTAAACCGGGGCTGCTGGTCTAGTGATACGCGCCTTTCAGTGCATTCGCAAATTGCAAATGTCTGAATAAAATTTTAATTGCAACACTTCTAGTTTCAAATCACCAATTAAATATGGAATATATAAAGTACGCTCAGAATTTGCAATTATTTTGCAATTTAGGAAATATAATGTAACGGCATATTTTTGGAACATACTTTGGAAAAATTAATAAATCATTAATGAACAAAAATTAGTTTTAATTATTGCAAAATGGAAATAAGTTATTGAGTATAGCACGTGTCTTGACATTTAATCTAAGCAAAACGCCTAAATGTTTGAAATTTTGTATCACTAGGTAGTAATACTCAAACATAATACTATGTGGATACGCTAACGCATCCGTCCATGTGAAATCTCTATACATTTTAAAATGTATCTACACGTCATTTCTGTGAAGGTTTTAACTTTTTTTTATGGAAATTAAATGTTTTATTACGCAATTGTTCGGTGCCCCTTTTCAAATTTCTAGGATGGTCTGGACTCCTTGACCCCAGCCCCTGCGGCTACTTACGGCCATATTAATGGGGAAGTGCTAAATTTGCACAACCTTCATACAGGTAGTATTGGCTAATTCTGGAAGAAGTTTGCAGCAATAGGTTAATAAAACAGTAGTGATAATGCATAAATCTTGAAAACTATTTCAAACTTGCTGACGACAGGGCAACGCAGCACTATGTTAAAGGACATAGCCCAGTTTTGAAGAAGGTCGCTATGAATACTGCGCAACACAGTGGTGCTGAAATACAGCTAGAATTAAATCTCAATGTCTTCTATTTCAACGACAGAAAATTGTTTGTGTGAAGTGCATTTTATGCAAAATCTGTACATGATACACCAGATCTAGTATAATTTTCCAAATTTCGACATTCCATTTATTAGAAAAAAAATAAAATATTTTGTACGTCAAAATCTTCACAGACCTATTTTATGTGTATTATTTTAAGAACCACTTTTTAAAACATATTGCAAATATGTTTACGTTGAAAAATAAATAATTAGTTTTTAAATCGACGATGCGAGTCAGAAGGTTAAACCACCGGGGAGCAGCGCGCTCTGTGAGTGGCGGCACGCACTGGGGAGCGAGGTGTTGGTGGCGTTGTAGTCCAGCCAGTCGCCGTGCGGCAGCGCCACCCCCCGCACCTTCACGTACAGGAAGCGGCCGGGCCGGGGCTCCAGCAGGAACGGATGGTTCTCACAGTTCACCTGCGCACACCGATCACTCAGCTCAGTTGGTGTCACTGGCGGATCCTTGGGAGGGGGCATGGCGGCCATGGAAGCTATGGCCTAGGCCTTTTGTAGCAATGCGGTCATGCGGCCCCCACCCCAAAAGGCCTAGTTTTCATTTGCCTTCCTTCATTTGGCACAATTGATTTAACTATTTATGTCCGAATTATGTAATTGTTTAATTTAATAATATTTCATAGTATCATGTCTATAGCACATACATAATATGCAATGTAATATCAAATATGTTTATTTTTTAACAAAAACCTACAATGTCCCTCCCTTACAACCTTACAACTTACTAAAAATATTTCTGTCTTTCCATATAAATTTTCTGAAATTAGAGCTTTAAATTATATAGTGTGTTTGTAGAGAATCGTAGATTCTCTCGAAAAACTTTCTCAGTTTTTTCTTTTGATTTTTGTATTTTTATTAATAAGAGCGTTTGTTCCAATAACATTCGAATTTTGAAGTTTGTATTTTTTTTTCTTTTGAACCTCACCTCCACTTTTAATAAAGAAGCAAGAAATTTACTCCTTAAGGTAATTTATTCATCAATATTAGATCCTGAAATTATTAAACTTATACTGTTGGCATATAGGAAGCCAAATAAATTCAAATTTGGCGCCGTACTTTGCCGTCTTGAATTCTAGCGGAGAAAGTGCTCTTGAAAGTTGGAAAAACACAGTTCCATCCGCATCGAGCGCGAGAAGACGAGCACAAGCGCCACTGGTCTCTGCGAGCCAGTACGCTGCATTCGGGAAAAGTGAGAGATAGCAAGCGGAAGCCAGGCAGGCACAATTTGCTTTGAAGGCAAACTCCACGTTGAGCGTGCGCGATGCGTGGCCCTGCTTTGGCTACTTTGAGCACACACGAGGGCGTGCGCGAGAATGAGGGGAAGTGAAGCTGGAGCTCTTGTTTTTGAAAGAATTCGTCTCGGTGCGCGGGCGTGACAGGATGGAAGCGCAGCTCTGAATGGCGCTCACCTCGTCGGGCGTGGGCAAGCTCGAGCGGAAGCCCTTATTTAGTCACTTTGCGTCTGAGAGCACACATATCAAGGGCGTGCGCGAGAATGAGGGGAAGTGAAGCTCACCTCATCGGGCATGCGCGATGGCGAGCGGAAGCCCTGCTTTGGCCACTTTGCTTCTGAGAGCACACACCTGGAGGGCGCGCGCGAGACCGAAGGGAAGCGCAGCTCACCTCGTCGGGCGTGCGGGAGGGCGAACGGAAGCCCATATTTGGCCACTTTGCGTCTGAGAGCACACATATCAAGGGCGTGCGCGAGAATGAGGGGAAGTGAAGCTCACCTCATCGGGCATGCGCGATGGCGAGCGGAAGCCCTGCTTTGGCTACTTTGCTTCTGAGAGCACACACCTGGAGGGCGCGCGCGAGACCGAAGGGAAGCGCAGCTCACCTCGTCGGGCGTGCGGGAGGGCGAGCGGAAGCCCATATTTGGCCACTTTGCGTCTGAGAGCACACATATCAAGGGCGTGCGCGAGAATGAGGGGAAGTGAAGCTCACCTCATCGGGCATGCGCGATGGCGAGCGGAAGCCCTGCTTCGGCCACTTTGCTTCTGAGAGCACACACCTGGAGGGCGCGCGCGAGACCGAGGGGAAGCGCAGCTCACCTCGTCGGGCGTGCGCGAGGGCGAGCGGAAGCGCAGCTGGCCGCTGGCGCCGGAGCGGCGCTGCGCGCGCGTGCAGGCGGGCGTGCGCAGGAACTGCCAGGTGCCTGCGAAGGCGAGCGTGGAGGCGTCCTCGTCGGGCGTCATGAGCGGCGCCGAGAAGCGCAGCTCGACGGCGCCGGCGCCCGCCGACACCCACGTGAAGGGCAGCGGGGGCTTCCCGCACAGGCAGTCGCGCGGCAGCGGCGGCGCGTCGGGCCACGGCCGCTCGAGCAGGCGCAGCGTCGCCGGCGGCTGCTCACCCGCCCCCGCCCCCGCCCCCGCCCCCGTCGGCCGGCAGCCCAGGCGCCCCACCTGCGGCCGCCAGCGCAGATTAAACATTGCTGCTGGTAAATCGGGATAGTGAACGTAAATAATTAATTGTCGCCATTTCAAAAAGTACGGAATATTTTTGTGAAACAATTTTCAATGTAAAATTCGGACACTATCACACATGTTTATTTTTGTAAGTTGGTAATGCCTAATATAGGTTATTTTGACTTTCTCACTCGTACCAAGCCCAAAGCCAGTATTTCTGGTTGCGTTGGATTTCGCAGCTGTGGTTTATCAATTATTCCCCAGAATGCCTGGAGGTGTACTTTACAACAATATTGTCTACATACTCAAACAATTTACGAGGAATTGAAGAGAAGGAGAAGATACTCTCATCACGTAATTTCTGCAATAACATAAAATATCCTATCCCTACCAGATTTTCTATAAGATCCTATACTAAATTAACTTATTTTGTTAATATATTTGGCCGCAAATGGCGAAATGCGACGGATATTGTTTCTGAAATTAGCTTTTTTTTTTAAGAAATGGAATTTCTGCAAAGTATTTTACTGTGATTGCAATTCCCACGTAGGGAATAAATATTTACATTTTTTAAATATATCACTCTTAAAATGTATTCTCTATCGAATTTTGAGGAAGTGAATGATAAATGTGTTGCAAAATAATTATTGGTAAAGAATGACACGTTGAAGTAATATGAAATTTTTATGACAAGCATTTCGCAATTTCCTGTTTTCACTCGTGATTGTCGCGAGTTTTATTCTCCATGTTGTAACATTTTAAAAGTAGCCATGATTTACATCTTAAACTGATGAACCTAAGGAGCATTTGTTTCTAAGGACATTGCGTAATGTATTTCTCGAAGGGACTCCATGAAATCTAAATCTTACTGTTGCCAGGTGTGTGAAGTTGACAGTAATTCGTTTGTGTCACGCAGCGACATTCTATGCTCAGCAAGGCTCGAACGCTGATTGCTGAGCGTGAATTGTGAGCGAACTTCCACTCTCCAACGACGCCTCAAGGTCAGCAGCTTTGAGCACAGGCCCTCCCGGGGAGCGAGCGGAAGATCACCCAGGGCAGCACCCAACAGCTGCACACGTCGGAGGGGGAGTGAAGCCAAGAGGACCAGGGCCTTTGAACTTCTCATCAAAATCGGAGACAAAGCTGGACGGTGCTACTATAGGAGGCGCTAAATTCGCCGGGTATAACTGCTGATTAGGATCGCCAACATCCGCACTTAAAAATTGGCTGATTTGTGGAAATACGAAAAGTGTCTCCTTAATGCGAACATCGATGCTACCTTCTATAACATTACGCGCCTGCTTGCGCCTCGCGAACCTAAGCAGCAGCCACGCACGTTTGAAGTATCGTGGGCAGCAGTTCGTATTTAAGTTCCTGTAAGAAGTTGTTGCAGGAGAGCGCGCCACTGTAATGGTCTCCACCACGTTATGGGAGTTGAAAGGCCCTGGAGAGGACGTCATGGGCATAAGCATATCGGTCGCCTATTTGGTGCGTCAGCCACCATCTCAACAGATTTAAGATCGTCCTCGGACGCCGAACTCACTCCCACTCCTCTGGCGGAGACAGACTTCCCAACAACCCTCAGGACGATGGTATCAACCCCCATAAGAATGATCCCAACAGCGCCCTCTTCCCTTACCGTTCCCCTTAAAAACAGATTTGCACTGCTAGCTACCAAAGATCCAGTGTCAATTCCTCACTGCTCCAAGGATGGCCCCAGAACTAACTCCAATTCCAATCCCAAAACCAAATCCCAGACCAAACCAAAAACAGGACTTACCAAGACTACAATAACACTGACAGCAGGCCAGAGGCCGCAGTTGCCAAAAAGTGTGTCCTACTAGAACGCTCTGCCGACAACTCTTTGTGCAATTCAATTCAATACTGGCAGCCTCAGGCCATCATGCCTTGCGAGAATTTTGATTATCCTCCCAATGCGCGCATTTCGGCTCGTTTGAGCCGTAGCAGTGTAGAGAAAAATAAGTGTTGCTGCCAGTGATCTCAACATTGTAGCTGAATTCACAACTGCAATGCTTTGAAATGCTGAACATTATGACGGTCGTTTTTCGTTAGGTTACCCGCAATGGACGTCCACCTACAGATTTTCTTATGAGTTAAATGTATCTTGGTGTTGTTACTGGTGCTTACAATCGTCTTTGTCAACGAAAGTACCAACGTATTTCTTAGCATTCGGTTGGAAAGAACGCCACCACACGTCTCCAGTCTACCTCCGAGCTCACTGGTTGCTGCTTACCTCCGAGACGGGCTCCGTGACGCAGGGCCGGCCGCCGGTCCGCAGCGTCGTCAGCACCAACTTGACGCGCTCCCCGCGCCGCGCCTCGAAGCGGTACACGCAGCTGCGCACACGCCACGTCATTCGGGCTAGTCGCACAATGAGACGCAGGTCCGCGACGTGACGCAGGGTGACTCGTGGTGAGTTTCTGATTACTACTGCTGGGTGGACTTGCGCTCGTGCGCAGGTCCACCAAGGTGACTGACGTAGATCCACCAAGGTCACCGTGAGTCACCTCGCGTCACGTCGTCACGGACCTGCGTCTCATTTTGTGACTGGCCTCACTCGCGTGCCTTCTCGCAAAGAGGAGTTAGATTCCTTCCTTCGCAATGTACAATCGTTTTCAATTCAAAGGTATGGGCAAACACACAATGATTGTAAACTGGGATAGACACAGTGTAGAAAGAACCTTTTTCTGTCAGTTTCTAAAGGTTTCATTAGAATACACACTGGGGTATTATTCATGTATGATCATAAAGCTGAATTGTCAACTTCACTATAGTGTAAATGAGACCGTTGTATTTACTAAAAAGCTTCAAAATTCCAAATTTGAGGGTTACAATTAAAAATTGTCACTTTCCCTTCAATTGCACATTAAAAGAAACTCGAGGCTTAGGAAAGTTTTCAAATAATAAATTAGATGCTAAATCATGCGAGGAACTCTAGCTAATAAGATGCGAGGTGTTTTACTCGTACACAGGCAAACTTACTCCAATCCAGCCTTCCCTCACTCAAAGTCTTGGTCCCATTTCTCACTCAAATCTTCACTGTTGGGGTGCAATAATAACAGTTTTAGAAAATAAGACATTCAGTATTTTAAGGGCCCCGACAGGTAACAGGTTCAGCTAAGGTCATAACGCGTATTCACCACAAGCGGAAAAGGAATCATTGTCTGGCAGCCGGAAATATTCTGTTGCAGCTCAATAGAGATAGCCACGAAACATTAAAAGTTTGGAAATTTTTATAACACGTAATCCGATTATTTCGGTCCCTTGAAATTCGTGTTAATGAGGGTTTATTGTAATTAATGAACGAATCTGCAATACTATGTTTGGGTACTTCAATACGTCTTAACCCGGGAGTGCTTGTAATAGATCTGTGAGATCCAAGCCAGGGCAATTTTGTGTTCCTGAATGATTGCGATGCATTAAGCGTCTGATATTTTATGTATTCCTTCACTGTTTTTTTCTGAGAACGCCTGGCCTTCTATTTTTATTTTTTCAATGGGTCATTTCCCGTAAGTATGCTGAAACTTGATCACTGGGCTGAGCGATATCTGTCAGATACGTTGTGTACACTGGCGCCAGCGCATTGTGAGCTCCTGGCGTAACCGGTACGTATCATGATATTTTAAGGCGTGTCTTATTTATTAACAATTGCATTGAGAGACATGTACAAACCAAATAAAATACGTATTTCAGTTAATAAAGCTTTAGATCATTCCCATTCACGAAAAGTTTCAGTTCTGTCTGAGAGATAAATTGTGGGCACTGGCGTGAGTCTACCTATTATGGGCACTCGCGGATTAAATGAAAGCCCAAGGGAGCGAAGGGGTGTGGGGGTGTGGAGTGCGAGTGTGTAGGGGTATGGGTGTGTGTGGGGTGGGGGTGTGTGGGGGTGGGGAGTCGGGGTGGGGGTCGGGGTGGGAGGTTTTGGGTCGGGATGGGGGTGTGTGGGGGTGGGGGCGGTGGGGCGGGGGTGCGGGGGTGTGGGGGAGTGGTTGTGTGTGGGGGGTGTGTGGGATATGGGTGGGAGGTGTGGGGTGTAGGTGATGTGGGTGAGTGTGGGGGGGTGGGCCGCACCTGAGGTTGCGCGCGCCGCCCCGCCCGAAGAGGAAGACGTCCCGCGGCGAGTGGAAGGCGCGCGGCGGCGCCGGCCCGTCGATGGCAGAGCCCTCCGGCGGCCGCGACACGAAGCGCCGCGCGCAGGGGCCCGCGTCGGGCCCGGTCAGCGGCTCGCCCTCCTGCCGCAGGTCCACGAACTCGAAGAGCGCGCGGAACGACACCGGCCTGCAACACACCGCCTCCGCTCTTCACGCCGGCGCCACCGCCCCAAACGGCTGAGAAAGAATTAAGCATTCATGGCATTGCAGTTTCGCAATTTTAAATACTTCCCGCCATGCATAGAAAATGTTAACATTTATTGAAAAATAATGTTTATTGTAACAAAACAAAGATATATAATGAATTAGTTTACGTTTGCCTTGTATACATTTTTAAAAAATATTTAATACGCCTGTAACAAGTAATGTACTTCAGCTTCTGGGTCAATGACCAGAATCTCAATCAGGTTTTTGTCCAGTTTCCCTGATCCATTGAGCAAATGATGAGATGGCCCCTTGTTTTGCTTCTGGATGTAAATGTAGCTTCACTGTGCGCACGTTTTGTTGAGAACTCCTTTTGCTTGTAGTTCGTTTACCGTTGAAATTGATTTTCTATAACTCGGGAACAAACATTTTTCAAGTATTTTTATTTTTCTAAAATAATTGTTTTCTAATTTCATTTTCTCGTTGTTTTTTTTTAATTTTGGCCCTCAAGAAAATGTGCGCAGATAAATCTCTTTCCCCACACGTCATATACGGTTTTTACTGTTTTTTGACATGTAAATAAATAAAATAAAAATAAATTTAAAAATGCATAAAAGTTTAGATTTTCCGGGAACACGAAATACTTAATGAACCTGCAAACTCATATTTGGATGCTTCAATACGTCTTAAATACTCCTAGCAGCTGAAGAAAGCAAAGTGAGGGAGTGTAAAAAAATATAACACTTGAGGCCTTCCAAAGACCGAGGAGCTAAATACCAAAATTTTCGAAACGAATGACACTGAAATATTATGAATTGACATCTAAATGTTACATAAATCGGCGACAATGCATATGTAAAAGAGAGATGTTCCAAACATCTTCCATATAGTTGTAACATCTACCTAGTGATGGTTCTGGTTGAATGACTAATAAGCTTTTCTGAAAGAGCCATGTTCCTTGCATTGACCACTATTCGTCATTGTGTTCATGTGTTTTAATTGTGTCGTGGAGGATGATTTTTTCTTTTACTAACTTTGTATGGAAATTGCATTTCGCAATGATTCAGGAAACGAAGGCTGTAAAAAGCTTTTAATGCATGAAAGGGGCGTAAATCGTATCAAACTGGAAGTGGTGATGTGTTTCCAGAAAAACCGCTTCAATCTAGGCAAGTACTGAGTTGAACTGTGTTAAAATTTGTTCATACAGCGTCACAGGCAGAAAGCTTGTCTGGTGAGTCCTGAACTAGGACGAAACGCTTTTGCTACCCTGACTGCTCATCCTTTGTGTCTCTGCACTGGGATCACCCTGCACGCACACGTGTGCGGTAGGTGGATGTGGTACCACGCCGCCATACCCTTTTTCTCGAATGAGAAAAGATTCAACTGCTTACTTTTACTGGATCAGTTTTTATTTTAAATATACAAATTATTTGTGTGCTCTAATTGATCAAAGTGGCAGAAATGTTATTGGTGAATGAGAAATATTTGAATTATAATTAAAGTTATAATTATTTTCTCATTTCTCGAGTTACATACCCTAAGCCAAAACTCAGGCTACGCCATTGTATTTGTGAGGTTTCCGATTTCTAAAAATATTGCAAAATGGTATGATCTAATGAAACGTTGGTTAAAGTGTTCTTATAAATTTTTGATGATTTTATTTTATACCCGTACTAATTCATACAGTTTTTATTGGCTTCTCGAAGAAAACATTTTTGGCACATATCTTCCTTGTGTAGCGTCGCGAGGTGGCGCACGTGCCGTTTCGCTGGAAAGCCCGGCCTTAAGCCGGATGGGGGATGGGGGTGGAATGCGGCGGCGCCTCGCCGGCGCGCGCCGGGCAGGAAATCCCAGCCTCAAAATAACCGGGACAACTGGGCGTGCCTGAGTGCGAGTCTATTGATGACGGCTGCTCTCTGCTGAGGGCTGGCTTGCGAGCCGAATGACGCCCGCCGCTGGTAGAGTGGGGGACGAGCCGTGGGGTATTTATTGCGGCGCCGACATGCGCTCGGGGGATACGCTAGTGAGTCGAAAGACGTGAGGTATCTCCGTGCAACCTTGCACGTTTTGGCATCCGGCCATGTAACATCTAGTTACGGGGACTAAATGTCCGACAGCTCGCACTTCGCGCAGCTTCTCATGCTCTCGAGCAGAGGCACTGGGCTCAGCCTAAGGACGGTCGCGGGGTTTCGCGGCTTAGAGAATAGAAAGGTTGCCTAAGGTTTTCAATTTTGTAACATTATCTTGTAATTTATTATTGTAAATATACTGTACATACTATTCAGAATCTGTCGTCTGTGCTTTTCATGTCCAGTACGCCACACTTGGCTTTGCAACACATCACGTGCAGATCACCAGATGGATAAAGAAAAACACATTTCGAAATGTTGTGCTTATAATTTTAAATTAACTTGATCAAATAAAAATCATTATTATATAAATGCTGATTGTTCTTGATCTAAGGAAGAATCTTCATTTATAATAAAATGCAATACACTTCCTAAGGGGACACCGACTTGCAATACCACTGCGTGCCCGCACCTGTCCGTGCGGACGGGGAGGCTTGTGTGTTTCAGTGATGTGGACGAAGAATGTTTCAATGGTGTGTGATGTGGAGCCAGCTGTATCACGCTGGCTCCACATCAGGCTGGCTTTAAGTATGTCTATTGGCGAAGTCACCTGTGCCAGGCAGGCAATACTTTCATTTATTTTGCCCAGTAACATAAATATAACGTAAAAATTAGTCTAGACATCAAAAAGATTAAAATATAGCTAACTTAATTTTAGAGTGATAAAGGGTCCCCCCCGATAAGATGGTAAAAAGTTCCCCTCAACCAAATTACATATGAGTGGTTACACTATAATTCTAACATAAAAATAATATTTTTGAAAGGTTTCTTAGCCTCCGTCCTACCACCCACACCCCTATACATGCCAAAAACGTGTTTTTTTAATTTCAATTTTTTTCGACAACTGGACACTATTTTATCAGATAGAAAAAAATATGATAAATAAGAACACAACTTGGACTATCAGAAAAATATTTTTCAATATTTTCTCAAGCCCAAATTCGAACACAAAAAAATATTTTCGAAAAAAAATATCACGAAATATTTTTTACTGTGTCTTAGAAGCCTGGAACAGGCTCGAAAAAAGTCAAAGGTTCCTCTTTACACACAAATTGTTGTGTATTTTTTTCAGATTTTTCCGATTACTGGGCTGCAGTTAAAAAAATAAAAACCATTTTCCCGCCTTTAAAGCACCTGGACTTTCAATATACTTTGAAACTGACTGCAACGGTTCTCTGCATTTATTTTAGTGTTTATTATACATTTGTATACATTGCTGTATCACCCAATGAAGTTTTGATTTTGGAATATACTTACGAAGTATCATTTTTAAAGCTTTCTAATCGTTTGCATAAGTAATCGTATGCTACGGAAAGACGATAGTTTTGGCAATTTATAAGAAACAATCGACACAAGACCTTGTAAGTGTGATACTGGTGGATAAAGAATTACACCCCTATCCTACATCAAACACATTTTAGAAGAAAAAATAGAAGTTTGCAGATTATGACATACAAAAAAAGATTATTGCAACACACATTATAATGGTAAATAACTCGGAAGCGATGCTTCCTAGGCCTTTTAAACCAAGGTTTGCTTGTCTCATGGGGACACGCCCTTTTTTTTTGAGAACAAGTAAATTCTAACACACATGCTTTGGGTGACAGGTAGATGACAAATGGGGAAATGATAAAGGACATTTCGTGTGCACGATAAATGGGGAGACAATGGGGAAGTGAAGGGGAATATATTAGGCCCCGATTATGTTGTTGGGATGTATTTTTCAAAATACCACTTTCATGATCATCCCATTTTACAATTTTCCATATTAGTTCTTTTGGGTGCGCCTTTTCCGTAGCACAGATGGACAGAAAAGAGAAGCAAATATCAATGTAAAATTAAATTGAAGGAAAATACTGAAATTATCTTTCACGATAAAATTAACGGGACTATTTTATTTTCTGCGAATTTTTATCTCAACGCTCAGCAATATTGGAATGAATTCTCTCGCACAGTACCGGGTCTATAATGCCGTAAACTACTTTTCGGGGGATGAGCGTTTGCAGTTGGGTGCTACATTAAATCAATTTTCAATTTTCGTACAATTATTATTTACAAAGTGCAGAGTTTGCGCACGTGTACAGATTGTACGAGTGTCTCCATATTTATACGTATACAAGAACAAATACTTAGGTAAAGGAAAAGACAACTTTTTCTCTAGTGTGAAACAATCTACAGACGTGAGACCACAGGCTTCCGCAACCAATGCGTTACTATTTATCTGTCCGGGAGGCGCCGCGTTCTAGGCTCAGTTGTCAACGTTTTAGCTGCTATTCTGTGGCCTTCCTCCTCAAGCAAGGTCGCACGTGCTTAGGACGCGGCAACTGCCGAACTGCCAAGTGGTTGACTACAAATGTCTTAGTTTTTTTTAAAAACTATGACCCAGCTATTAAAAAAATATGAAAAAAATTCACAAGCATTCTGAGATGAAGTTTGAAGATTATTTTCGTGCCAGTGTCTGTGTTCTAAGACAAGTAAAACAGTTCTTGTAAATCTGGTTTTAACCTCTTCCCCTCCATTTTTCCACATGTCCCCCAATTATCCCTCAAATATGACGGAATTATTATTAATTAAACTGCCAACACACTATTATCTTTCCTTAGCGTATGATATTCTCATACAAAGGATTAGAAAGCTTTAAAAATGATACTTCGTAAGTATATTCCAAAATCAAAACTTCATTGGGTGATACAGCAATGTATACAAATGTATAATAAACACTAAAATAAATGCAGAGAACCGTTGCAGTCAGTTTCAAAGTATATTGAAAGTCCAGGTGCTTTAAAGGCGGGAAAATGGTTTTTACTTTTTTAACTGCAGCCCAGTAATCGGAAAAATCTGAAAAAAATTCACAACAATTTGTGTTTGAAGAGGAACCTTTGACATGTTTTTCGAGCCTGTTCCAGGCTTCTAAGACACAGTAAAAATATTTCTTGATATTTTTTTTCGAAAATATTTTTTTGTGTTCGAATTTGGGCCTGAGAAAATATTGAAAAATATTTTTCTGATAGCCCAAGTTGTGTTCTTATTTATCATATTTTTTTCAGTCTGATAAAATAGTGTTCAGTTGTCGAAAAAAAATGAAATTAAAAAAACACGTTTTTGGCTGTATAGGGGTGTGGGTGGCAGGACGGAGGCTAAGAAACCTTTCAAAAATATTATTTTTATGTTAGAATTATAGTGTAACCACTCATATGTAATTTGGTTGAGGGGAACCTTTTACTATCTTATCGGGGGGGACCCTTTCTTCTTACAAGGGAAATTTCACCAGTGTCCTTTATACTGAAAGCATACACGACCGGGCAGCCCGACGGCTGCACTTTAGAGTACGGTATGCATGTGATCCGATTTATCGGATCACGTTTTTCTTGGAAACGGTGGAGTATAAAATTTTGTCAATGTCTACATACTATGTCTTTTAGATGTATAATACATGGATATACAATCTTTTCCCCAAAAAATAAGATAAGAAACTTCATGCACTAATGCGTTAAAACAAAATTAATATTAGAAAAGAGAAAAGTAAGAAATAAATTGACTTACTTTGTATTTGTTATTTTAGAAAACGCTCACAATGTGGTCACATTAAGTAAACTCTTCCAAATTCTCGAAAAGTCTTCTATCGGCGCCAAAAGTCTTGTAACAGCGTCTATTTCATGATTCATCATCATCATAATTTCACCTCATCCCCCAGAACTAACAATCCTGGGGCACTCCTACTCAACGCTTTATAAAATATTCGAAAAGAGGAGGGGGACTAATATATCAACACATATTCTAAAGTTAAACTGCTTTTCTTTCAGATATAATAACTTCCAAAAAGAGAAGGAATTCTCAGAATTTCAAATTGCCTTCTTGCATCTCGGAAGGCTCGGAGATATCAGGTTGTCGTATTCCAATCTGATATCTCCTAAAGGTCAGAATAGGGAGTGAAAAGGTAGTGAAAAGGGAGGAAATCCAAATTAGCCCATTCGAAAACTTTCAAAATTACGCTAAAGTACTCATTATTTTTTAAAATGTACAGGACCTCTTCCAAAGAACTGATTTTTTAGAACAGATTTCACGCAAAACCCCTTTCATCAAAATAATTTTTTCAAATGTAATTTTTTGTTGTTTGCAATTGTTGAAAATAGGGGAGAGTTTGCCTAAAATAGGACCAGACCCAATTTATTTACCGTTCTTTGCTTTCTACGAAGAAAAAATGGAAAGAAAAAAGTTGGAACTGTTTTTGAGAAAAAAAGTTGTTTAAAATTGTTTCAAATTTGCCTGAGGTTCTCTCAAAATTATGCAAAAACTATGCATATTTTCGAAAAATTGAACGTGACTTTATGTAAAGATCGCTTTTTGGTGAACAGATTTCGTTTAGGAAAAAAATGTATCGTCGATAGAATAGTTGTAGGAAGAGGCCTACAAAATGTGAAGTTTTCAATTTTCAAATATTAAGGGACTTCAACAAAAATGTGCCCTGTACCATTTCTTTAAACGCATTTTACTCCATCGGATGGGAAAAAATAAAGAACAAGTTGAATTGTTTAGAATATTTTGAAACTATTGTTGACGCTTCATGTAATGTAACCTAGAATCAAAACATTTGAATATCGCAGGGTCTCCATTTGGAGAAAAATTACTCAACAATAAAAAGTTTTTATTCAACCAAACTTCCTTATTACTGCGTTCCATTGTGGCATTGTAACATAATAACACAATATAATTGCTTGTGCGGGGTGTATTATTACGAATACTCTTCCCTATAATTTTACATCCTTGTCTGAAATTGCAAAAAAATAATGATTATGTCCTCAAGATAGTTTGGATATCTTTCTTTTTAAAAAATAACGAATTTCTATACTTCCTGGCTTTTCTGCCTCCATACGACTTTATATATCTCAGTTACACATAAATCAATAACCAGAAGGGACAAAAACAAAATTTAAAAGAACAGAATGGCATAGACTTTCCCGTACTTGTTAGCCTCCTATCTCTCTAGTCTGAGTAATCTTTCGGTTTTCTCCCAGCTTCTTCTCAGTAGCAATTTATTGACGCCCAAAGGTAAATTTTTCCCTTTAATTAGGTCCCCTCGTGATAAAATTGAAATATGATTTAAAATATTACTACAGAAGAGTAAAATGTGGCTCTATATGCACTTTCTTTGAAAACATTGCAACCGTTTTTGAAAATTGTCCTTTGAGCGTTTCTTAACACGCGCGCTTTGAAACTCATTTTCACACAACACTTAAATTTTCGAGAAACTTCAATAGAATATCTTTGTTACAATATTCCTCAGGAATGCGATAATGTATAGAAAACGCCAGTAATTTAAAAAATACCCGGTGATGGCGCTTTCTGAGGATGTGAAGCTCTCGCACTTTTTTGTGCTAGTATCGAGTGCTGAGTGATCTGAGTGCTGTGGCCTCGACCTCGACAAGACTCAGCTCTACGCTGACGGCGTCGCCTGAGAATGTGAAGCTCTCCCATCAGTTTGTGTTAATATCGAGTGCTAACTGACCCGAGAGCTGTGGGCCCCGCAAGACACAGCTCCACGGTAAAAGCGTCACGTGAGAATGTGAAGCTCTCCCAATCTGTTTGTGCTGAGTGCTGACTGACCATACGAACGTGACCTCGGCGAGGCGCAGCACCATGGTGACGGTGTCGCTGGAGAATGTAAAGCTCTCACGTCCGTTTGCGCAAGTATCGAGCGCTGACTGACCTCAGGGGTGTGGCATCGGCAAGGTACAGATCCATTGTGACGGAGTCACCTGACAAGGTTAATTTCTTCCACGCTAGTGCTAGTATCGAAGTTCTCCCAGCCCTGTGCTAGAATCGAGTGCTGACTGACCTGAGGTCCGTGGTCTGGAAAGGCGTACCTCCACGTGACAGTTGTGAATAACGTGAAGCTCTTCCAATAATCTGTTTGTGTTAGTATCGAATGCTGATGAATCTGAGAACCATGGCCTCGGCGAGGCGCAGCTCCAGGGTGACGGCGACATGGGTGGAGAGGAAGCTCTCCCAATCTGTTTATGGAATTGGTGACTGACCTGAGAGTCGTGGCCTCGGCAAGGCGCAGCTCCATGGTAACCGCGTCATGGGTGGAGTGGAAGCTTTCCCAATCTGTCGAGTGGTGACTGACCTGAGAGCCGTGGCCTCGGCATGGCGTAGCTCCATGATAACGGCGCCATGGGTGGAGTGGAAGCTTTCCCAATCTGTCGAGTGGTGCCTGACCTGAGAGCCGTGGCCTCGGCGAGGCGCAGCTCGACGGTGACGGCGTCATGGGTGAAGTGGAAGCTTTCCCAATCTGTCGAGTGGTGACTGACCTGAGAGCCGTGGCCTCGGCGAGGCGCAGCTCGACGGTGACGGCGTCATGGGTGAAGTGGAAGCTTTCCCAATCTGTCGAGTGGTGACTGACCTGAGAGCCGTGGCCTCGGCGAGGCGCAGCTCGACGGTGACGGCGTCATGGGTGAAGTGCAAGCTTTCCCAATCTGTCGAGTGGTGACTGACCTGAGAGCCGTGGCCTCGGCGAGGCGCAGCTCGACGGTGACGGCGTCGCCGGAGGAGAGGAAGCTCTCGCGGGCGCCGCAGGGCCGCGCGCGCCGCCGCCCGGGCAGGAGCGCGTGGTCGCACGAGCGCAGCGACGTGGCGGACGCGCGGCCCCCGCGGCAGAAGCGCGCCAGGAGCGTGGGCTTGGACCCCGCCCCCTCGGGCCCGGGCCCCGGCCCCGGCCCCGGCCCTGGGCCCAGGCCCGCGCGCAGCCCCACGCTGGGCTCCGCCTCCGCGGCCGCCAGGGACGACACGTTGCTGGCGGCGGCGGCGGCGGCGGCGGCGTCCGCGGCCGTCGCTGCGGCGTCGCCGCCTTCGCCGTCTCCGCCGGCGCCTGCCGGGAAACGCACCTTATCCTTGTCGTGCTCGCTGCAAGACACACACACACGCACACGTCTCGGTGTCGGTCCACAACCATCTGGTTACTAGGCCTGCGCACTCGAATGTCGGGTCAATAATATGGTTGAGAGATAGGGCGATCTGTATATGTTGAGGTGATTCTCATGCGAATGTTTTGTGACATGTGTGGTGGTTTTATGGACGTGGATTGCTGTGTATATTAGTAAGAAACATCAGAAATGTGTGCTCTGTCCCAACTATCGGGGAAATTACGAAAAATTTGCCATGTATCCAATGGATGTTGCTCTCGCATATTTGAAGCACATCGAGTTCAGGAGCAGATTCTTGTACTGCCTTCTAAAGGAACCATTAGTTAATCTTGCACCCGCGGATCCAAATTTTGGGAAACAGTACGCACCCCCGAAAAGCATTAATTTCAACAGCAACCGAAGGTAACGTAGAACAAAATTAATCCAGAGAGCTATGGGTCGACAATTCGTCGGTAATGCCTTAACACGTGACTTCATTATAAATCCACACATTGAGATGAGAGGGAATATAAATGCAAATTAGAAAACGCTGCAGGTAACGAGATCTGGATTGATCATATTTTGACAAATCACATATGGATTACAACAATGCTTCTACAAGGATTGGGTTTCGACATATCGCAAGACTTTACTGTTAATAAAATAGAGAATTTACCGGCAATAGAATGTCAATGAAGAGAAGATTTTTCAATGAGACAAAAACGGAGGTTACGATAAACAGACCAAATTGAGGTTCCGTGCTGGTAGGAACTTAATGAGAGATCGTGCTAGTGCGTAAACTTTACAATCGCGTGAAATAAAGAACTGATTTACTGGTTGCCCCAGAAATTGAGCCGGAGAGATTCTTTACTCACATTTTCATGCGTCAGAGTCCCCAAATGAATTTAACTATTTGCATTTCACTTGTTTGTCGCTTCTCAAGTAAGCCAATTACGAGCAAAGCTTCGGTAGCGTGTTACGCCAAAAGTCCGCGTTCAAACGAAAACACGTGACAAATGGGACTCGCACCTCTTGTGTCCGAGAGGCGCTGGCGACGTGGTGTATTCGCGACCTACAGAAGGATGGGGAGATTACCTCTACTTGCCAGATCAGCGGGTGCGTTCGCTAGCTATGGGCAGCTACCATCGGAAGATGCATAGACTATCAATTGGAAAGGTACAATACTCGCAGAAGTAGTCGCAATGTCAGTACTCTTCAAGCAAAGACTTGTGCTTAACCCTGAGCAGCAGTTTTCAGCCTAAAAACAATGTTTTGTATGATGTAACTTAAAGAAGAGGGGATTCGGAAATGGCAAAGACAAAATCTCACACTGTAATGTCCAAGTTCATAGAATGAAGGTAGTTGTAAGCAGTGTTACATTTCTAGAATTTATTTGTATGAAATGAGTATATTCCTTTTGGAAATTCTGTTTTTCCTTATTAATCACGTGTCTGTGTATTATTTCTACTTTACTCACATTTTCTCCGACCCATTCACACCTCATATTTTCACGGAACTACTCACACCTGAGGTAATCAGAGCCGGCGTAAATGAGACCATTACAAATTAGCTATCCGCGGCACCTCGCCACGACATTTTGTCGGAACCAATACTAGGGGCGAGGTGTCGCATTTTGCATGATCAACATTTGATTTGCCCAGAGTCGGGGTCGATCTTTCAGTAACAACTTTGGAAGGAGTGTAGCAAATACCGTAGCTCGTTGTGTTTTTCAAACGCTTGAAACTAAGCCCGTATTTACTTTCTTGCATACTACTCAGAAAGTATTGTCTCGCTGTGGCAAAATGTTGTCGAGGCTTCATCTAAACCAGAGGTGCACAAGCGCCCCATTTGAGCCCCTTCTAGTGGCGCAGGGAAGTCCGCGCCCCACGCCCCATGAGAACCAGGAACGTTTACATAATCCCCGACGATCGAGCTGTCCCTTCACTTTACTGATCAGAATCGTCGGTTCAGTGCTAAGTGCGAGCTCGAATTTTTATTCAAGGAGAGAAATGGAGCAACAACGTGTCTCGTATGGTGTCGGAGAAAAAAGTAACAGCAAAAAGTAAAATAAACATTTAAAAACGTATGGTCAAGTGTATTACAACTAGATATTTCTGAACTAAATTTATGAAGTGTGTATTATTATTACAATGAGAAATTGTTAAATTTTCTGTTCTTGTAATTTATATTACAAATATTTTCAAAATAAGTTCGAACAGTAAAGATCGACCATGAAATGTGTGGAAGTTGTCGAGCAGTTTATTCTGAAATAATAGTATACAAAACCTACGCCTCTCCAGAAATTACAGCCGTTATTTCAAGTTTTAGTTGAACATAATTCAACGCATTTCCGTCTTAAGAGCCGCAGGGCTTTCCTCCCACCAAGGGCTCGGGCAGCAGTCTCTCGCCGCAAAAGTGAAAGTCTCACACTAGAAGCCGGTGGGGCGCGGAAGGGCTGCCAGGCGTCATGAGGCGCGTTTCTGGGGCCCTTGTGCAAGCTTGATCAAAACTCCCCCAAAAGCAGGGACCTTGCGCAGAGCCTTGGAGAGAGTAGTGGAGTGCGCTCACCAGAAGATGTCGTTGCAGAGGTCGGCGGCGGCGGCGCCGGCCAGCGACCCGTCCCACAGCAGCAGCTGCGACGAGCAGTCCTCGGCGCCGGCGTCGGCGTCGTCGGGGGCGTCGGCGCCCGCGGCGCCCGCGCGCCGCGGCGCCGCCACGTGGAACTTGAGCACGGACAGCCAGATGCGGAAGCGCGGGGGCGCGGGCGCGGCGGGGGCGGCGCGCGGGGGCGGCGGCAGCGGCGGCAGCGGCGGCAGCGCGGGCGGCGCGGGGCGCGGCGCCAGCAGGTGGTAGAGGCAGGTGGCGCCGCGCGGCAGCGAGTGGCGCGGCGCCTCCAGCACCCCGCGGCCCGGCCCGCGCAGCCAGAAGGCGCAGCGCTTGTGCGCCGCGTACGTCGCCGACTGCGCCGGCACGAAGCGCACCTGCGCCCACACGCACATGCGTCTGTGATATTCAGTCAAAAAAATTTTTATAAATTTTCTCTCTAAATTGGAGTTTGAATTATGTTGATATCACTCATAAATTTATTTTTTACTATAGGGTCATTCCATATTAAATCAACAGTTTTAATTAAAATTTTACCTCACCATTTTAGATTCAGATGAAATTTGACACACAGGTAGTATGAATGCAGAATAAGAAAACCACAAATTTTGAGTAAAATATTTCCACTCGTTTGTGAAATACAGCCATGTAAAATTTTACAAAATTGGGTTCCCGAATTATTTTAAATTTATGTAGAACCTCACCAAATTAAGATAGTGAGCTGAAACAGGTGTCATTTTGCAGCTTTGTTTATGGCATTTTATGTGATATACAACTCAATAGGGGTTGCGTTCAAAAACGTTTTCAAACTTGAATTTAAAAGTTTGATTTTGAGTTGTTTCAAAATGCTCATCTTCAAAAAAATTGAAAAAATTCTAAAATAATCCTTATATGTTATCAAGCAGATGGTGCAAGTTTAAAAATGGGACTGCAATGAGTTCATGTGGTAATCTTTACTTAAAATGCACTATATTTACATTACTCTAGATTTTACTGATTTAAAATGCATTTTATTTCAAGTTATAGCTGAAAGCTGAAAAATACACTTATTCCAGCTCTCTGTCTTAATATGGAGAGGTTCTACATCAATTAAAAAATTTTCGGGAACCTAATTTGTAAAATATTAAATAGCTGTATTTCTCAAACGGGTGGAAATATTTTATTAAAAATGTGTAGTTTTCTTATTCTTCATTCTTACTATCTATGTGTCAAATTTCATCTGAATCTGAGATGGTGATGTAAAATGACTGTGTTGATTTAATATGGAATGACCCTATATTAAGCTTCAATCATAATTATAGACAACATACATAATATATAAATATTCTTAATGACAATGATGTAGGCGTTTATAATATTAATTTTATATTTGATGTGTTGTAGCTTGAAGATGGAGTAAACTGTTCTCCTAAACGTGTAAATAAGAATTATATGGGTTTGTAAAATAACAATAATAAAGAATATTTATATATTATGTATGTTGTCTACAATCACGAATGAAGCTTTATATAGTAAAAAATATTTGAGAAAGACAACAGTTACAAAACATTTTTAATTTTTTTATTTTTATTTTTATTTTTTTATTATGTTTACGTGAAGACCTCCTCTCATTGGGCTTAGATGCTGTCTCCAATACTTTTAGATCCTGAGAGACAATGCAGCGCATACATACTGAAAGACTTAGACAAGCAGAAAGTAAATTGAAACCTTTTATGTTCTGAAGCTAAACAATGTAAAAAAGTCTCAAAAATAAGTAGTTATTACAAAGTGTTTATTCTGCTGAGGCACGTTATCGAGCTGTCGTGTTCGGAGGGTTGCATCTTTAAACCCATGAGTAGGAAACTGAAATTCTCAGGAGTTGTTAATAAAGACCTCCTACATTTATTGATTTTTTCTGATTACGTTAGTATTATTCATTCTGCAAAACGTTTCTACAAATTTCCTGTAACATTCTGCAAAACATTTAACATTGCTAGGATAGGGAATTGTGTATCCCGTTAACTCAATTATCTAAAGAACTCACAAAAATCCCTAGAATCATTCTCAATTATTAAATGATACAGTTGCGTCACTTAGAAAAACGTATATTCAGAGCGTTCAAAATATCTCTCTCGGTACTCTTACACCTGTAAGTGTCCCAAAAGAAAGAAATCACAAGGTGATAAATGGGGTGAACCTGGGGTCAAGATGACTTCTCCTCGCAGAGACAAGACGTCCAGGAAGTAACACTGAAAACTGCTAGAGATATGTGAGCTGTGGTTCCATCTTGTTGGAACCAGACTTCTCTCTTCAGGGTCTCCAAACATTTTGTTTAACTTAGGTCGGATTGTGTGACAGTAGCGATTCGAAGTAAATTCTATCTTTAGCCCATGTTATTAAAACAAATACGGACCCCACAGACCAAATTCGGCAGCGGCGCACCAAACTGTCACAGTAGATCTGTGAAGTGATCGTTGGTGAAGTTTCTGAGGATTTTCTGATGCCCAGAAAAGGAAATTGTTTATTTACGGTACATGTCAGGTGAAAACGGACCTCATCGAAGAAAAGAAAACAGCAGCGCTAGGGGGAATGTTTAGAGGAATTTTCTCTCACACAGGCTCTTCGAGTTTCAAAATCTCTCTTAATTCTTGGGCAACCATCATTTTGTTTGGGCGCATGTGAATATCTGTGCAAGATTCTTCTTACATTCCTATCAGACAATTTCAGGGCTGTTGCATGTTTCAATGCTGAACGCTATGGAGATTTCTGGATGGGCGCTTTCACATGCGCCACATTGTTACGTTCCGAGGTCGGCCTGGCGTTTTTCTATTCAGTGCAGAACCTGTTGATCAAAAGGTTGGTGTAAAAACTTGAACAGGCTTTCTATTCGGAAGAGAATCCTGTCGGCTAAGTCCGAACCGAATACAAATTGCTCGCTGAGAAGTAATCACCAAACATTCATTACCAATAAACTCCTCCACAACTAACGCACGGTACTCGCTGCCTTTGCGACTTCTGCAAATGGCACTTATTCCACTATCAATCGATGCCCCGTCCACTACCGTATTCCCACTACAAAACAAGCAATCCCTTCTTCCAATACGGGAGGTGTGCCTCTTCTTGTGGGCACATTGGCAAAGCGCAGCGGCGGCGCCACGCCCTCGCGCCCGCCCTCGGCCCGCCCCTCGCGCCCCCGCCCGCCCTCGCGCCCGCCCGCCCTCGCGCCCGCCCGCCCTCGCGCCCCGCCCGCCCTCGCGCCCGCCCGCCCTCGCGCCCGCCCGCCCTCGCGCCCGCCCGCCCTCGCGCCCCCGCCCGCCCTCGCGCCCGCCCGCCCTCGCGCCCGCCCGCCCTCGCGACCAGCCCGCCCTCGCGGCCCGCCCGCCCTCGCGCCCCCGCCTCGCGCCCGCCCGTCCTCGCACCGCCCGCCTCGCGCCCGCCCCGCCCTCCGCGCCCCGCCCGCCCTCGCGCCCGCCCGCCCTCGCGCCCGCCCGCCCCTCGCCGCCCGCCCGCCCTCGCGCCGCCCGCCCTCGCGCCCGCCCGCCCTCGCGCCCGCCCGCCCTCGGCGACCACCCGCCCTCGCGCCCGCCCGCCCTCGCGCCCGCCCTCCCTCGCGCCCGCCCGTCCTCGCGACCGCCCGCCCTCGCGCCCGCCCGCCCTCGCGCCCGCCCGCCCTCGCGCCCCGCCCGCCCTCGCGCCCGCCCGCCCTCGCGCCCGCCCGCCCTCGCGCCCGCCCGCCCTCGCGCCCGCCCGCCCTCGCGCCCGCCCCGCCCTCGCGCCCGCCCGCCCTCGCGCCCGCCCGCCCTCGCGCCCGCCCGCCCTCGCGCCCGCCCGCCCTCGCGCCCGCCCGCCGCCCTCGCGCCCGCCCGCCCTCGCGCCCGCCCGCCCTCGCGACCACCCGCCCTCGCGCCCGCCCGCCCTCGCGCCCGCCCGCCCTCGCGCCCGCCCGTCCTCGCGACCGCCCGCCCTCGCGCCCGCCCGCCCTCGCGCCCGCCCGCCCTCGCGCCCCGCCCGCCCTCGCGCCCCGCACCGCCCTCGCGCCCGCCCGCCCTCGCGCCCCGCCCGCCCTCGCGCCCGCCCGCCCTCGCGCCCGCCCGCCCTCGCGCCCGCCCGCCTCGCGCCCGCCCGCCCTCGCGCCCCCCTCACCTGAATAACGTCTCGACCCGCGTCGCCTCAGAAGCCCCTGGGAGCCACCGCTGCCTCTCGTGAGAATTGAATAGGAGAGCTCCTAGGGCCGCAGGCATAAATCCGCCCCTTTGCGCACACCACCCGCCTCTAGCGTCCCACTTCTCACAACGGACAATGCCACCCGCCGTGAAACAATGCTCGACAAAAGGGAGGCATTTGCACAGTGGCCAGTGCAACCTGAGTTCTACAACATTTCAAAGCAATTTACCTTGTGCCAGTGTGGTGTGCAATGTCGACTAACCACATTTCTGTAATAAACAAAAGCAGAAAAAGAATCCAATTAGATGTTCTCTATCGAGGTCACGAAGAGAGAGGGACGCAGCTTTTCAATAATCTCACGAGTATTATAGAATGTTCTCGAAGCACGTTTAAATAACAAATGCGATCTCGTCCTGCGATTACGTGGTGGTCGGGGAGCTGCGAAACAGAAGGGGATGGTGGAGAGTGGACCTAGCGCACGGATAGATGAGAAATGGAAAGGTTGAGATGCCAGGGAAGGAAAGATTCAGACATTAGACAGAAAAACTAGAAAAGATTCAGACATCAGACGAGCAAGTCTCAAGAAAGTATTAAAATACACGCAGAATTGACCCCAGTTTTTCTTGCTGTGCTGTGTAATCGGCTTGTTCAGTCGTACATTGTTCCAGCGGTAATGCGTGCGAGTCCACTGAGCTCTATGACATTCATGAGCAAGTACATCCCGCACTTGGAGACACTTGCCGCACATACTTTTCATTGTCATGCACCGTCCGGAATCTTACAACGAGACCTGTTAGTCAAACTTTACGTTATGGGGATGTGATGGGAATGTTATGGGGATTTCCATCAACATCGTATCTACTGGTCGTGCCTGGATTCTACTGATTGACGTGATCTTGGAATACGGCATTCCGCACGAATAACTCGTCTTTCGTCAATCGCTGCACAAAATCCATCTCGAGGAGCTGCCGGCAACGCACCGACAATGTCTAACAGAGTATGCCGCGCCCCGTGCAACTGACAACAAATGATGGGCTTTAAAATTATTTCGGCAGTCATAGTTAGCCGGTAACAATACATTTGTTCAGTATTTTTTAAAGTAATTTTAGAGTGCAGTTAATATTTTCTCATTGCAGTAATCTGATCAGTCACCGCACTGTTTATTAAATAAACGATGTGAAAAAATTGTGACCGCTGACTTCAAGTACTTAAAATTGCTATTCAAAAAAGGTAAAGAATGTTTTAATAAAAAGTGGGCACTACCTCTCATACAAAGTTCTTTATTCTTCCAACATTCAAAAACATAGTAAATTTAGCTCTAATGATCTTTGATGAAAGAAATATTGCAGCTCTAAAAGGCATGACTGGGAAGGACAGTGACTTTCCAAGTTGTGAGAACTCAATTTAATTTATGTACATTATTTGTAATTTGTGGCACACAGTTAATATTAAGAGTGCATATGAAGTTTTGGGATTGAAGTCTGAGTTTAGAGAACGAGAAAATGATTTCATCGTTGAATTTCTGAAGAAAAAAATGATCTTGGCTAAAGAAATGGAGGCAGCGCGTTCCTAGTTTTTCGGAGGTTAGATCCTCAGTCATTCCAATCTCTGATGAATAATAATTAACACATTTATGCTTTTAATTCCTTAGATTTTTAATACGTATGAAGCGTATTACATCTTGCTAAAAAAATTAGAAGGGATAATTGAGAAGCACCATTATATAAGCTATATGATGTTCTTTAAAGCTGAGAGGAAATTGCGGTTTAGAGATACACCATCATTTTTCTCTCTAAATCAAACGTATTCCTCACAAAACATTATTGCTGTTTTGCGATACATTAGAAGCTACAAAAGCACTATTTTTATAATACCGTTTTTGCAAAGATGTAAAGTATTACTTTGTATTTGTTCACTTCTGCAATAAACTCAGTGTGTTCTCACTCTCTGAGTTTCATTTCGCCTAGTCTGTTTGAAGAACCGTCGACTTGCCCTCGACGTATTTCACTCGCTCACTGCCAAGAGTCGTCCTGGTCGCAGGCGAGAGGCAAGCAGCGGCGCTCACCTGCACCTCGAGCTGGAAGCCGTGCAGCGCGGAGGCGGAGGGCCCCACGAAGGTGCCGAAGGGCGCGGAGGTGAACTCGACGAGCAGCTCGGGCCCGCTGCTCACCGCCTCGGGCACCGCCTCCCCGCCGCCGCAGAAGCGCAGCAGCACGGCGTCGCGCGTCGTGTAGCCGTCGAACACCGTCACGTAGTCCTGCACCTCGTCGCACTCCTGCCACACCTGCGCGCACACACTCGTCTCTCTCTCTCTCACACATGGAGATGCGGACATTGGGAGGGCGAGATAGAAAAATTCTTGAAAGAACATGAATGGACTGGCTGGGTGCCTTTGTGTCTCTGTCCTGAAGTGTAACCATCGGGCATTGCAAGGAATACGTATATTAAGGTAGGGTTTTGGTAGTAGGGTATAGGTAGTGGGCAGGCCTGCACAGCATTTTCCACTTTCACTGGCGTCAGGAGCTGCGCGCGAGCAGCTCAGGGGAAAATGGGAAAATCGATGAAGAATGGAGATGAGATTCATTTTAAGAGTGGGGACCGACAATTAGATGGCGCAATTCGAACCATGGCGCATAAATTGAAAGAGCAATCGGCTGACTGTCACATACTGTCAATGACTGTCACATACAGTTCAAGTAATATTGACTTTTGAATTATATTTTAAATGTTTGTTGTCGATATATGACAGTGTGAAATATGAAACTACAACCAATCATGCACATTATTTTTGGACACCAAGTATTATAATTGCTTGTAGAACTAATAATGTAATTAGCTTTGCTACCATGTAATCACAAATTTAAGTGTTTTTCTAAATACGAAATAATGATATTGAATTATTTTTGTTTCACGATGACAGCAATAATATATTTTTTCGTTAACTATGTTTAATTGAATAAGACGGTATCTCAGCTAACTTTTTTTTTTTTTGAAAAAAAATCATGATTTTTTTGTGCTCTAATTTCTGACTAAGAGTGAATTCTATATTTCAAAAATTAAACCAAAGAACCTATTTATTAATTCTTTACGACATAGTATAAAAATATTAAGCTCTTTGCATATTTAACAAGACCCACGATAATCTCATGATTGTCCGTCACATACCGTAACAGAGGTTTACTAATTAATCTCTTTTATTAAGTTGCATAATGGGGAAAATGGTCACAAACATATGTGCTGCTAACATTACCCTACTTGGAATCGCCACATATTTCACTCTTATGTAAATATTGATGCCAGAGATTGTTCTCATAATTTTCTTCATTTTTCTATGATTTGGAGATTATGACATTCCTGGTGAACAATCAGTTTTTAAATTGTAACTTTTTGCTAGTTAGAAATAACATTACAATTTTTGAAATGCTACTGCTTTAAAATATTGCTTAAGAGTCACAATGAGCATGTTATTTTTTTTTTAATAAAAAAGGAAAATACACACAGTGGTTGGGTATAAAGGTGGATGCACAGCAGTTCACAGAACATAAACAGTGAAGTATGGCCCTTGTAACTTGAACTACTAGACGTTATCCATTTAAAACAAGTGAGCATATAAGTTTGCAGTCTGGATCATTGTATTAGACGCCGAGCATTCAATCTACGCCCCGGCATTAATCTACAATCTACTCCCCACTACTTGCACTTTCGGCGCTGCCGCGGGCAGACGGTCGGCTCCTAAGTGCAGAATGTTCGCGGGAGCAGGCGATGTGCAGGCCTGGGTAGTAGGGTATAGGTATATTCAGATACAAGAAGACAGAAAAATATTCATCAATGTCTACAATATTAATATGGGAGGTAGAGTGAATAACGTGGAAGAAATTAGATTTGGGAAGACTCTAAGAAACACTTAAAAGTCTCCGCCCCAGGTGCAGGGTGCATAGTCCTTGCAACATTATTGCGTCGGAAACGTGGGCTCGAGAGTAATATAGCTCGACCAACTTGAGAATGATGTTACAGGAGCGCGCCACTGTCTGTGTTTACAACCGAAACGACAGAGACGGAGATAAAAGGATATTCATTTCAAAATGAAAATGTACCATGCCAAACTATTATGAAAGAAAGCGAGATTTATATCGTTGCAAATCTAGTATATTCCCAATTAATATTTTAACTATATTTGGACATGTCTGCATCTCATATTGGAAGAAATAAAAGTATACCTTTTCTCTGCAAAACGATTCAAATTTTGAAACGAATTCTTTCGATGAGCAGTAACATCGAAACTAAATTTTTTACCAATATACACCAAATAAAATTCTTTTTATGTAAGAAGTAACTACCACCATAATGAAGAAAATTGTAGATACTTATGACAGTAAAGTTAATGTTTTGGTACTTTATTGCATATCTAACAAACCGTCTAAAGCCTATGGAAAAAAAGATGAAGGAGAATACAAAATGTTTAAATCCAATGAATAAGTATTAAAATTCAATATAAACAAAACTTTTTATTATAGTCTTGTACTAGAACGGAGAAAAGAAAAGAAAGCTACTAAAGGGACAAAAATACAACAGTCAGTGCAAATCTTGCATGATGTGTCTCTGAAGTTATATTTTATCAGCTGATTCACAACTTCTATGAAGGAGGCCATGGTGATTCCGTAGGAACAGCCTCTGAAACTCGCTTCCCGCTCCTGGCGACATTTTTTTTTAGTTAAACTGACTGTACAGACTCGTGTTTTCACTGTTAGTTCCACGACGCGCCGCAATCGCAGCCTTCATTCTTGGCTTGGTCGAGTTATACCTCGCGTGCTGCGTGGTGTTGTACCTTGAGGCCGCGCGCGCTGCGCCGCTCCGCCGACGGCGCGTCGTCGGCCGCGAAGGCGCCCGCGCCGCCCGCCCCGCCGCGCCCGCCCGCGCCGGCCGCTCCGCCCGCGCTGCGGATGGACACGAGCTGCCCCCGCGGCTGCCGCACGGCGATCAGCGCCTGCTGCCCGGGCGGCACCTGCGGCAGGCACACACGCTTCACTTGTGGATGGCGTTCTACTTTAAGCAATCATGCAATGAAGCTCAGAGATCAGCGCCTGCTGCCCAGGGGGCACCTGCAGCACACACGCTTCACTTGCAAATGGCGCTCTGCTTGGAACGATCATGCAATAAAGAACGGCGATCAGCGCCTATTGCCTAGGCGGCACCTGCGCCACAGACGCCCTTACTTGCAGATGGCGCTTTGCTTGGAACGATCATGCTATAAAGAACGGCGATCAGCGCCTATTGCCTAGGCGGCACCTGCGCCACAGACGCTTTACTTGCAGATGGCGCTCTGCTTGGAACGATCATGCAATGCACAACGGCGATCAACGCCTGTTGCGCAGGCGAAACCTGTGGCACAGACGCTTCGCTTCTAGATGGCGCTCTGAGCACCGCCTGAAATCGATAATGGATTTGTAGTTCCCATCCTCCGACATTCCGCCGGACGTTTTGGAATTTGCAAACGTGAGGCTGCCTACTTATTGTGACAGAGCGTGTCGATTATTAGCAATAAGAAATTAACAGCACATACTTTCTCGCATTAATTCTAACTGCTCCATTATATTTTACTACTACATACTCCTGCAAAAGTGTTTTCTATCAGCCAAAAAATGATTCCGAACCGACAACTGAACTCACGTTCTCCGAGCTTTCTCGCCGTGAACGTTAATTCTACGTCATCAAACGCAGTAAGTTTCTCGAATTCTGAATTGTAGTTTTGAAATTATACATATTACAATTTTCACTGAAAAAGGGAGTAGCACCATAATTTGAGCGCTTTTATTGCATACGAGAAGAAAAGTTAATGAAAAAATTTGGAGCGGATATTTAGAAAACAAATTGTTTTAGACACTGCATAAATTTCAGACACAAATTACGCGAAATCTACTCGTTTTTTTTCAAAAATTGTACATTGTTGTTTTAAAGAGCTGATTTTTATAATAAACTTCCTGAAGGGTAAATATCTCGGTAGGGTAAATATCTCTTTAATTTGTAGTTATTAAATGTTAGTTTAAAAAATTTTTGAAAACATGGAAAGTTTGCTGAAAATTGCCATGTACAATTTCTTGATATTATGAGTAATTTTTGTCTAATTTTGCGTGAAATTAAGGCAGTATTTTAAAATATTTTTTTAATGGCTATACATTTTCTCCTGTACGCATCAATGAACGGTAAAAAAATGGTGCTAGTCTTAATTCGAAGGAAATCTGTATTTTCGAAAATTGCAAAAATTTAACACTTTAAAACTACAAAAACAAAGATAGAGTTGTTTGTGTTCTAAAAAATCATGTCTTTAAAAAAATCCATGTACATTTTTTAGGTACTTCTCATTGTTGGTTGATCATCTTTCCGGTATGTGGACCTCAGTTTTGCATTGTCGAATGATGTGGATGTATTGATTAAATAAAAATAGATCTCGCACCTAATGCGGTACTATTTGTAATGATTTTTACAAACTGATGACTGAGGTGTATTACTATGATTTGCTTTGGTGATATTGTCATATAACCGCTACAAATAGGAAAAAACCCGCTGTTATATCGCCGTTAGTTTATGTAGAAACCGCGTAGAATAGTATAAATGTTGGCTGCGAGGTTCGGTACCCCCTTTTTTACAATGCCTGATCAAAGAAGTCTATCAAATTTTAAACATTAACAAATATTTGTACTTCCAGTAAGTAAAATACTGTTCAGCAGTTCTATCGTTTTTCTTCTTCTTATTAATTTACGAAAGCGTGTGTGTACGCGCTTGTACCTCGTGCTGGCGGACGGCGTAGTAGCAGGTGAGGTTGCGCGGGTAGACGCCGGGGAAGTTGGGCGACTTGCAGGCGGCAGGCGCGCCGGTCGCAGTCGCTGAAGATGCGCGAGCAGTAGGTGCCCTGGATGAGCTCCCCCAGGTAGTAGACGGGCTCCTGCGGGCCCTCGCCCCCGCCCTCGTCCTCGCCTTCGCCCTCGGCGCCCGGCGGCGGCGGCGGGCGCGACGCCTCGCCCTCGCTCGTGTTGGCGGGCGACGACGGCGACGGGGACGGCGGCGTCGGCGGGGGCGGCGGAGGCGGCGGGTCCAGGATGCCTGCGAATGCAATTCGAAGCAAATCAATCTCTTGAATAATACAGGCGCCCAGCTATTTTGCAGTTTTCACCTTTATTGAGAAACTTGAAAAAAAAGTTAAAATTGTTTAATGAATTGTCATTCCAACTAGGACACTAATTTCCTCTCCAAAAAGGTGACGGTCGTAATAATTTAATAAAAATATCAACATTGCTTTATTTCAAAATCTAGTGGTGCAATAACCGCACATTATTTCTCGCAATATTTGTAATAGCTACAAAATATTATTCTATTACATGAACCTGTGTCCAATAAGCTAAATTTGTTTCTCCGCTCCGAGATTCGAATTAAAGTCTTTTGGGATACCATATCAAGAACGTTAACTCTACACCACCACCCAGACGGCTATACTCCGCTTTGCCGACGCTTAAAACGCCAGTAGTTTCATTACTACTAGCTAACGAAACTTTCTAGAAATCCAAAGTTCAACGGAAACGAGACCTATGTCATTCTTTGCGTCCTTTCCTCTAATCTAGGAAATAATACAATGCTACAATTTGGATGGTTTTTGAAATTTTTTCGTAAATTAAACATTTTTTCAAACAATCGTATATTACATTCTAAATATCTTTTCACGCTTCAGATTTCATTGAAGAAAATGTATAATCAAAATTGCACTTAAAAAATTGCAATATTAATATTTTCAATTTTTACATATTCCGGTAGCAATTTTGAGTAATAAATATCTTTTTCGCAATTCTTGTAATTTAATTATCCATACGATTCATGTAATGTCTTAATTCGTGAAATAGTCACAGTAAATATCACAGCACTTCTTGCGACATTACTTATGACTATTCCACTCGTGAAATTGAAACCAATAGTGTTCAACTATACACACAGAAAGCCCCAATCAGAGCAGTGTATTTCAAAAGGTTTATCGCTTTTTACTATCTGATTTTTCTTACCGCTTCTCCCTACTGGCCAATCATAAGCTGTGTCTCATTTGTCTTAGTCTGTATACATCGATCGCTATGTCAATGTCTAATAAACCGCGTATGTACTGTAACCTAACCTCTTTGATTTTAACATAGTTTCCAGTTATTTTCAATATTTAGCGCAATTTGGAACTCTGTTGTAATTTCATTCGTGGAATAGTCCTATAAAATATCACTCGTCACCTTTGGAAAATTCTCAGATAAATTCCAAAGCACTCGTGGTATAATTAATATTTTTAGTTTCTGTTTATATTTTCAATTATATGAACAAGTTGGTCCATCATTTAAAAGACAGAAAAAATTTGAAATAACAGTTTATATATTAAATAAAATACAAATTCCTCACAAATTCTTCTTTTTTCTTTTTTTTTCACTTTGTCACCTGATGATGGAAACCAACTATTTCCGAGACATTGTGAGGGATTCGTATTTTATTTAATATATAAACTGTTATTTCAAGATTTAAAAGACAGAAAAATCTGGAAATAACAGTTTATATATATATATATATATATATATATATATATATATATATATATATAATAAAATACAAATTCTTCACAATTTCCTCTTTTTTTTCTTTCACTTTGTCTTCTGATGATGGACACCAACTATTTCCGAGACGTTGTGAGGAATTCGTATTTTATTTAATACATAAACTGTTATTTGCAGATTTGTCTGTCTTTTAAGTGATGGATCAACTTAGTCAATATGATTGATACAGTGGTGATCTGACAGTTGGCGGCGCTCACCGGTGAGTCTGGGTCCGCCGCCGAAGCGAAGAAGGGCGGCGCGCGCGGGCAGCGTGCGGAAGGCGAGGCGCAGGTCGAAGGCGGCGGCGGCGGCGGCGGCGGGCGGCAGGCGCGCCACGCGCACGCTCACCGTCAGCGCGCTCGTCTCGCTGAAGTAGACGGCGCGCGAGGGCCCCCACGCCGCGCCGCACCACGCGCCGCCCGCCGCCGGCCGCGCCGCCTCCGCGATGGACAGCGCGCCGTCCGGGCAGCCGTCCGCCGTCCACGACACGAACCGCCCCAGCGAGAAGCTCTCGAACGTCAGCTGCAACGCACCGCGCATACGAGTGAGGCCTGGCGCGGCAACTGCTAAGCGCGATGGTGCCGGATGGGGTAGTGCCTGGATCAGCGTTGTCGAGGTCGATGCCACGAGCGGGAATCCGTGCCACGACGAAATCGCCCCTCCACGCAGTTCATTACCCCGCTACCAGAGACACCATCCATATTGTAAAACTATATTGCGGTTTTTCTAACTTTGCCCCTCGAGACCCTTCTTCACGATGGAATATGTCGCGATATTTGCGACGTTCTCAGTCATGCCGCCAGATATCGCATGATCGCGACCGCATCAAGCAGTGCTTGCGATCATGCGACTCCTAGCGGCATGACGGAGAAAGGCGCGAAATACCGTTTGATATTCCATCGTGGCCATAGGGTCTTGAGGGGCAGAGTTAGAAAAATCGCACTATAATAGCTTCCTTTCCCGATTGCGCAGAGGAGCTCTGGTATGCTACGGTGCCACGACGCGTGCCACTGCCATCAGTAGATGACCTTGACGCCACTGACCTAGATGCTTGGCTGCCCGGGAGACTGATTATGTTTGGAGAATTAAAGTCACACATCACTTCAACAATTCTTCATTTTATCTTCTATTGCAATGGTTAACTGCGTTTTCCTAAACGGAAGTCGTCGTCTTCTCGCTCTCATGCGTCTCCGTGCACGGCTTCGCTCCCTTTACGTTGCTGACAGTCAGACGTGGAGTCAATTAGACAAACTAACTAGAGTCCCTAAGATACAGAGAGTAGCGCAAATGCCGCCATTTAATATCCTCTCACATGACAACCACGTCAGGTATCAATCAGGAACAGAAGGGAAATTATAACAATTAGTGAGATTATGACGATTTTCACGAATATTAATGTTGGTTTGGGGTAGATCCATGGTTGTCAACATACAGAATATTACACAGTTCCAATTTCCCTGACAACTGGACATTGGGGACAATGGCGGGATCGGTGGAACAATAGAATGCGCTACTCTCTGTATCTAGGGACTCTATAACTAACGGGCTGAGACTGACCCCTATCAGCCCTCGCCGCCACCTTTAGTAGAAGGGGGTGACGTCACGCCGGCGACTCGTCCTTCGCCTCCGAAAGCAGGCCACGGTGTAAGATATATAGGTGTGTCAACTAGCCGCCTTTTGGACAAAATTTTTGAAGCTAGTTTGAGGCTAGTTCCTCGCTTATCCGTACGGTGCGCACGATCGAGTTGGGCATTCATGATGGCGTCTCGCGATTTAGTGGCTTCCACCAGAGGTTACATAGCTATGAAATGGATCACCATCTTGTCCCAAAAATGCCCAAGTCGTTCGCAGCGCTTACATAGCGAGAACTGTGAGAACTAGCCTCACATTAGCTTCAGTTTTAGACCGGGAGTGAACCCACCTATATCTCTTACACCGTGAGCAGGCACACCTGGAAGCGGCGAGCCGAGAGACAAGCGTCGCCCCGGCGCGTGCGCGCCGATTTCAAAGGCGCCGCACCGTACACACCAAGACATAGCAGTCCTAGGCACAGGTGCCAATGTTTCGGCCGCCATTTCGTGACCTTCCTCAGGGCGAGATGCCCAGAGCAAGGTCGCAGACTGGCAGCCAATCGTAGGCCTCTCTGCCTCAGACGCGGCGTCTCCCAAACAGCCAAGCATCTGCTAATTCTGGCCGCGGAAGCCTACGCTCTCACGTGTATGGCATGCTTTTTTTTATCGCTGGAGGTAGCGGTGATCTCCTGCTGGAGGGTGAGAACGGCGGAAGGCAATAGATAGTACCGCTACTTGTAAGTTTTCAGGCTAGTCAGAGTCAATGTGTGCATTTCCCTCTTTCAATCCTTAATCTATATTATCACGAAACCCTTTCTCCTGATATAACCTATCCCATCCTCAATTCCGCCTTTCCAAGCACTTCCGAGTTGAGACTACGAGTATCCCACCTTTGATCTTCATGATTTACATAAAATGACCTTGAGTATACCCAACGCATAATTTTCAATGCGTTTGTTTTGCCAAAATACTTCTGACGATCATGTATGACCCCTCACACACGCATAATCACGTTACGTTTATTTAGTGCCATACGGCAAATTCGCAAATTAGTCGATGAATTCAAAATTATTCGTCCATAATCAATCATGCATATAGCTCTAACCAAATCGTTTAACTAATGTACGAGTTAACCGAGTCATTCCCGAAATTGACGTAATATTTTGGACTCTAGCCGTATCGTATACACAATTTTATTGGTACTAAACAGAATGCGATGAATTAAGTTTGTAGGGACACATTTACTTCGATACTCAGAATTTGTAACTTTAGAATTCAGAATTTTATAAAGCAGATTACTGATATAGATAAGGTGCATGTCCAAAAAAGATACGTGATAGTGTTCATCATGTTCAAAAATCGTAAAATGTTAATAAAACAGACAATTCAGGTAGCAGAGAGCGTAGAATCCGATTACAGTTGGTCAAAGAACACTCGCTTTTGTCTTTTAAGTCATTTCTCTGTAAGAAAATTGTGGGGGGTTTATTGCCTTTAAAATAATATTTCCAAAGAGAAAGACCATTATTTATGAGATATTTTAATGTGAGATTTCAATCTGAGCTTCAAAACTTTCGAAGCAGATGCTTCGTTAGACTCCATTTTCTTCCAAAACTATTTAAATTGTTTTGCTAAGAAACAAAACTAGATTACTCCAAATTTAAAATGTAATTTCTTAAATTAATATAAAAATTATTTTTGGGCTTCCCGTCCTAAAATTTGATATTTTCTTCTACATTCCACTACCTTGCAACCTGTTTCTGTGGTTCAATTGATGTCAGAGCAGTGCCCCTGACCGGAAGAACGTAGGGTTCGTATCCGGACACAGACTTCACGTCACTACCTAGATAGAGTTCAGCCCCTGCCTGGAGAAGAATTCTAGCAAACCGTCTGCTCTCATAGTAGTTTTCCGAGGTGTTTCCGATCAACACTAGGCAAATGCCGGTGCAGTACCCTAACAAACGGGCCAAGGACCACGGGCGATTTTCTCCTTGTTTTAGCCACACCCCTTTCACAGACCTACTCTTACACGCACTACACTGCCACTCATATCGGGAGCTTAGAGCTTGTCGCGGCTGGAGCGGTGACCCGCTGGAGGGAGATACCAAGAAAATCCCCCTAGCCAATGGCTAGATCTCCCGGAACTCGCCATCCAGCGAGAGAACAACGCCACCTCCGGCGATGTAAACACATGCACTATCCTTACGAGGCGAAGCTAGCAGTTGCAGTGAGCAATGAATGAATCGCACCTGCACGAGGTCGCCGTAGTCGCCGCCGCCCGCCACGAAGGACAGCTGGCACACGAAGGGCAGGCGGTCCTCGCGCGGGCGGTGCAGCTCAAGCTCGTAGGCGCGTCCCACGTCGCCGTAGTAGGTGCGGTTGCACGCTGCAACACCCACAGCCAAGCAACCCCACTCTCAACCTGTGCTATTACGATTACAACACACTGGGTATTGTAAGACACAACAATAACACTTGCACACCAGAGCCGTTGCAATACCCATGAAACGGGGTTGGGATCAACGCCACTGCCCTCACCCCTTGATTATCCAGCTGTAAACCAGTGGACAGCAGCAGCAAAAATTCTGATGAACAAAATCCCACAAAAATGATTTTCCAAAAAGTACCATGCACACTGATCAAGAGCAACAAATAAACTACTCTCATATAACACATAGTTAAATTAAATATTTTATCTATGACCATTTAATAACGTATGTATTCCAGCAGTACTTTATGTCGATGAACAACTTTGATTACACACCCCAAGGAATCCAATTTTGACCAATCAGGACCCTAGAATTTTTGGAATCCACAAGTACAATTCTGTGCAATTCGCACTTCTTTTAAAGAGCAGAAAGAAGTGAAAAAATGACCTAGTCTTATTTCTGTACCTGTAACCTTCACTTGTAATTTTGGATGTATCAAATTCAACACCACTTCATTCCTATTCAAAACATATATTTTAAGATCAAATCTCTGTACGTACCTTTTTTATTGAATTGCAACTGATTCAAATGTAACCTCAAAACGCACTTTCCACCATTACACAACGACCACTGAGGCATCTACTGGTCAAACGGTTCCTGGCTTAAAGAGAACTGGGAAGTCAACATCTAAGAAATAATTTCCACATATTACGTGTGTTACCTAAGGATTAACCATATTTGTTCACAGTATGTCCCAGCCTACACAACCCTCCCCCTTTCTATACAAGTACCAGATCTTGGGTTTCCTGAGCTACTTCTTCGAGAGATTGCGTACTTCTCGTGCAGTCAAGGTTCGACAGCCTAGATTCCTCCAGCGATTCTTTAACCTTGACTCAGTTTAGCCTCTTTACTTCCTTGGAAACTCTTCTCGATATGTCTACCCACGTCAGGATGATACCCCTGATTTGTAGCGACGGAAAATCCTATGTGTAGAAAGTCACTATATGAGTTCCTGTCCTTCCTAATCCTTGACACTCTTGAATAGCTTTGTGGAGCCTACTGTACTGAATAGAATAGGCATTGCGTCATTGGTCTGCTATTCGTCCGTTACCACCTGGTCCTGGATTTCCAGTTCCTCAGCTCCCTCGTGACTTGGTTAGTATTGAATGGGAAACACAGAGAAGCTTGTATGGTGAAAAAATTATTAAAGAAACAGGTGAGTTCGAACCAAACAGTTTCGAGAACGAACCTGAGCTTTTTTCTCAACAGGTTTTCATTGACCTAGCGAGAGATTTTGGACTTCCGAAAGATGCTGCTCAGTTTCTTGGCTCCTGGATAAAAACAAAAAATTATTACTACCAGGCACTTATTTTTCATAGAATCGACATCACAAAGCAGTTTTTGTTCCTTACTTTTCTCAAGATTAGAATCTTGTTTATTGTAAAGATATTCGTGGACTGATTTGGTGAATAATATGACCCGAATTATTGACGTCTATTCACAGACTCAATAAAACAAAGTCCAAAAGCTATTTCGGCAATAGTTGGCCGTACATAATGGCAATACTTATACTTCAAATTCCAGTTGGCCATTCAGAACATTTAAAGGAAACATACGGCAGTTTCGTATTAGTTCTTGAACGAATTCGTAACGAATATAAGTGGTTGATTTGTGGAGACTTGAAAGTCCTCATCATGCTCTTAGTTCAGTAATCAAGGTACACAGAGTTTCCTTGTTTTTTTGTGCCGTGAGAGAAACTCCCACTGAAACAAACAATACTGACCATCACGAGAAGCTCTATTGCTAGGCGAAAAAATTTAATTAGGATAAATTTGGTTCCTTTAGACAAGATCCTGCTAGGGCTGATAAAACAATTCATTAAGTCTCTCAATAAAGAAGGTCAAGTACTTTTGCTTCCTAGGCTTAAGTGACGCTAAGATTAAAGAACGGAATCTTTGTATTCCGAAGAATTCTTCGGAAAACTTATATCAGATACACATTTTGCTCAGACCATGAATAAGGAGAGGAAAGACTGGAATTCTTGTTTAGAAGTTTCTTGGTGACGTAGAGGATCTTAACTGTATCGTAGAACGCATGTTGAAGGCTTTTCAAATACTAGGTTGCCACAGGGTTGAAGGTTCACTTCCTACACTTGCATGTGGACTATTTTCCGGAAAACTTGGAGAACCTCAGTGAAGAACTAGGGGAAAGACTCCATCACGACGTCAACGGGATGGAACTTAGGTATCAGAATAAGAAGAACATGAACATGATGGCGGACTATCAGGACTATCAGGACTATGCTAGAGCGTGAATCACCTGAAGAGTCATTTCCCTGGAAGCGCACACGAAGAATTTTCCAAGAGAAAATTAAACGTCTTCAAAAAAATTATACATGCATTATTGATTACTCTGGCAAGCTTATATCTGTACGGAATAATGAGTTTGGTATTGTTAATATCAAGTAAATAAATAAAAACTGTCATCAGATTCTTTTTATGCCGTTACTGACTTTAAAGATTTACCTCGAGATTCAAAAAAAATCTGTACGTGATAGAGAAAAACTGACCTTACTTTCAGTTTCAGCACACCGAAAAACATAAAGATCAGATGGCTTTATGAAATCAAAATTCGCAAAGTTTTCTTTTGTAGACCTGTGTAATAAAAGCGAATTGAGCCGGGCATGACAAGTGGCTTAGTGTAGTGAAATGCGAAACGACAATAAGCAATAATGTATCCATAATTATTACAATAGTTCTGTTACTGTGGTTCGCAAGTGTTTTTATTTTTTGCTTACTAACCATTATTTGTTACATTGTATATTATTATATTATTATTATTATTATGAACTTCTGTAACCAGTTTTTGCCAACTATTTTCAGAATAAATGTCTGTCCTCGGCGGTAGCAGCTCGTGGTTGAGAGCGAGCGGCGTCGCAGCGCTACAGCGGAGCGACTCACGCGAGCAGCCGCGGGGCTCGTCGGAGCCGTCGCCGCAGTCGGGCGCCTGGTCGCAGAACTTGGAGGCGGGCACGCAGGCCGCGGCGCCGGCGGCGCTGGCGGCGGCGCACGCGAACTCGGAGAGGCGGCAGCGCGGCGGCGGCGAGGGCGGCGCGGGCGCGGGCGCGGGCGCGGGCGCGGGGGCCGGCGCCGGGGCGGGCGGGGGCGGCGCGGGCGCCGGCGGCGCGGGCGTGGGCACGGGGGGCGCCGCGCCCGCCCACACCCCTGCCGCCAGCGCCGGCAGCAGCAGCAGCAGCCGCCACAGCGCTGCAACACACACACACATACAGCGCCTCAACCTCCAGTCCGCTCCTCCGCGCAGCGCACAAAAGCACAATTCCTAACCACGGCAAGACCCGTGAAGTTCCCCCGCACCGGGGGGGGGGGACTGCGCGGGGAGATTCATCGGTCCTCCACTCTAAATACACATGGTGCATTGGTGATTGTGTACAAAGTGAGGAGTATACAAGGGTGCCGGCATTTTTTTAAATTTCAATGATTTATGTAACCTTAACATTAAATTCGTAAGATATTTGTAAATTGTAAACAATTAGTAAGATATTTGTAAATTGTAAACAAGTAGTAAGATATTTGTAAATTGTAAACAAGTAGTAAGATATTTGTAAATTGTAAACAAGTAGTAAGATATTTGTAAATTGTAAACAAGTAGTAAGATATTTGTAAATTGTAAACAAGTAGTAAGATATTTGGAATTGTAATGTAATCTAGGTGAGCCTTTGTTTGAAATTAAAATATAGAACTTATTGCATGAGTATCAACTCGTAAGAGAACGAATATTTGAATAACGTAATGGGTTGCTATGGGGGTAGGTTTGCTTTGGGAGACGATGGCTAGAGTTCATAAGAAATGGACGCATGACGATTAAATCGTGATATTCGAAGTGAAAAACTTGTTTACATAAACGATTGATAGAGTCTTCAAAAGTTTAGAAACCATGGGGAAGGTATATGATATAATTAATCAGTGGTTCAAGAATACAGAACAAGATATTCGCGAAAACGGAATAGGTAACAGTTTGCCTATATCTTGATTAGTGAGCCTGAGCTTACGAACAATATATTTTCTTTATAATGGAAATTTGTGTTCTTATTTGAAATTCCCTGAAGAGTGTGGTGAATCAATAATGTTAACAAGTAACGTTTCTGCCTGATATTGTAACCATATCATCAGTCAGAAACTGGAATTCAAAAAGAGCTGATGGAAAACTAAACTTGCAAATATAAATTAATAAGTGATTTAAAGTCCCGAATGCCAGGCAAAGAAAATTACAATTGTAGTATGCTTTAAACAGATCATTAAGGAGAAAAATACGCTTGAAGGTACTCGAAAAAGCTTTGATTTATACTTACATTAAAATGACAAATAGAAAAACTTTTTTAAAATAGACAGCTTTAAAACTCATGTCGCACGACTAACATGTCAGGATCTCAAGCCATCAAAACTACCTACTAACAAATATTTAGCAACCCATTAATTTTTATGACTTTAAATAACAAAGAACAAAATCTCCTTAAATACACCCAATGTGGATTAGAATATGTTTATATTAGATAATATTTACATTATAATATCATTACATAATCTGACAAAAACCAAGATTTTGTTGTACTGCCATTTAGGCTCATAGTGACCAGTTTTAAACACATAAGGACGGAAAGAGAAATACTTATGAATGGAGGTCATTATATATTGAACAGCTCGAAGCCTCCCGGTATTAATGAAATACTCAGAAAGATTCCTTTATTTGAAAATCACAGCCAGAAGCCGTGGGAAGCTACTGAGACGCTTGGCGTAATAAACATTACGTGATCGAATATAAAGGGATTACGTCTATCGTAAAGTGATTTAATGAACTAATAGTATTGATTTTGGTGCAATTTGAATCCTGTCCTGGAGTTACAAGTGAACAAAAATTCCAAATTCTTTTTTTTTTTTTGTTATTTAAGGTCGCATCAACCTCTAGGTCATAAGCGACCACTATTGGATTTGAACGTTATGATGGATTTGAACGTGAGGATGAAACAATATGATATTAGGGGGTGAGAGAACGACCACACACAACCATGCCCGAGTCGGGACTCGAATCCGCGACCCTTCGGTCCGAGATCGCAACGGAACTACTGCTTGAACGATCTCGTCCACCGGGCCAGCCTAAATACTTCTTTACAGCAAAATACGGCTTTGCAACACTTTTACTTTACATGTTTAGAACGGACATGGACGACATGTTTAGAACATAGAAATTGAATATAGATCGAGGGATCTATTTTAGAAAAATATTTTTAAATTCTATTTTATATTCAGATGACAAAGTGATAATAAAGGACACTACAGACAAAATGCAAATGGCGGTATATAAATTAAATGAAATTGCAATAGAATATGGTTTTAAAATATCCACAGAAAAAAGTAAAACTATGGCTTACAAAAGAAAAATACCCAATGAGAACAAAGATTGTGATCGATGATAAAAGTATAGAACAGGTAAAATATTTCAAATATCTAGGTTGCCACATCTCGTTTGAAAGAGATATAGATTTAGATAAAAGATTAAATGAATTTAGAAATACGATACACAGACATCTAAAAAATAAAACAAGGATAGAAACAAGAATAAAATTCTTCAACACAATAGGTGTGCCAGTGTTAATGTATGGAGATGAAGTTAGAGTAACATCAAAAAAGGATAACTCTAAAATCCAGACAGCTGAAATGAAAGTTTTGAGAAGAACTCTAGATTATAACATCCTAGGTAAAAAGAAAAACACAGAGATAAGAAATAAACTGGGGGTCGAACCACTGCTGGAGAAACTGGAAAGAAATCAGAAAAGATGGTATGAACATCCTATACGAATGCCCGATAGCAGACTACCAGCACTCGCAGTGGACTACAGATGCAGAGGAAGAAGAGATGCACAAAGGCCCAGAAGGAAGTGGACACCGGAACAAGTTCTTGAACCTAACCCTTGAAGTGCAGAAGAAGAAGAAGTTCCGATACTCCGTGCTCACCCGGAAGTCTGTCAAAGTCGGTAGGTGTTCGCTCTGTTGAAGCCGAACGGAGGGGTGAAATTGTGACTCCACAAAATTGCCAAGAAGAGAGAAGAGTTTTGCTTTAATGCTATTACAAACTTTGAAGAACGAGGGAGAATGGGAGAGCTAATGGAATTAATTTGGGAGGTAAACGTGAGTGTAATTGATATTTGATAATCCGATTATGGTGCATGGAATACCAAAATCTTTTATTAAACATTAACTAGAATTTTTTTTCAGAATAAGAAAGGGTGTATTGTAAAAAACGATTGCGTTTCAAAAATTGAGGAGCAAAGAATTAGAGTTCAAGGGTTATTCCATTTTAAATGTAAAATACTTACAATTTTTGCCTGGTTTAATAATTATTAAAATCTATTTGGGACAGATCTTATTAGAACATTCTTTTAGAAAATTTAATTTTGTTTTCAGAAAAAGGGAAGAGTGTAAATTTTTTGCTTTCTAGCATACTACTCACGCAATACAGAGAAACGTTTGTGAAATTTTCTTCGAAAAAAGTGTGCAATTTTTCAAATAGTAAAACTCCTTTTATTACCTGGCATGAGAAACGAAAATTAAATAAATTTTGTACTGATGTACTATATGTAGTAAATTAGTACCCTCGCCGCCACATAGAATGAGCAACGGCATATTCTGAAGTCCCAATCCTTCTGCACATTCTGGCAGCATTGTACGGAAGATAACGCCATCTGGTTCTTTCATAGTTAACTATTACAAAATAACATTCTCTACCAACTGCCATCGCCTGAGAAGCTGATAGGGCAGATTTCCCCCTGGTTTCACCCAATCATCATCTCTAGTATGAACGTTCCCTATGGATAGATGTATTCATCCTAAGGCTTGAGAGTATTGGCGCAGAAGGCACAGGGGGACGGGGTAGTCTCGTTGCGTCCTAGAGCAAGCCATTCGATCGCCTACAAGCAATATATCAAGAAAGTTAATATCATACATTACAAAATAAAATATTCAGCGCATGCAATAGAACTAGTGGATTTGAAAAAGTTTATGCATTGCTTTTTTCTCATAATCCAGATTTACTTGCGAAAATTCAATTTAGTAATAATATCCCCTCTTTTAATGCAAAACAACTTACGTATGTAAACGAATATTCGGAAACCGAGTCGAAGAAATGAAGTGGGCATAGGCGGCTCCAGGATCGAAAAAATATTTGTGAGGGGGCAGTTTTGGCGAAGTAATAGTGTTCAAATATCAGTATTTACGAAATTCAACATTTTAGGAATAATTAAACTTTATATTTAGTAATAATTTTTCCTCTCTTGTCAAAATTGTTATTTTGCAATATTCATCTCAGAGACAATTTGAGGACACTGCCGGGTTGCATAGTGCACATTTCGAAATTGTTTATAACATTGTTAACTGTTGCAAAATTGTTAATTCGCAGTTTTTAGTTCTGGGACATCAGGGGACCCTTCTAACTTCAGAATTGCAAAAATTGGAAATTGTTAATAAATTTGCAAAATTTGCAAAAAACTTTATTGTCTTTTCTAAACTGCCTTCAAACAAGATGCAAAATTCTGCAATCCGATCGGTGCTATCGCCTTTCGTTTTCGAGATATGCAATTGTTTATAAAATAGCTCGCTGTAATGACTCGCTTAGTTTCTCCGCTGTATACGTCGAAATATAGGAAGGGGGTGGGTGCGGATGGGCCGCCTCAACGCTCTCATATATTGTGGTGGAAATGGTTGCTGGTTAGGTATTGCTAACTTTCTAACATTCCATTTTATTCTAAATACGGCAGTGAAACTTCTGTTCGTAGATTTGAGTTCGTGTACGTAATATTACCTTATTAACAAATTATTTTGCAAATTGAATGTCGAAGCTTTTGCATGCGAATATGAACAGAATATATAATGCATATTTCTATATTCATTATTTACCAAACAATATATACCGTTATATTTATTGGCTAGCATGGAAAATATTACAACGAAATTAATTTTAAAGATACTACTCAGGTAATACAGGTCGGCTGTCGACCAATCCTGGACTCTGGAGCAAGAGGCGAGTCCGTAATTGGTTTTGGTAACCTACCAGAGTTGCTTCTTCCTCAAAACTGTCCCCTCTTTCTACTCCTTTTAAAGCGAAATTGGCCGGGCTTGATATAAGAGCCAATCATACCTTTCCTTTCCTGCAGTAGAATTCTTTTCTCCGTCAATTTTGGGAGACAAATTATTGACATATAAAATCGCGTATAAAATTGTGACCAATAATTTAAATTAAATATTGAAGCAAACAATAAATTTCCGAAGACATGAAGGCATACAGCTTCTCTTTTTTTCCCGTTCCGAAAATGTTAATATATTCTTATATTGTTTACTAGTTATGTTGATCATCTGTTAATAAATTCTGTTCATTTTCAGTATCTTATGTTTCAAGAGAACCAGTAGAGTTATTTAATAAGTAATCAGTATGTTGTATTTTGTCAGTAATTTGTCTTAATACATAATTACTGAAAATCAACCGAATTTAATACATTCTTGTTACATCGCTGACAGTTTCGTTCTAATCAATAGGTATATTGCTTTCTTCAGCAAGTGTTTTTACAACATAGTGCAAATTATTCTTCATTATTTGCGGTAGCTCTGGAAATGTTATATTTGAATAGCAAGAAAGAGCATATTTTAAATGTTTCATGGCGGTACCGACGCAATGCAATACATATGCCGATACAATATCATATTGACATGTTTGTTAATAGAACTTTCTAATCATGGCAATGGAAATTAAATATGTGGACTTTTAATTTCAACAAGAGAAATTTTGCAGAGACAAGTATGTAGTATGCGAAAACTAAAAATACCGTTGTAGTACAGTATTGGCATGTGCTAATTTACATAAATTACTAATTAAAGGAATAGTTACTTACGTAGGTAAATGAGTAAATATCAATGAAGTGCAGTTTTGCAATTGAAACTTACGTTTTTAAAATTACGTTTTTGCATATTATCCTCATAGCATTCGCATCTTTCTTCTTCCATTTAACCATGACACTCCTATGCTTTTGCACAATGCCTCGGAACCCAAGAGCGAGGTCATAGCTTATCGAGTTAAAATCATGGAAACGTGAGTTCTTAGAAATGTTCCCCAGATACGTAAATGCCAAGAAGGTCATCTTATGGAAACACAGACAATCTCTGAACATATTCAGCAGAGTTAGTCATTTCAACAACGAAGCCACTTGGAAAGCACTCATTTACACAAACGTTAAAATTTCAACAACGAAGCCTTTTATTGTCTTATAATTAGGGAACGGATTTTCATGTAAATACATATTTTCACAGGAACAAGATACCTGCATTCAGTAATATTTTATGGACATAAGACATTTTGGGTGAATTAGAACAATTTTTATTTTACTTAATTTTAAAAACTTTGGTCTAATTTCATGTTTCTACATATTTTATCTATTACTACATATTTCCTAACAATTTAATAAATTTATACCTTGAAACGGAATATTTCAGATGTAAGTTTGCAATATATGTATCACGGCAAATCATCTTTCTCAGAAAGAAGTGCAATGCGCTTCAGTGACTACCAGACCGTCTTCATGAATTGTCAAATTCACTCCCCCTCTGCTTCTTGAAAACCGGGTACGTGTGTCAAGGATGAACGGATGTATCTTAAGCAGAAGTAATTTCATTCACGTGCTTGCTGATGATTCATACATCCCATTCGTAACTCGATCAAAAACTAACAAATATTTTTATATATCATTGTCTTATCGCGAGGTTGGAGTAGGCTGGATGGTACTCACATGTCACCTTCTAACTTCTGGATCCATCACGGACACTACATTACTTCTCTTCAGATGAGCACCAACTCCTCATAAACAACATTAGATTAGATTTATTATTAACTAGATGACCCGGTGAACTTCGTATTACCTACATCTATCAAGTATACAGAGTGGCCAATTTAACTTAAGAAATCCAAAAAATTCGAAAAATATGCAACGTTCAAAAAAATGTCAAAGGTAAAAAATTAATATCTATAAGGGGGACATCTGTCAGACCTAAAATCAAACTTCTCTACTCGTCTTCTGAGTGTGAGGTGGGAGCCAACTTTGGAATTTTACATGAGGAACACCCCTTTATATTGCAGATTCGGATTCTACACTAAAAAATACATAAGTTTGGTTTAAAACATTTTTGATCGAGGAAGACGATTTGTATTCATGTATGGCTAGCGGCTTCAAATCGCTTGCTCTGATTTAATTATTTTTAATCAAATTCTTTAATGAAAAAATGGTTCTTTCTATTTGAGATTTACAAGTTGCCACCCACCACCCCTCAGGGTGTGGGAGTGAGATTTTTTCATTGCAGATATTATTTTTTTGTTGTAACATGTCTTGGTCATAAAGAAATGTTTTAAACCAAACTTACGTATTTTTAGTGTAGAATCCGAATCTGCAATAAAAGTGGGGGTTCCCATTTATGATTTCAAAGTTGTCTCCCGCCTCACCCTCAAGGGACGAGCGGGGAAGTTTGATTTTAGGTCTGACAGATGTGCCCATTGTAGATATTAATATTTTGCTTTTGACATTTTTTGTACGTTGCATATTTTTAACAACAAAGATTTTGTTGATACAACAAAGATTCTGGTAAATTATTTCTGATACGAATACAAATTTGAATTTTGTCAAATTCTATTACGGTATGAGACCTTGTAAGTGGAAGGAAATTGTCCTGAACAATATGCGTTGCGCCAAATGACATCAATTGAAAATAACTTAAATTTTTAATGCTTGCCAAGAAGTGTTTAGAATCATTTCACGTCCCAGAAAGTAATTAGCGTAATGGATCTAGTGTTGGCATCAATTGTGGCAATTTAACTTTTTCGACAGTACAATATAATCCAATAGATTCACCGCTGTATTTTGACGACTTACAATATTGACAAATGATTTTCATTTCCTCAGTTGTTACTGATTTGTCGCACAATAATCTACTTCCGGATCGTAGTTGAATGCTGCTCGTTCCAGGATCACAGGAGCACTGCGCCTGCGGAATGGCTCAATTTCATTGTGACGTGCTCTCTGTTGTTTGATGCACACGATCTCATTGCATTCTAAGCCTATCCGCTTCCTTTTCAGTCAATTTAGAATACAATTCTACCTTGCCAATACGAGTATTATCTGTATTTCGCTGATCATCAGTACGGTTTGCACGTAAAGTACCTCGTCTCCTATTTGATCGAATTCGACAACCTATGTTAGGTCGTCTTCTCCTTGGCATTGTAAATAATCAAAGTAAAGAAAGTTCCCTCGCACTTAGCGATAAATAGTGTTACTATCACAAAGGATTTATTTTGTGACTAAATTCAGAAAGATATGTAAAGCTATATAAAGAAATGACTGCCCTAACATAAAAAAACAGAACGAACATCAAATGTTTGACAGGCAGTTTATACGGAAAATTTAAATTGTTGCTATTACTATTTTCCATGATTTTTTTTCGTATTTTCTCACCTTTTAAACTTTTCCTGAACTTCCTCAAATATTTTAAAACAAACATTAGGCAAATCGGTCCAGCCGTTCTCGAGTTGTAGCGACACTGACGAACAGCAGTTGATATATATATATATATATATATATATATATATATATATATATATATATATATATATACATACATACATTTATAGATAGATAGAAGATAATTCTGCAATTAAATGTGGTACCTTGTTGGCAGACTATCTTCTTTACATGAACATTGTGAGTACTATGCATATTTTACATTTCGAAAGAATATGGTTTGTGGTTCGTGTCGGACGGGCAAACGAACAGATTGACAGACATTTTGCCACCAATCGATTTTTCGGTGTCAAAGACTCAATCAATGAATATTATTTCGAAAGAATCTAGTTTACAATTACTTCTGTAGATATGAAACTTTCTTTCAGTCTCTCCCGTGTTAAGATGTGATCAGCGACGTTATGTGCTCGGAAAATGTTTCTATAGAGGAATTTTAATCACTATAAAAAAACTATTTTACATATTTTCTATTTTTCTTACATATTTTGGATAGTATATAATGCATGTATATGCACATATTTTGATTGTACTTTAATACATACGAGTAGAAAATTTAAAGAAAAGAATTGGAACCTTTTATTGAGGGAAAAATGTTTACAAAATGTAAAAACTCTTTGTATTTCACACCAAAATTACGTGAGAAACACTCATATTTTGATAAATTTTGGTAATGACCTTAATTCAAATTTTGTCTTTAAATTCATCTCTTAATTTTGTCTTTAATGTCTTTCACTAAGAAAAAAACTTTGACTTCAATATTGGATTTGTAGGTAGGCGCCATAATTTTCCTGACCTTTTGATATATTTAATTTTCAACAAAACATTCAGGAAAACTGAGCAATTAATGTTCCCAACTATACTTAAAGAGAAAAGTGGGCAACTATTTCTCTTAAACTTATTTCGAAAAAAAACGTACATTCAAAAAATCAAATAGCAATGATAATCTTAACATTATCCATGTGGTATTATATTTAGATATCTAAAAGTCTAATGAATGTAATTACATGGAAATGAAATGCACCCATTTGATCCACTCTTATATTTCATTTCGATTGCAATCAGTAATTGTTATTTCATAACAAATATTGAAGTGAGTTATACAACCCTCATAAAATTACCAAAGTTTTTAACACAAATATTGAAAGAATAAAAACATATGCATTATATAAAAACACTTTATATTCTGCCTTGTGGTTACTATAATACAATTTTGTAAACACTTTAACTCTCAAATCCTTAGATAATTCAGTATTACTTTCCGTAATTCGAAAATTTCGTGCAAATCGAGGTTTTATTGGAACTCTGTTCGACTCTGTGCTTGTTGCTGTGTGTCGAAATATTGTCCCCTCTATATTGAAACACTAGCGGTGGGCATACTTTCTCGAGTTCTTTTTACGAATTAGGCAATATAAAATTCAAGTTAAATCCGAGCGAAAATTTCGCTTATTCCAACTGGATTGCACGTTGTCGCAAAAATGACGTATCACCTCTTAATTAACAATCGCTACATTAATCCAAAGCTTACTTTTGGGAGTGTTTCGAAATCCGCGAAATCACTCTCCGGACTGTGATTTGAGCTTGGGAGCATAGATTTTGAGATTTCATTAGTATACGGTCGAGCCGGTGATATTCAAGATGTCCCTCTAACTATGGGCTAGCCCTATAACTTCAAAACGGTTCCCGATATCGCAATAGTTTTCGCTCAACAATGCGTAATCATGGGGCAAGTGATGTGGTGTAGAAATATTGTTTGAACTATATTTAGTTTCCGAGAAATTTAATCATCTTTGATTATTTAAATTGAGCCTATTTTTTTCTCACTAGAAATAGATCGATCATAAAAAGAGTAATGCAATGATGTAATACATGTTAATATTACGATAGTAATTTGTGCATAAATTTGTACTATCTGTCATGAGATTCTAAATTAAACTTGCAATTTTTCCTGCTGCAGCCGTCAGAGCTGTCGCTTGTAGGGAAGTTGACCTTCGCGGCCTCCCCTCTCCCCCTTAAGTGCTGGCGTCACGAAGGAAACTTTCCCCAAAGGGGACAGTTGCAAGGGTTACTACAGGAAATCATGTGCACTTAATTTAAAACCACATGCCAGAAAGTATAATTTTGTACGTCAAATACTATCAAAACATTAACATATGTTACTTCATTGCATTCGTCTATTTATGATCTATCTATTGCTAGTGAGAAAAATACATGCTACTATTTAAAAAATCAAAGATAATTAATATATCAAAAACTAAAAATATTTTGAACAATATCTCTACGTCACAGTATTTGCATCATGATTCCGCATTGTTGAACGAAAACTGCATTTCTATCTCGGCAACCGTTTAGACGTTATGGAGGTGGCCCATAGTTGGCGGGACGCCCTGTATGCCAAACTTCGCAAGTTTTAGATCATTTTCGTAGTTATATGAAAAGAAACTAGAGTTACTGTCTATTTTTTAATTCATATTTTCTCAATTTTTCAGTCCCTTTGAAATATCACTGAAATGTGACATTAACAACATTACAGAAGTTAAACCTAATCCAATACGAATATTTTCGATAAAATATTTGGAACCGTTTTGGGGTAATATCGTTTGAGGCTTTCTGCAACTCTGCACTTTTGATTTAGTTTTCACAGATACTTTTTGAGTTTTCATGAAAATTCATTAAAAATCATTTGAAGCACATCTATTTACAAATGCAGTATTGCATAAAACATATCAACAGTGTAAATATTCATCACAAGATAGAGATAAAAAAATACTTTTCTAGATATTTAGGAAAATGACATTTGTGTCTTCTTACAGAGTGCATGAAGTAGGCCTATTATCCGCACAAAAATTTTACTGAAAAAGTTTGGACCCCGTTCCATCCAATCTTGCTTATAATATTTTCTAATATTGTCCACATTCCAAGTAAAATTAAGGGAAAACAAGCAAAATTTTCAAAAAATTAACACGATAAATTTTAGAAACTAAATACGCAGAAGAAATTTCATTGGAAGGAAAAATCTCAATCTTCAATATTCAAGTTTTAATAAGATGCCGAAAAATATTCAATTCTTTGTAATTTTTGGAAATTCAGAGTAAACAGTGAAATTCATATTTATATCTTTATCAATGTATTTCTTCTATGTAGCGTTTTTTCTTCTCTGAAATGATTCAAAGTTCTAATATTCTTTATAGAAAGTAAAAAAAATATTCATTCGTGTGTCGACAAGAAAATGTAATATTTCCTGTTGAAAATATCTTGACATGAGGGGTTAATGGCGATGGACACACAACCCTACAGATTGCGCTAGATTTTTCAAAGCTGCGTTCTCTAGACCCAACTATTTAGATTACATTGATTTTATTGGAGATCGTATATATTTTCACGTCCATTGAGAGGTAAATAGTTGAAAAACTTCTGTGATACCTGCCCATTGAAATTTAATTGACATTAATTTTTTGTATAAGTAATATTGCTTTCAAGTTTCTTGGATAAGAAATATATTGTTATAAGAAGCACACTGAAACACGGAATGGATGGCTCAGTGTCACAGTGATACTATTCCAGACCTCGGGGATTAGCGGGTTCAAATCCTAGTGAGCGTAGGTATTTTTATCCATTATTACCAAAAAATCCACCAACTTACTAAACTATTCATTCAAACTAAATTCATTACAAAATTAAATTTCTCGATAAAGAGTATTGAAGGTGGAAATTTTCCTGGATATTGATTAAGCTATTGGAGTTAATTACAATGTTATATTATTATTTAACAATTTCAGATGTATTGAAATATACCATTCTCACTTCTCATCAAGATTGTGGCTGTAATTATGTCCTGTTCCAAATTTATTAAGATTTGGGCGCCAGAAACAGGTTACATGAATTACTACCAAAGTTTTTCTATCTGATTTTAACAAAATTATATAAAAATCCAGCTAGCTTGGGTCGATGGGTCCGGATACTAATACTCGCTATCGCCTCGATAGCCGATTACCTGATCTGCCAACTATACAGTATGGCGTGGAATCTGAAATGTAATAATTATGCTTCCAACTAATTAAAAATTATGATTGACAAATGAAACTCTTTTCATTTCCAAAGAACAAAATTCAACAATTTATTTAACTTTAAATTAAAAACAATTAATTTGATGGACATGACTCTTTTTGAATAAATTATCTCTTTTATACTGCAGTATTTTTTACCGTTTTTGCATGCCAATGCTCCGTGGTCGCTTCTCACTTGGCCGTTGTTAATTCCAAGTTCCGCTTCTCTCTTCCTGTCTTGCGCCGCCGCTGACACGTCCAGTCCACACTGCCTAAACTATTTGTTAGTTCTTGTCCGACGTTCTCGGTTCCTAATCTCTCCCACCGGTTATGTAAACTATTGAAGTCCAACTGCAATGTCCGAAAATCTGAACAAGTCCTCCGCGAAATCACTTCTGGTAAATTATTTCAAAGTCCGAAAACAAACTATCACTTCTCTCACAAGAAGGAATATACAAGTCTCACTTTCCCACTATATTGTCTACAAACGACCTTTACGCTACGGCACCCAGAGTCAGAATATACGATCTTCACTCCACGACACCCCGAGTCAGAATGTTCTGTTTAATGCCTTCTTGAACCCTTTATGGCTCGGTAAGCGTCCATCCTTCTATTATTTTCAAAACACGGCGGCAACATTAGACTATCTAATCTTTAATAGACAACCCGTGCGTCTCTTACAAATCTGAGTAGCCGCGACCTCCGTCAGTCATTCGTTTTTGCACCAATTATACCTCATGTTCTTCAGCCATCTAGCCGGCGTCCTGACGTCATCAAGGCCCGTGTATAGTTTGTTGACCTTGCCAACCTCTGCGCTGACGTTGCTAAGGCCGCATACCGCCATATTGGATACCCATTTATCCACCCCATGTATAGCTAACATCATTAAATAAAATTCTATCATATTATGGTATATCACAGTATGTAGAAATATATTTTATATTTTCTGTCTTTAACACACAACAAAGACAGTACAGATTTTGAGTAAAAAAATTAATAGTATTTTTTTCGTTCCAAAACACTATTTCTGGCAAACGTTAACGCAAAAAATGACTGATTCTGGCGACAATATTAGTGATGTCTTCGTGCTTACTACGAATATTATAGTTCATAAACGAGTTGAATAAATTCATCTCTTTTGTTGAGAAAGATTATCGATTTTCTCTTATACGCCTCAAGCTACTACCGTCTTGCCAATTCCGCTTGGAAGAACATTCGACTCCAGGTGAAATGAGATAAGGGGCTACGCAGCGTTGCCAAAAAAAATCAATATTTTCACTCACGGCTAAGAAAATTGAACAACTTCCTATTAATTCTTTCACATACCTCAGAATAACCAAGCCACACAAGAACTAGCTATCTCACTAGTGGATGTGAGACCTGTCCCTTTAGAGGCGTAAAATACTTCTTTTTACAAGTAGAAACAACCCTCAGATTAAAACAGCGGCAACTCGCTATTCTCGTATTCGTTAGTCTCTTGATACGTTTGGTCTGAGTTAGCTTTTCGATTTTTCCCATCCTCTTTACAAGCAACTATCTATAGGCGCCTGTAATACATTTTTACTTTCTCATACTTATTTCGTGACAAGAGAAAATGTTGTATCGTGTACTGGCGAATTTTCGACAGAACAACTCTTATTGCCAGGTCCTGGTAAAGAATAAGTGGGTAAATCGTGTACGTATACAAGAATATAGCAAATTACTTCCTCTAACACGATGTGAAATAAGAATCCATGTTTTTTGGGATCTTGATACAGAAAAATGGATTGACGGCAAAACGTCTCTTTGTCTGTTCCTCCGTTCCTCCATTTGCGGGCAACGCTAGCGCCTAAACCGTTCTGCCGATTTTCTCCGAATTAATATTCCTCGATCGATTTAAAGAAAGTCAAGGCCCTCTGAGTTTTAAATGGACATTTTGATTTTGAGGGTTCTTTTTTCAAGAGCCTCAATATTTTCATGATTTTCTCAAAAATGGCTTCAAAAATTTTGACTAACTTTGGCCTCGGATAGCGTAAAGAACGCTCACGTGAATGGTGAAGGTCACATTTTCGTTGAAATAACTAATTTTTCGAAAAATAAGACGTCCAAAAATGTTTTCGGCGCCTTCCCACAACTACAATATTGAAGTTAGAGATTTTTTCATGAACAGTGTTCTTTAAAGATACATTTGAAATTAATGTCATGTACTACAATTTATCAATAATATGAGTGTTTTTGCGTAATTTGTGCGAAATATAGACAGTTTTTCCTTGAAAAAGCTGTTCCAATTTTTACTTTTCCGTATCCATACCTATATTCGGAATAATATACGTAGTATAGGGAAATTTATGTAATGCTGCGTAAAAAATGCGAATTTTCGGTAGAAATATTGAAAATCGAAGATGGTATATTTTGGAAAATAAATTTTGAACATGTTTCATATTTTTTACAATTATGACGTTACAAATGTTTCTGAAACGCAATAAAATGTGTTATTTCTATTCTTTTGCACTTAAAGAACTTCAAGGAATCTGGAAAATATGGAATGGAATGGAATCTGGAATGACCCTACTGTATTTTTGAGTTAAAGTGATTTAAGCCTTCGACTAACGAGGTATTTCGCATACGTCGAATACCAAAGGGGGTAACATTTACCCCACGGAAAATTCAGTTGAGTTTCAATATTTTTACCGTCAATGCCGTAATATTTTTTTGGTTTTGCAGATTAAACATTATTTTGATACATTAATAAAGTATTTAGAGATTTTAACGATATATATTTTACATGCAGGACCTCGTCCACAACGAAGAGGTCACGAATGCCAAATGATGTCCTTTTAGAGCACATTGCACTATTTGTATTGTCTCTTTCACTTAATACTCTCCTGAACTGATGAATACGTCATCATTCACGTTTTCCTCGTCTTCAGCACAAATAATATCGTCCACTTCATCTATAACCTATACATTTTCTTCATCACGCTCACAAAACAATCTATACTTCACGATCTTCTTCACACAAATCGCCTGGATTGTTAACCATTAATAAGTTTTCAAAACTTTCAAGACTGTTATTCTTCGACATGTTCACATATTAACGCACCAGTTCCTCAATAACACTTCGTAGGAATGTCCACAAAACCATCTCCCTTCTTCCACTCATAATATAACCTCAAACCACATTACTAAATCCCGAACGTCCAATACCAACGGGTCTAAGGTAGTAACTTCAGCTTGACTAAGAGCAAAAAATACGCAGGTTTTTCCAAAATGATAGTTTAAATAAATATGTAAAAAAACTACACAAGATATCAAAAATGTAAGAAAATTATAAGATGAGAAGAAATAATAAAATATGCGTTGGGGTAACTCAGTTACCTCCCTCAGTAGCAGAAGGGTTAAATGACTTCAAATAAAGTTTTTCGAAAACATAAAAGATTCCTATGAAAAAGAGCTTCAAATTTCGCATTTACAGTAGGAGTGAAACACCATTCTCTTAAAAATGGCTCCAAATTTTTTAAGGAAAATTGCCATTTAAGAGAAGTTTTCACTGTTCTTTAATATTCTCAAAATAATATTTCCGTTCTTCTATTAAGAAAATGGAAAATTTTAAAAAAATGTTTAAAAAAAAGTAATTTTGGTTGGCGATAGTTGGTAGCTGGCAAAAGTATATACCAAGTTCGAATAGCTAGCCAAGACCAAAGGAAATAAAAAACTAATACGGGAAAGTCTGTGCCATTTTGTAGCACCACTAGTTCTCTTTAAATTTTCTCCTCTACAGAAAAAAATTCTCATTTCTGGCGAACTCTGTATTTTCGAAAATTGTTTAATCTTAACATTTTAAAACTACAAATGTGAAGGTAGAGATTCTTGCCTTAAACAGAATCCGTTCTAAAAATTCAGCTCTTTAAAAACGGCCATTTAAAATTGTTTGAGAAAAAGAGTAGTTTTTGCGTAATTTATGCTTAAAATTTAAGTACTTTATAAGAAAACATTTTCTCAAAAAATGCCCGAAAACATTTTCTTAAATTTATTTTCACCAATAGAACATTAAAACAATGAAAAGAATGGCGCGGGTATAATTTTTGTCCAAGTCTCAGAATTTTCGAAAATGGTAAATTCTGAAATAATGTGAGAAAGTACGTGCAGTTTAGAACAACTAGTTTTTTGTATACTCCCAATTATTCGCTTTCTTATCGATAAAACTGAAATACGACTTTTAGAATATCATTGAGGGCAGAACCTTCTTTTATACATTTGGAGATATTGTTGAAAAACTGTCGCTTAAGCGTTGTTACGAAAATGCAAATATTTTAGTTATTTTCACGAGATAGAGTTTTGAATTTTAGAGAAACTGCAGTTTAAATCATTTGAAGCAATTACATTCACAAATGCAATTATGGATTAAAACACCCGTAATGTAAATATTACTGACATGAGAGATGTATCAAAAACTTACATTTGTTGCAAACAATTTCTTGAAAAAACAAATAATACATCAAAATAAAGTTTATTTCATTTTATTCAGTGAATTTAGCGCTATCCATAGAGTATGTGAAAGACCAAAAATATGATTCCGTTTTGAGAAAATCTTAGTTTTAATATTTTTTAATTTTGCTCATATTTCAATAAACATTACGCGAAAACAACAAATATTTTCAGATAAGTTTACGTAATGTTTTATCAAGAACTTACTGTCAAGAACTAATTTCTTCTGGAGAAAAAATCGCTTCAACTATATCATCCATAATATTTAAAGAATTATTTTCAATTTGCAGGGCCTCGAGTCGGGGCAGATCGATAATTGTATGTTTTTTGCCAAAAATTCTACGAATAGTTTAGACATTAGTGTGGTCACAGACTGACAAACGGACCGTCGGACGGACGTTTCGAAATAAAACACTCTGTTCGTATCAGAGAATCCCTAAACCTGTACTGCCGGTGAAATGAAATCATCCAGTGGCATTACGTCCCTGTAGACAGTCTTGTGTGGCACGAACCAAGGATCGTCACAAAGATATCTTATGTTTTAGATTTGGTTCTACGAAGAATATCTTATGTAGTTATTACTTCTCTACGGTGTTGGATTAATCTATTCGCGTTCCAGAGTATAATTTTATTTGTTAGCTTCATTTCTGCATTTTGGATATTAATGTAGTGATCCTGTTTGTTCGAATTGCTGTTTTATAATGTTTTCTTATCTTTGGAAGGAATTTTCGATTACTTTGCACATGTCTATTTGTGATGGGTAGTAAGTTAGATTATATGGGGAGGGTTCTAACGGATTACTGGATATGTAAGCAGGTGGGCAATAAATGGTATTTTTCTGTGAATGGGGAGGGTTCCTTAACTTTGGGGAATTTTCTGAGCTGAAAAAATGTATTATTTGAATCAAGTGAGAAAGGAGGGGAGGAAATTCTGTATTCGATGCTCAATTGTTAAATATTAAAAGCCGCATTTTACGCATCTATTTGCGTTGCCTTAGAGTATGTTCTCGTATGACCGTATTTTGGGCACCGATGGCATTGAACTGGTATTTTCTTTTTACATGGTGGTTCAAATTGCATTCTAAAATTTGTCAATTTCTTAAATTCTTTTGTTGTTTTTGTGTGGTCCTAAGTCTATAATGGGCAGAGAGAGAGAGAGAGAGAGAGAGTTTCATGATTACCCAATATCGCACTTTATATTACGTTGCGAACAAGGTGGCCCTAAGATTCACGATCATGTTTTATTTCTTCTTTGTTCACTGATGACTAAATACCATAAAGTACGACATGGAATGCCCTGCTTTACTTTGAAATGCGTGGTATTCCGCTTCTTTTTCGTTCAGTACTTTAGTTATATTTCTGTATACTTCAGTACTGTGAATGGTATTATTTTTACTTCGTTTCTATACATTTTATATGTGAGTTTCTTTACAATCACGTGTTAGAACGTCCATTCATTTTCGTATATTCATATCATTTAGCACGAATATTGATGATAGTTTAATTGTTGACTTTTGTTTCATTTTTCGTTTACTCTTCATAGCGTCAAATTCAGGTAGCTACATTTTGTTCATTAAACCCCAAAATATCCACGCAGTCCTTTGAAATTCAATAAAACGCTACAATTCCGTTGCTAATAATACCAACTTTAATTATTTTCTACAAACGATTAAATGGAGATGTGAACATGCCTATGGCCGAAGGGATAAAAGTAAATGGCTGACGATGACTGACAACATTAAAAAAAGAATTTCAAGGAGGATTATATCAAGCGTTCAATACCCCACAAGAGTTTGTGGACGCGTCACCAAGGCGCAACAAAAGTTGAAAAGAAACTTATTGATCCTAAGTATGGTTATAAGTAGTTTAAATGATAATGATAATGTTTGCTTTTCAGAGACACGGGACGCATTTAAAGAACACAGTGTATTAAACAAAATTGTGGATGTTATTACTATTAAGGAAGGTGGAGGTTATTAAGGAAGTGGGTTCGTCTTTGAAATGACTGATTCTTTCATATGCTCAGAGAATTCGTGCGTTTTCCTAAGATGACCATCTTGGCATTTACGTATTTAGAGAACATTTGTAAGAAATCAAGTTCCCGTGATTTGGACTCGATAAGCAAAGATAAGCATTCTGATGGTAGTTTCAAATAGCATTGTGCTGTCACGGTCGAGTGGAAATGAGTGCCGCTAAATGCACGTTCCGTTTGCAAAACGGCTTGAAGGGTAGATTTGTGAGGGAACTGCGAAAATATTGAATACCCCCACAAAATGGGAGTTATGACATGCTAATTTCTTATAAACAATTACATATCTCAAAAACGAAAGGCGATAGCGCCGACTGGATTGCGGAATTTTGCATCTTGTTTGAAGGCAGTTTAGAAAAGACAATAAAGTTTTTTGCAAATTTTGCAAATTTATTAACAATTTCCAATTTTTGAAATTCTGAAGTTAGAAGGGTCCCCTGAGTGTCCCAGAACTAAAAACTGCGAATTAACAATTTTGCAACAGTTAACAATGTTATAAACAATTTCGAAATGTGCACTATGCAACCCGGCAGTGTCCTCAAATTGTCTCTGAGGTGAATATTGCAAAATAACAATTTTGACAAGAGAGGAAAAATTATTACTAAATATAAAGTTTAATTGTTGCTAAAATTTTAAATTTCGTAAACACTGATATTTGAACACTATTACTTCGCCAAAACTTCCCACTCACAAACATTTTATCGATCCTGGAGCCGCCTCCGTCCACTTCATTTTTTCGTCTCGGTTTCGTAATATTCGTTGTCATACTTCAATTGTTTTGCATTAAAAGAGGGGATGATATTACCAATTTGAATTTTCGCAAGTAATTCTGGATTATGAGAAAAAGGCAATGCATAAACTTTTTCAAATCCACTAGTTCTATTGCATGTGCTGAATATTTTATTTTGTAATGTATGATATTAATTTTATTGATATATTTCTTGTATGCGATTGAATGGCTTCCACTAGGACGCAACGAGACTACACCGCCCCCCTATGTCTTCTGCGCCAATACTCTCAAGCCTTACGATGAACACACCTATCCATAGGGAACGTTCATACTAGAGATGATGATTGGCTGAAACCTGGGGGAAATCTGCCCTATCAGCTTCTCAGGCGATGGCAGTTGGTAGAGAATGTTATTTTGTAATAGTTAACTGTGAAAGAACCAGATGGCGTTATCTTCCGTACAGTGCTGCCAGAATGTGCAGAAGGATTGGGACTTCAGAATATACCGTTGCTCATTCTATGTGGCGGCGAGGGTACATCACATTGCGTAATCAGAATCCTTGTCCTGTGGTTCCTTAATGCCGAAAAATCAATTGACGGAAAAACGCGTGTCTGTATGGTTAGCGGTCGAAGGTCTAATTTTTAAAGTTTAATGTCAAAAGGTCTATGAAAAACACGCCTAATGAACATTTGGTCTAATTGTTAAAAAGTCTAATGATATTTGGTATAATTTTCAAAAATGTCTAATAAACTTCGGTCTATCAGACACGAAAGTCCAATCCATTATGCTGTAACAAAAATAGGCAACAAAATGTGGTTCACATTTCATTTCGCCAGTATGTTATTGTCTAAAATGGAATCACTATGGGAATGATACAATTTTTTTATTCAAGAAGTACGTAAAATATATTAAAAGAAACTGGTGTTTAAATATTTAGTCTTCATTTTCGGTTGTTGGTGGAGCATGGAATTTTAATTTCTAGCTCAAAGACAGAAGGTACAAGTCTATATCACTAAGATCTTTATAATTTTGGTAATTTTCTACCACTCTCTCTACTTGCCTTTAATTACTTTTGTGTGATTTACTAATTGTGTATTGAACTCGTACATACCCTGCTAACAACTGGGTGATGAGGACTTCGTTATTCCTCTGATCCCTTTGTAGGTGTTCTAAATATTTCCACATGATGGGAGACGATAATTTTCTGAAATTTCGAATGTCTCCCTTCAATGGTGTTTATGGTACGTTGCAAGCCATTTTCAACCAGATGAAATACATTCCAAACTGCTGGTGAAAAACGTGGAGGAACTGGTCGCATCCTACCTCGACCAGACGTTCCCCTTATGTAAGTAATCTCGATGTACCTGGCAATAGGTTCAACAAAATCACTAATATCCTCGTATATATCATCAAAAATGTCTTCTACATCTTCTAGACGAACAAAAGGTAAAACTATTAGTCGAGAGACATTTTTTAGTATTAAAAATTATGTGTGTCGTTGAAAATGTAATTGACATTTTTAAAATATAGACTTTAGGTCTATTAGACCTTCGGTATTTATTTAGACCTTATTAATTGCACATTCTAATTGTAGACCTCTTTTAGTATTAGACCCTCTGTCGCATAGACCTTATGTCGCATTAGACCTAGTTCCTAAAAGACTCCCTGTTCATTAGACCTAACGAATATTAGACCTTTTGTACGTGGACCTAACGACCTGAAACCGTATGTATGGTATGTCCGTCCGTCTACTTGTCTGCCTGTGATCAATTTATTATGCGTTTAATGTAAACACTTCGTTTCTTTCGTAGAAGTAAGAAATGTCTACTGTTCCTGTCTATCGAAATAATTGTAATTACGCACCACAGGGGCTTCCTTTGAATTTGTTTCGACTTTTCGAAGTGATGGCTGAAGTGCTTCAAATGATTTCTTATAAAATTTATCGAAAACTCAAAACGTTTCGGTGATGAACACAAAATTCCACATTTTTATAAATGCTCAAACGCTATTTTTTCGCAAACTGCTTCAATTTTTTTAAAGTTATTGTAAGGATAGTGCTAAATGCACTAAATGGCGCGATATCAACGCATTTGTTATGTATTTGATTTTCCAAAAATTAAATAATTGTAATTTTTTAATTAGGTCTTAAAGTTTTACATTACCAGCGGAATTGTAAAAAGAAAACAAAATTGCGCATTTTCAGATATGCTCAATTAAACTTTTCTCAAATATGGTTCACGATTTTTTATCGAAAACTTGCATATAGGATTGAAGATGGAAGATTTTTATTGGAATATTTTCTGCAATATTACATATTTAAATCAGTTATGTACAACTTTTTCTAAATAAGAAATTTTTCGCGTAATGTTTTGTTATGTATAGATACTTTTAAATGTAAGATTTGTTCAAAAATTCCTTTAAATTTATCTGTATTTTTCTCAAATGGAATAATGGAGGAGTCGAGTATGATCTCCTAGCAATTGGGTAATAAGTTCATTGGCCTACTATTTGTCAAATAAGATTTCGAGAAACGTATACATGTTAAAAATCATTAATTTCTGAATTTTCTTATATCATTCTTGAACAGTATTATTTGTCCGTAATTCACCCACTGAAGACTCCATTACATACATCCCAGGTTACTGCAGGAAGTCTCTCACAGATTGCCCTTCCTTCCCTGTGCACAAATTCCTCACATATAAACTCTTTCCGTATATTCTATTACTTCTTCAAATTATAGTATCTCTTTCAATAGTATCTCTTTTTCCATAAATCGAAAACTTCAACATTTCGCTAAGCAACGAATGAAAGTCCAATCAGCATTGCTGCATGTCGGCAACATTAATTTTCTGTAAGGGAATAGGGATAAGCTAAGTGAATATTGTCCTTGCAACCTTGCGTGGTCAATAGTATACAAAAAACTTTTCATGATGTAGAGAAAGAATCCCTTTACACTTTTGGTAATATTTCCGCGACAGTTTTTATGTTCGTCATTTCGAAGTCCAACAAGAAGATCTCGGATTGATATGAATATTGACCTGTTGGCCAGCTTCCATACCAGCCTAATAAATTGTGATGTATGTTTGCTCCGTTTTCTGACAATTAATGCACAAAGAGGAAAACGTGGTCCTTGAAGGTACAGTGAATTGTGAAGAGTTGCGTAAATTGATTTGAGGATGTTATGAAAGCTTCGTCACTAAACATGTCTAGACTAACTGCAAGATGTTGAAGGTTTGAAATTCAATCGAAAACTAGACGTCAGTTCTCCCCACGATTTCTGTTCTTTTTCGTTCGTTTGTGTCAGTAATAACAAGCAATTCCTGTAGGGTGTAGGATTGGGGCCTGAGATTTATTCTGTGTTGGATTGTTTGACTCATCGTGCTGTTGTCCAGTACCTAGCGCACCAGCATGAATTGCACGCATGTCTTGTTGGCATTCTGTTCTGCTCGTCTCTGAATATTATTCATTACTTTCCTAATTTCGCCCCCGACACCTTCATTGTGCTGATGTTTTCAGTTACCATCTTTATCTAAAATGATATTATGTAAACTTCAGTCGTGCATCTTGCATTGCATTTATCTCGATTCCCGCACCTCCAATATCTTCTTCGATGATCTTTAGTTAACAATGATAACAGTTCATATTGAATTGAAACATTATTTGCCTTCGACCTGTGTATAGTACTACTTCTGACATTATGTTTCGAGTATAAAAAATACAATTCAGGTATATATTGAATATTTAAGAGAAGTGATCCATAACTAAGACGCAAGTTGGACAAGAAATGGGCAAAACGGTTTTGTGGACATAAAATCTATGGACCAACTAATTATGGACAAAGGAAACTGGACGAAAAGAAATGCACGAACGATAAGTGGACGAAAAGTAGCTCCCCCTCAATCTCTTTTTCTATTAAGAGTTTTGGAATTCTGAAAACTGCTCGAAAGTTGCAAAATTTTTGAAAATTGTAAATTTTAAACTTTCTTTTTAAAAATACGTGAAGGTCGCACAGGGTCTGAAAAGCCTAAAGCTTACGTTTTTTCTTCTTTCAGGAGTACATAGAACCACTTAAAAAAATGTTCTATGACTGTATTCCACGTAAAATGTACTTAATTGGACTACTAATCCTAGGTCCTCGAACTCCGGATTTTGCCCTCAAGTTATTCTCCTTAGGCCACATCTACATCAGCCTTTCTGAGTTATATCATTCTAACTTGGCTATTAGATGGAGATAATCGCAGTTTAAGTGTTATTAGCTAAATTATGATTTTTACACGCGCATAATACTAGCTGCAATCCTCATTTCAAGTCATGCTCTTTCCAAATTGGATTCTAACAGGAAGCTAATTTCCTCTCTAAAACTTATATAGTGAAGAATGGTCGCAAGGATCAGTAGTTAACGATGAATCTCATTATTGACAATAATTAATTTTATAAAACATTCTGGAATTGCGTTTCTGAGCAACCAGACTCGGGAAAATGAGAACTAGTGACGGCTGTACAGCTGGCCGCTCTGCAAAACTGAGTTCCTCCCAGTCTCTAAAGGCACCAACATGCATCACAACAAGTGCAAAGTGAGAAGTGGATCTCCAGGTATCATTAATTCGCAAATTTTTACCAGATTCATATAGTAAATTAACACAGAAGAACACACAAGACTTAAATAGGTGTTTTGAATATACTTTTAAAGATTTTACAACGTATGAGGTAAATTGCACTAAAATGTGATAATGCGATGATGGAGATTATTTAAAGCAAATGTTCATAACGAAGGTTAAATATGTTAAACATTATTACAGCCTCCTAATGTAGAGTAACTATTGTAATGCTAGAGGAAAAGATACCAATTTTTTATACAAAATATCCTTTTCTGGATCTCTGATGTCGAAAAGGTATATATTTCTTTCCGCCATATCTCCCAGTAAATTACTTCCTCAAATGCGCAAATAGACAGAAATCATGTTTTATGCGATTTCCATAATTGTTTCCTACCTCTTCTACTATAAGTATATTATTTAAGACTTTTTTGTTACTGAAATTGGTTTTTCAAAATTAAATCATTTTAATAACATTATTAACATAAAACATTAAATTTTCACATTATGTTGAGTGAAATTAGGACAATTTAAAAAATAGTTCAGATAAAAAGATAATGCTCAAAATTTACACCAACTTTTTAAGTTTTTGGGCGGATAAACCTGCATATTTGCAGTTAATCATATTGTGTGAGGACCATTTAGATTAAAACTTGATGTTCATAACATTATATATTTTTAAATGTCTCTCACACAGTAAATATTTACATTACAGATGTATTTTATAATTTAATACATGCTTCTGAACATATGATTCTAGAAGTCTAGAAATAAACTTGGTTTGTAGACGAGGTAAAAATTGCATATTTTTAGAAACACTATTTTATGATATTTTCTCAAGAACGGCTACAACTTTTCCCCAAAATTTCTACATAAATCAATGATTGGCTCTCTTATAATATCCTCAAGGTTTCATTACAATAAAATAATTAGAGTAACGAAAAATTGCCAAAATATGCAAAAATATAAATGTTATTTGGTAAAACACAATTTTCTCAATATAATTATTGCAGGAAGTAACTAGTGGTGCTACAAAATGGCAGACTTTCCCGTATTAGTTTTCTATTTCCTTGGGTCTTCGCTAGCTATTCCGAATTGCCACATACTCTTTCTTGCCAGTTACCATCCATCACAGTCTATCACCGCCAAAAGTACATTTTTTGTCATTTTCTTAATTTTTTCGGTCTCCTATAAGTAGAACGAAAATATTATTTTAGAATATGAAAGAACACAAAAACCTAGCCCTAAATGGCAATTTTCTTTTAAAAATTATATGCCGTTTTAAAGAAAATTGCGTTTTAGCGCTACTAAAAATGCCAAATTTAAAGCTCATTTTCACAGAAAATGTTTGAGTTTTCAAAATACTTTATTTGAAATTATTTGAAGCACTTACACTTACAAATATAATAATGTTTACAAATTGCTGGTAATGTGAATATTAAAGAAGCGAGAGATCCTTTAAAAAAATTACATATGTGTAATTTTTGAAAAAACAAAAAAATTCCTCAAAATAAACTTTACGTCATATTCAAGAGTGCAATTAGCACTATCCGTTCGAAAAGTTTGAAGAAAAAATTTGTAGCCATTTATGAGAAAATGGCATTTTAGCGTTTCTGAAAATGCGGAGATGGCGGGAAACTCCCCCGCTGGATGGTGAGATCCGGCGCCGACCTAGGTCAGCTTGCGAGGTTTTCCGCAACAAGGTATCTTCCACCACCAGCACCGCCTCAGTATGGACAAGCTCTAAGCTCCCGATCGGACTCCCAGCATGTGTGATAGAATAGTGCATGCACGTGAGTGCGTTAAGGGTGAGGATAAGCGAGGAAAGGAAGGAAGGATCACGCGCGGCCCGAGGCCCCATTCTTATTCGTCGTTATGAAGTGCGCACGGAGACCTTGTTTAAGGCCCGGCACACAGGTTCCGGTATAGCGGTGAGGTTTATGTGTACAAGTCACTTGTACAGGTAAATATAAGTGTATATGCCAGCCGCTAAAGGCAAAACTGCACAAGCATAACGACCTGCCCAGACGACCGGAGAAGAATCGAAATTCTGTTCATTCTCCCGGTCCAGGCGTGTAGACCTGAGTGTGTATGCAAGTCACTCTGGCACGCCTGTACAGTTTTTACGCTACTTGTAGCTAGTTCCTTTTGTAGAGAGCGTCGGCCGTCTTTGTGTTTGTGTACAGTAGTACTAAGTAGTGAATACGCCTACGATACCCTTTTTTCAGCACATTGTAGATATCTTCGTATGTCTCCAGAATTATTTTGCCATAAGCTGCAGCTGATATTACAGTAGAATATTTAAGACATTTATACTATCAACACGTTGCAAAAAAACTGAAAATAGCTGTTAGTCTCTCATAGGGACAAATAGTTCTCCTAACTGTATTTTTATTTTGTATTAGAGGAGTTACAAGTGGCAACAGTTTTTGGTATACTTCTTAATTCACTCACAAATAATTAGGGTAATCTCCCTCTCTTTTCGTAATCTTATTGAGTATATTCATTTTCAAGTCAATTTTTACAGCAGGTTTTGCGTTTTCGCTTCTTTTACAGTTCATGGTCACTAACAAACAATCCGACAAAAGCAATCGCGTCGTTTTCTTCTTTACTTGCCAACCTGGGACTAAGTTAACATCTTCCGTAGCGTGTGTGTATAGCCTGCACAGGTATACCTTTTCCGGTTTACCTGTGGCAGGTTTACTTGTCAGGTGTGTGTATATATATTGTAACGTGTGTGCCGGGCCTAAGAGAGGCATTGTGCTGTGCAGTGCCGGACCGCGTGAAGTCGCAGTGCCCGCCGGTGCACGAGCCCCCAGGCGGCTGCCCGCCCGCGGCCCTCAAGCGCTGCTGCCAGTACGAGCAGGAGGCGCCCCCCGCGCTTGTGTGAGCCCCGCCCCCGCGCCCCCCTGCGCCCCCTGCCCCCCACCCCTACCCACGGTCAAAATCCCGTTCCTGTGCGCAGTTGCATGCCCCTGCTGCCTGCATTCTACGAGACTGACAAGCAGCGGCCAGGCAGGAAGGAGGACAAGACGTGCCCCTGCTGCCTGCAGCCGCTTCCGCCTCCGAAGCCCGACGTGTGTGGGCCCCCTTGCCCCCCGCTCCCACCCCCGTGCCCCGCGCCGCCGCCCAGCAAGGGCCAGGACTGCCATCCCAAGACACAGCACCAGGCCCCCATGTCTGGGAAGGGCCACGACTGCTGCGGCAAGAACACCCAGCACCAGGCGCCCAAGTCTGGCAAGGGCCACGACTGCTGCACCAAGAACAAACAGCACCAATTGATGGGCAGCTCTGCCTCCTCCAACGCCCACTCCTGCCACCACCACGACAGCGGGGCGAAGGTCGACGAGTGCGGCAACAGTGCGTACCCCTTTGCGCCATCCAAAAATTTTGTATTTTCCGCATTTGGAATAAAAACAACAGCATAGTAAGAGTCTACGGCAAAATCCTTTACTAACTAGGGGTGTTACAACTCTATTATCTCTCCCTTAAAAAAGGTAACAATCTCGCAAATTCGGCCCAAATTAACACTTCAGTCACTACTCATTAAACGTATTATAAATTGTAAAACCCTTGGTGCGAAAACATTTTAAAGCTAATATCATCACAAATTAAACAATTAAATGTAATATGAATGAAAAATTGCTAGCCTTCAGGAATTATCAGATTGGAATCCAAAAATGGGCATTCCGCGTCGCGGGACGGCAGTTGTAGTTCAGTGAATTATACTTCTCATTGTTAAGAAATGTTTAGCTCTACGAAAAGCAGTTCTATTTGTCAAATTTGTGTTGGGTCATTCCAAATTAAATCAACCCAGTTTTAATTACTATTTTACCTGACCATTTTAGATTGAGAAGAAATTTGACACATAGTATGAATGAAGAATAAGAAAACTACAAATTTTGAGTTTGTGAAATACAGCCATGTAAAATTTTCAAAATTGGGTTCCTGAAAAATTTTTAATTGATGTACAACATCTCCAAATTAAGATAGAGAGATGGAAAAGTCATAAGAATCGTTTTAGAATTTTTCAAAACTTTTGATGCTGAGCATTTTGAAAAATCTCAAAATTTAAATTTAAATTCAAATTCGAAATCCTTTTGGTACCTAACGCCTGTCGAGTTGTATATCATACAAAAGGCCATAAAGAAAGCGCTGCAAACTGACTTTTCCAACTCTATCTTAATTTGGAGAAATTCTAAATAAATTTAATTTTTTTCGGAACCCAATTTTGTAAACTTTTACATGGTTGTATTTCACAAACGAATGGAAATACTTTACGCAAAAATTTGTAGATTTATTATTCTTCATTCGCACTACCTATGGCGTCATATTGCATCTAAATCTGAGATGATGTAAATTGTGTTGATTTAATGTGGAATGACCCTGTTGAAATTTGCTTGAAAAAAAATTAGCTTTCGTACCAAATGTTTTAGGGGTTTCATATGAGTTTTACAAAAAATGACAAATGAAATGTGTTAATTCGGAGATAAATTGCGGTATATATAGTATTATATAACCATTGCTAAGAGCGAGAAAGTATGTGTTGTTTTAGCACCACTAATTTTAATAAATATAAATGTTGTCAATTAATTGTTTTTATTCTAATTAAGTCGCCAAAATTTTCTTCCTCCCCTCAGTCTATCGAATTATTTCACCCACCGGGTTTCAAATACATGTTTAAAACCTAGTTTACTTTATTTGATGCTATGTATCTTAAAACAAATTTAAAAAATCCTTAAAAATTTTAACGTCCAGTTCATGAAAATCTCATATATATTTGGGTCTGTACGCTTGTCAACCAAATAGGTAATACAAATGAAAGACAAAATCAACATTGACGAACCTCAAAAAAAGGCTCGTTACTAGAACAAATACTTATTATTTCATAGCAAATATTGCTGTTTCATTTTTTAGAAACAAAATTGCAATATTTTAAAACTTAAGTCCTAATGAAACGTTAAGTACTAATGATACGTTTTCTGATCGAGCTGAAAACTTTGAGATCCATTTTTTCTAGTAACTTTTTAGGAGTTCCCGTCAAAGACGTTTTGAAAATCAGTCTTCGACCACCCCACTGTTTAGGTTTAACGGTGGCGCTTAGCATTTGAATTTTTATTTTTCAGAGATGCCAGTACCAGCAGCAAAATGTTGCCCAATGCCTGAGCACCATACGGTGTGTCCGCCGTACGGAACGGATCTCCCATGCGCCCACGAGATAGAAACCCAATGCACTGACAGGTGAGACACATGCTATTCACGCGCACATCCTTTTATAAATTAACGATACTGAAATATTATGAAGTGTCTGGTTGAGAGGTTAGCCATATTTTTCTTTATTTTGTTTATTGAATTTTAGTCATTAGATATCCTGTAATATTCAATTGGGCTCCCAATACAGAGTAGTTAAATTCTACAAGTGTTGCCTTTGTAGTTGGGTTTTCACTCATTATTGCACATGAAATCACAATTGAAATATCAACAATACTATTTTAAAATCTTATGGCCTAGTAACAATTTAAATCCAAGATGTTAATTTACAGATATAATTAGTCCTAATAATTTTTTTCTGGTTAACCGTATTTACAATTTTACTTTCCCATATACATACGTATATACGGAGTAATATTTACGGCCGGGCCGTACCGCGATGAAGAAAATGTGGATAAATCCAGTTGCTAAATTAAGGAAAAACTAGTGGTGCTAAAGAATGGCACAGACTTTCCCGGATTAGTTTTCTATTTCGTTTGGTCTCCGATAACTATTCGGACTTGCCAATAATCTTGATGGCTGCCAACTATCGCCGCCCAAACTACATTTTTTGTCATTTTCTTAATTTTTCCGTTTTCTAATACTAGAACAAAAATATTATTTTAATCATATTAAAAAAACAGTTAAACCTTGTCCTAAATAGCAATTTTCGTTGAAAAATTTGCAGACGTTTTCAAGAAAATGGCGTTTAAGAGCGACTGTAAATGCGAAATTTGAAGCTCTTTTTCACAGAACTTTTTTGAGTTTCGAAAAACTTCATTGAAAGACATTTGAAGCACTTACATTCATTCATAAAATCAATAGTGTTTACAAATGGCTGGAAATGTGCATTTTAACCATATGAGAGAACTTTCAAAAAAAATACATGTTGCTAATTTTTGAAAAAACAAAATAATATCCCGAAATGAACTTTACGCTATATTAAAGGGCGCAATTAGAACTTCCATTCAAAAAGTTTAAACAAAAAAATGTGAAGCCATTTTTGAGAAAATGTCCTTTGAGCGTTTCTGAAATACGGAATTTTGGGCTAGTTTTCGCAGAAATCTATTCAATTTTCGATAAACTTTATTTGTCGTTATTTAATGAACATTTACTCATTAATATAATAGTGTGAATAAATCGCCGCGGATGTAAATATTAATGACGTGAGAGGCAAGTAAAAAACTTATATTTTTGTAATTTTTGAAAAAAACAAAACACTAGAGCAATATGGCATTAATGTCATCTCATAGAGCACATTTAGCACTATCCCTATCAAAAGTTTAAAGAAAAAGATTTCGACCGTTTTTGAGAAAATCTGGTCTTTGTAATTTTTCAAAATTTCAAATATTCCGTGCAATATTGCGCAAAAACTACTAAAATTTTCAAAGAATGTCACAATCCTTAATGAAAGAACACACTTTTTACAACAAATTTTATTCGAAGGAAAAATATCTATCTTAGTGTTGTTCACAGACTGACGGACTGACGGACGGACGGACCGACGACGAACAGACGGACAGAAAACTGTTGTTTTTTTGTTTTTTTGAAAAAAAAAAAAAAACAACACTTTTTCGGTATTATGGGCCTTAAAACGTGTATTTTCGTTAAAATCTCGAAATCGATTTTCCTCAGCATAACATAACTTTCCCTATACTACGTATTCCTTATTACTCCGTATATACGTACGTATACGAGAAAGTAAAAATTCTCTATCTCGTGGTGTAGCCAGAATCCTTATTTCAGCGTCCTTCGTACCAAAAAACCATTCAAAGCAAAACGTTCATCCATCCGTCCGTCAGTCCGTCAGTCCGTCTGTCCGTCTGTCCGTCCGTCAGTCTGTCCGTCCGTCAGTCTGTCCGTCCGTCTGTAAAGAACACTAGCGCCTGAACCATAGTACAATTTCTTCCAAAATGAAACTTTCCCAGTCGATCTGGTTCCACTCAAGGCGCCGCAATTTTGAAAAACGATCTACAAAATTTGGCGGTAATTACGTGAAGACCCCCGGACATTTTCAAAATTTTCTCAAAAACCGCTCCAATTTTTTTCTTTAAATTTCTTGTACAAATAGAAAAAAATAACACTTGTTAAGGTGGCATAGGTCCGATTCACTCTGAATTTTCGAAAATTGCAAATGATTGAATTTGTTTTCGGTTTTCTTCCTACAACTACAAAATTGAAGATACAGATTTTTCCTTCAAATAAATTTTGTAGTTTTCGCGCAACATAGCGTGCAGTTATTAGCAAATTTAGCGTGTTGTTGTTTCATAGTTTTAAAAAATTACGAAAACAGGATTTTCTCAACAACTGCTCCAAATTTTTTCTTTCAAACTTTTGGTAAGAATAGTGCCTAATGATGCCTATGAAATGACGTAAACACCATATTTCTCTATTCTTTTGTTTTTTCAAAAAGTACAAAATGTATTTTTTTTACTTCGTCACTTTAGAAATACCTTGCTCGAGAAGTTCTAAAAAGCGCTAAAATGTATTAAAAACGTTCAATACCACACGCTTTTCATCCTTCGTAATAATTTACCGCTGTGGAGTTTCACTAGGGAAGGACCTGCAGGGGGAGGACCAGAAGAACCTCCGAAATCTTCAAGCGAACGTTTTGAAATGCTTCACAAAAATCTCTAAACGTCGGTTCGCAAGGGCATACCGACTGCCACTGTGCGTGACCGAACCTGCGTCCATCAGTTCTTAAGAAATCAACAGCTCTAATTACTTCTGAACGTGCGCGGGTTTCAGTTCGTCTCTTGTCTCACGGATTAATTTTCTCCGTTAGAGCTGATATCAAGCAGGCACTGGACACACAACTGTGATCGACATTGATTTCTGCTCTTCCGGGAGTGCAGACGTGGGAACAATGATCTTTTTATTTTGGAATACGTGTTATAGATTGTAAGTTTAGTCTGGAATTTTAACATTGTGAGAGAAATGAGCCATTACATCGAAAAGTATTTTCTTTTGTTCACGAACACGTCTCACACCGTATCGTTTCATCTAGGCATTGTAAGCATCCCAAACCACGTCCTATTATTTACATACACATTTTTCTTAAGGGTGAACGGAGAATACAATACATATGCATTAAATGAAAACACTTGCTTAAGGAAAAAAATGATAAAATTTTACAAATTTCATGTTTTAAGCATTATTGTAATGTTTTGTTTGTTCAACGCGGCATCTCTTGCTAGAACGAGATTTAATGGCTCATTTTTTTCTGTGGTTGCACGGCAGCTGCGCACCGCCGCCGCCGCCCTGCTGGACGTCGAAGAGCGCGGGGCACGGCAAGCAGAGCGACTGCTGCCCCTCGCCGCCCTAATGCCAAGTGTTTGCACGGCAGCTGCGCACCGCCGCGGCCGCCGTGCTGGGAGCCCATGAGCGCGGCGTACGGGAAGCAGAGCGAGAGCTGCCCCACGCCGTGCCTGGCGCCGCGCCTGCCGCCCTGCCCGCCAGACTGCACGCCCGGCGCCGAGTGCCTGCCCGACCAGCGCGGCGCGCTCCGCCCCGACATGCGCGACTGCCCGGCGCTCGGACGCAACTTCTGCGTGCACGAGGCGGCCGCCCCGCGCTGCCACGGCGCGCCCCCCGCAAGGTGACACACACACACACACACACACGCAGAAGGGTGCTCTGCGCACGTTTCCTTGACTTCTGGGATCCCTACCTTCACCCACGCACTAGCTCAGTTTTTTCATTTATTACTTTCTGTTCGACAATTTGGCTTTCAGGGCATTGAAATTTACAGTATGTGGACAGTATTTTGGACACTAACAGTTACCTCTTTAAGACGATTTATGAAGGCAATTTTTTAAGAATTAGACAAATATATAAGACCAAGAAACATGGAAAAGAAGAGAAAATAAATAACATTACGGAGGATGAAATTTATCTTTCGGAAATTTGAAATTAATTCTACGAGGAAAGGGAGAAGTTTTACCAAGATAATGTAAAAAATGTTACATGGTGTAATGAAGGAAGAGTATCAAAAAATTGGAGACTATAATTTTAATCAAACCAGGGATTGTAGGGAGATTTAGTTCACTAGCTGAAGTCGCAAACGAGTGTTTTTGGCAACAGTTCATATTCGCTCCAGTGTGACAAAAGCTGTTGGCAAAGGAAAAATAACCTATGAATTTTGTGCTATTATCCCTTCGTGAAGAAACAGAGTTACTGCCGTGAAAATATGTAGAATGTTAATTTGAATAAATATATTTCCCACTGAACTCCAGCAAACGTGCACAGATAGTCAAGACACATTTCTACTGCCTTCATACTCTACTCCTTTGCGCAGGAGTTGTAGTAGTAGCTCCTTTGCGTATCAGTTGTTTTCAACTTTCTCAACTCTGTGGAGCACTTCATGGTTTTCTCAGTAAACCACAGCATTCTATTACCTTAAAGTCTTCGTTCTTAAATTGGCTCATTCTCTCATAAAACTGTTCTTGCTCTACCGTCACTTGCGCTACTTTTTAATAACCTCTCGCCTCAACAATTTTATACCTTCTCAAGAATACACTATTTTCTCCTAGAACCTCCGTTTCTTCCTGCCATCTAGATCTCGACATCCTTCTACCTTTATTTTCCTCTTTCAACGGTTTCTATCTATCCCATTTTCTCCACTTTCTAAAACCTCTTCAGAGGACTAATTCTAATCCTTCGGCCTCGTTCGTTAACTTATTCTGCCTATTTCTTTTCTAAATGCATAGCCTTCTGTGATGCTATCTAGTCCCATTATTATAATTTCACTGACTTACTTGCAATAGATAATTCCAAGGGTGGTATAAAAATTCTCGAGATAAATTCACGAACAGCGAAAAATTGAAGTGAATTTATCGGAAAATTTTCGAAGCACTTGTGGGACTTATTAAGACTATTTCACGAATGAAACTGAAAAATAATTAATTAAAATTTATATTTAAAATTTAATTTATCATAAAATTTTAATAAACTTTGCATTCAAACTCTTTTGTACTCAGATGGTGGAGGTAGCTTTGGAACAAGAGATCACAATGTAGTACGAAAAAAAAAACGAATTTGTTTTAATTCATTATCTCCAACACTGTTACTAATTGCCCAATTTTGAAAACTACCTGGATGAGGTTTTTGCTTTACTTTGGCCATCTCGTCAGTTTTTTCGTTACCCATTATTGTCTTAAGGGCTGGTCTAAAAGCCAGCTTAAAATCTACTCCTTAATGCTGCGGTAAAAATGATGATGTTCGCATGGGGCTCGCGAGAATACCATACGTTATGCAACATAAACGGCCTGATTCCACAAGCAGCTTCTTCAAAAATAACTTACGAGATTCGTCACTAATTAGTAAGTTTTATATATTTTAAAATATGTAAATAGTACATAATAATTTCCAATTTTTGAAATTATGGAATCAAATTTACCTCTCCTCACAAGAAAACAATCGTCACCCATTGATTTTCGCACACCAAATACATTTATCCGTTCAAGTAAAACGGTCAATTCTGATGTTGGGATATTTCCCAATTCTAATAGTTTGCATTTGTATTGTGAACTTAATGCGGTGCTTACGCTTAAGACTTGCGTCACGCACTGAACTGAAGGTTATTTGAACTGACGAAGTAATTCTTTTAAAAAAAATTGTATTTATTTAAGAGTCCGACTCTGCTGCTCCGGTACGGCACCATCCATAGCCAACAACAACATTTAATCAAAAACATTAGAGCCTTTTTTTTAAATTGTGAAAACGTCCCAGGGGTTTCATGTAAAGTACCCCAAAATTAAAAATCCAAGAATCGGTTTCAAATTCACGAATCCATGTCATCAGATCGATTACTAGGGGAATACCAATGTTGGAGAAACTCTGTTGAACGGTTTAGCCGTTGCGTTGTTCACAGAAAGACGAACAGACGTTTTGCCGTAAATGGATTTTTCGGTATAAAGAACCAACAAAACATGGATTTTGGCTACACCATATTTTAGATAATTTTTTACGAAATTTAGTTTCTGGATTTATCCACTTTTTTGTAACTAGGGCCTAGGGCCTAATAAGGGTTTTTCTCCCAAAATTTCTCCACTTTTCCGGCGGTGTTTCGGCATGATCTCTCTACTGCGTAAGCGGTGGCAAGAAAGTAAAACTCTATAGTACATATTTTGTACTAATTAAATATTTAACATCTTATGATTATATTTTACGATTTTCAATTTTTTAAAATATTCTAGCAACTTTCTTGAAATTTATTTCAAGAATCTGTCCCAGGTGGTGAAATGAAAAAGTTTTTTTTTATTTAATAGGTAATTATGACACATTGATACATAATTTCAATTCTTTTAACTATGTGGCTAGGCTGAAGGCCTTTAAGCCATTACAATACCTACATCCTACCGCATTCTAACCTTTCGAATTCTGGCATTCACCCCTAATGGTCTCTTCATCGCATCAAAGCCGCGGAAAGGAGACCATAATGTACGGCTGAGGAAAAAAAACCCTGAAGGGGGAAAAACCTGCCGTCAGAAGACGAGTACATGCTAAACTACTAGTTTTTATTTTCTAAACTATTTATTTATTTCCTGGCGTGGGCATCTTCTCCATCCCGTCGTTGGCCTCCTCAGCCCCTGAAATCAAACACCGCCACAGAAGATCGCCCGCACCACCGCCTCTCCGAACATTTTGCTACTGATTAACTTAATTATCGCTTACTGATTAATTAATTAATACTGACTAATATACTAATTAATATTAATTATTAGCATTATTGACTACCTTACTAGTTAATTTAATTATCTCTTGCTTATTGAATTAATTATTTTATCTCCAGTCTAGGCTCCGCTCGTACTACTAACCAATACTGTTTTCCCACTCCCTGATTACCGTTTCCCTGATAGTTCGAACCTTTCCTAAAAATATTCCTAATTCTTTCATAAAGTGAGATCTGTTATCAGCTAATATATTTTGAGCGAGCGTTATGTTTCTAAATTGGAAGCCATAGTTCCCCATTCCCATCCATTTTCCTCTCCAAGTTTCTGTAGCGCAGCAATGTAACAGAATGTGGATCCAATCTTCTCTATCACCGCACAGTACACAGATTCCATTGTCATTCGAATCCTTCATTCTACGTTGCATCCACCCCCCTAACCTAAACCACGCGTATCCCCCTCTTGCATCCCTTTTAAGTGTGTGTACGTAACTTTCGCATCCCCATACAGGACTCGTGTGAATTTGTACCACTAAGGAACATTTTTCTGCCGATGCTGCAAGAATATCTTGCCTTTTAATATCCGAAAGTCGATCTGAAATTAATCGTTCTATTTCCCGTGTTCCCCTATTCTCAAACATTTCAGGAGAAACGTCTCCAGACCTGCGCGTTCTAGTACCCGTTTCACTTTATACGACCAATATCGCTGATCGTTTTCCTGTAATTGCGCTCTAAAGCACCTGCGAATAAGCGTGTCGGACTCTTCACTTGCTAATCTAATCCAAAGCTTAATGGCTTTCATTTTTAAATCTTTCCAAATTCCTACACTACCTACCTCTCTTAAGACGCCGACATTTGCTGCGAATCTAGAGACTCCAAGAATTAATTTATAATAATCTGTTTCGATGCTTTCTAATCTGTCTATTCTATCCACTCCCCAGATTTCCGCCCCGTAATTCATTGCTGGGAGCACTAGTGATTTAAACATTGTGTCGCACACCTTTAAGGGCAATTCCGGTACTCTACGCATTACGCAACCGATTTCTTTGAGAGCAATTCTTCCTTTACTATGAGCCGCAACTATGTGTTTATTCCATCCCCCGTTCATAGAGAATTTTGCACCAAGGTAAGTAAAAGTTTTAACACGGTCGAGTTCCTCCTGTGCGTAATACCATTTCTCTTTGTTACCCCAAATAAACCCATTCTTGAAGACCACAGTTTTTGTTTTTTGAATATTTACTTTTAATCCCCATGCTACACTATATCTTTCTAGGATGTTTAAACTCGTCTGTAATCCCTCAATCGTTTCCGAGCATAGAACTAAATCGTCCGCATAAAGTAATCCGGGAATTTTCAGGCCATCAATTGCCGGTGCAGATGTGTCGGTTTCCTGTACCCATGTCAATAAATCATTTATGTGCAAGATAAACAACAGCGGTGAAAGAGGACAACCCTGTCTTACCCCTACTGTCGATTTTATTTTTGCGTTGTACTTTCGTGACCGCACTTGACGCAGAAATTTACTTCTCTGTACATACTCTGCAACACCGTTAAAACTTTACGTGATAAGCCTAGTTCATTTAGTTTTCGCCATAACGATTCTCTGTTGATTGAATCAAACGCCTTTTCGAAATCCACAAAACTGCAAAGAAATGGCCTCGTTTACGCGAAAGCGCCTGTTTTACTAATGTATCTAACACAAGATATTGTCGGTGGTCGCGAACCCTTGCCTAAAACCCGCTTGCATTTTTGAAATTTTACTATATTTTTCCGCCCAGTCGCTCAGTCGAACGTTAAGAATTTGAATGAAAAAGTGTAACCGTCACAGAGGCCTTTAATTCTGGAGGCTGTTCGAAGAGTTGACTGCTCAATGGTTAAAATGGTTTGAATAACTGGGCTTATGCTGGGAGATCTACGTACGTTCCGGTGGGGCAGTCAATTCTTTGGACAGTCAAATATCATCTGCAAAATTATAATCTAATGACAACAGGAGATAATTCCGTTGTTCTTTTTTACCATTACATCCCCTTTGTCGCAGATTCGAAAGGCAGTGGATGCATGTAAAATAAAACACCACCAACGAAGACTCCCAGGCCCAGAAACTTAGTATTAATTGCTGAAGGTTGGTTTCAGATCGTTTGATAAATACGTTAACGTATATTATAATATGTTAATAAAGGAACGGGAATTAATAAAAACAAAATTATCCTACAATTTCGTGACTATGATATTTTTAACGAACGCTAGTCCATTGATTTATTGTAAAGATGCTCAATATGACAAGGTAAATTATTCTTGTTGCCTAAAAAAATTGCCAACCGGCTCGGAAAACTCATTTCTATATTCTATCTTTGCCTCACAACAACAATGAATTTGAAACGAAACGTGGGTGAGTAAAATAGAAGTAGTTGACAATATGCCACAGTTTATTGGGTATAGTAATATTTGGAATAATTTACGTTATTACCCACGTTTCTTACGCACTGAATAGTAAGAATTTGTGAGGATTCTCATCGTCAGTAAGCGAAGCACAAGTTCAAATTTAGACCCTGAATACTTCATGAAAAAAATATATTTATTTAAGAAGACCACAGTAATGTTTTCAATTAGAACTTTTAAAAAACATTTTACAAAATAGAAGTGCATTGGTTTCATGAAATGTATCTGATTATTGTTGGATTTTATTATTTCTCTGTATATCTTCCAAGGATATCCGTGTATTCAGTTGTCTCAAGAATTTATTTGAATAATAAGATTAAAGTTTTTACACACTTAAAAGTAAGAATTTGCGAGTATTCTCGGGAACCGAAACATCATTTCGAACTTGGATTGTGAATACTTCGTGAAATGGTCAACTTGCGATGTGGCTGTTGCGCGCAGACTCGTCCGAATGCGAGCACAAGATGATGGGCATGCTGGAGAACGCCGCCGCCTTCCAGACGGCGCTGCCCAGCACCCGCGAGAACTCGCCGTACTGCGCGCCCGCCGACTACAACGTCATGTACTGCGGCCGCAGCGGCACCGACTTCCCCATGTACTGCGCCACCTCCTGTGGGATACAGAAAAACGCACCAGGCCATCCGAAGCCACGAGAGGTACATAGTGTCCCTTACCCGCTACCCAAGGAAAAACTTCAATGTAAAATTTGAGCCATTTTATAAGAAAATTTTGAAAATGTTCTTAAGACTTCATGAAAAGTACCTCCCAAAAAACAGTTTATCCGTTTCATACTAAATCGCCTTGAGCTAGTTTAGATCGATCGGGTAAAATCAATTTTTTAGAAAATCGTCTGAACGGGTTGGGCGCTAGCGTTGACCTTCGACCGCCGTTTTACCGTTAAACAATTCTTCGGTGTCAAGGACTCATAAAGCGTGGATTCGCCTGCACCTCTTGGAGCAAGTATTTTGCTAGATATAGGAACAATATTTATCCACTTTTTTTGTTTCCAAGTTCACACAATCTATCAAAAAATCGCTGATTTCCACTGCATTTTAATATTTTATCTTTACTATATGAGTACGGAGCAAGGCGAGAAAGTAAAATAATGTTTCGAGAGAAATTAGTTTGATAATTAATTTTACAATATTTTTCAAAATTACTTTGGGAGTCTTTTTACACATAGTAAAAAACAGGTCTATATGAGTGCTCTTTGAAAAATACCTTTTGAATTATAGAAATTGAACTCACAAAAATGCATTCAGAATATTGTCACTTGAAAGCTAGCTTTTCAAGAAAGTTGCAAAGTTCTGTAATAACTGCACACGGTGCAGACTAAAAGTGGTAAATGAATTTGGAACTTGGTGAAAAAAATTTATTATCCAATGTTTAGACATTATTTTAAAATTTAATCAATATTTAGACATTATTTTAAAAATATGTTCTTGTTATTTACGTTGGTAAACACGCACTTAGCCCTTTAGCAACCAATCATCTAAACAACTCTTTAAGGACGCGTCCATAGCAACGGCCATTAAAATGCTTGGAGTCCATTATAGTTATTTATGTATGAAGGGCCTCTGGCCCGAGGGATTGGAAGTCGCCCTCGGGGCAAAAACATCTAGTTTTTGTCCCGGGGCAAAACATCTAGTTTTTGTCCCGGGGCAAAAACATCTTGTTTTTGCCCCGAGGGCGACTTCCAATCCCTCGGGCCAGAGGCCCTCGGGTTTGGAAGTCGCCCTCGGGGCAAAAACATCTAGTAACGCCCGTGGTGCATACAAAACTTTATGGTTTACTAGTTCGTTGCTGAATAAAACGAGAATTCGAAACATTTTGTATTATTTCTTGCGTCTAAAGTGAAAAGACGCATTGTGATGGTCATTTGTCAATATGACGTCAGATAAACAAAACAAAGTGTATATCTAATTTCTATTGCATAATCGTTATTGGACTGATTTGTTCGTGCAAAATGATAGAATATTGTGAAGTTCCTGCGGAAATTTTCGCAAAAGCTATCAATATTACGGACAATGATTCCCATTAAAATCTTGAGAAATATATGAAACTGTTTACTGTGTATTTGATATTTACGAGTGTGACTAAAAGTGTAAATTGCGCTGATGAAACTGTACTTTTAGGTTATTAGCGTCTGTTGTCAAACGTTATTTACAATATGTCATAATGCCAAAAAATAACATTTCGAGGATGTTAGCCGATGTGCCTTTTATATCTTTTTACTACTACTACTACTACTACTACTACTACTACTACTACTACTACTACTACTACTACTACTACTACTACTACTACTACTACTACTACTACTACTACTACTACTAGTACTGCTACTGAAGAAGAATTTACTAATTAATCTCTAAGAAAGGTGATACGTAACAGTGAAATGGGAGTGATTGATGGCAATTATAAATTCACGGAAACATTCCAAAATTGCAATTTTCATTTAAATTAAGCAAAATAAGGTTTATAACGAATTATTTTATTCATTTGAGCATTATGCCATTTATTTATTGTATTTTCTTGCATCTTAACTTTAAAATGTCGAATTCATAAGTATGTTCTGTGTGTTGTGTTGGTACTAGAGCGGACCGTAAAGTATTCAAGAGGCCCTAGGGCATAAACAATCAGAAAGGCCCGCAAGGGTATTAAGTATACCATTACGTGTTTTGTTTCAGGTCTGTAAACACACAGCAATGAACTAGTAAACCATAAAAAATATTTTAGCGGACTTTCGGGTTTAGATTTTATCAGTGCTTGTACTTGTAACTTAGTTACTTGCTTTTCTGATATTTTAGGCTTGTAATTAACTTAGATGTTTTCTTCAAATATTCATTAACTTTATAATAGTACATTCAAATAAATTTTAAACAATTAGTCTTCAGTATTCACTGTTATTTCAAATTATAGGGAATGAATAACTTACGTGGATACTCTGTCTTCTCACTTATTTTTATACATTTTTTCAGCATACTAAAGTATGACTAGACAGTAGTTGATTTCAATGTTTGTGATCGTTCAAAAATGGTAGCCTAATGTCTTCGTTAATGCCTCCAACATTCCTTTTCCTTCGACAACCACAAAATAAATCATAAGCTTTTTCATTAGTGGTTATAGATTTAGAAGGCATCAAACTACATCTTGCATCGTCTGCTTCCTCCAGAATATCATTGGCACGAAAATATCTGCTGAAACTTCAAAATTCCCGGAATTTTTTCTCAATCAGCTTGCATTACCAGAAAAAGCATTCAACTGTTTAACCACAAGCAAAGTATCCAGTACAACCAACCCTTGCTACAGAAACCGAGAGTAATGACAATTTTTCTTAACTCATGAGAGTGATAAAAGTTTATTTTCAATAAGCGATAAACTAAAAATAACAAAAAACATTGCATGTGACTCGTCCTCTATTAGTCTTTAAGGACTCAGCTGGAAGGTTAACTACTCGGCTTCGCTATCGCTCCGCCTCGCAGTTAACATTCCGGCTTCGTCCTTAAAGACCTATTTAGAGGACTCGTAACATAAATAACTATTATTGCATGTTTATTATGTTTATTACAACTTCAGATCATTAGGTAAAATAAATAACCATTATAATACATATATCATGTTTAATTATGTAACATGTTTGTATGAACTCAAAATAACACTGTATTGTGACATAATTTCTAACAAGAATGTTTTAGTCTATAAAATATGCGTTGTTAAAAAGTAATTGCGCTCTTGCAGTTTTGTATGCGTTAGTGCTCTGGGACACAATATTTCATGGTTAAAAATGTCAATTTTTTACGTCATAAATAATTTTTATTGCGCTATTTCACTACCGCAGCAACAAAAACCGATGATTTTTTTGGTAGAAAAACTCTCATAGCGTGGCCTTGATAGTGTAAAAGTGGATAAATCTGTTCCTGTATGTAGTAAATTATCGGTGAGAAATCAATTGTCTGTACCTCCATCAGTCTGAACTAAACGCTAGGGCATAAACCATTTAGAAAATGTTCACCGAAACTGAAATTTCTCAAACGCACTTAAGGTCCTGCACGTTCCAAATGGATACATTGATTTTTGAACGCGCATTTCATGAATCCTCAACAACAGTTACAAAATGTTCTCAAAAATTGCTCAAAATTCTTAATATAACATTGCTCTCGGAGAACGTAAAGAACGCTTCACATTGCCGCAGGTCTCATTTTTCATTATCTCTGAATTTTTTCAAATTGTTAGAGTTCAAACTTTTTTTTGGATTTCTTACAACAACATTATTAAAGATGGAGATTCTCTTCCGTAATGAAATTCATTGTTCAAAATGGGATCTTGAAATAAAATTATTTTCCAAAAATAAATGTAGTTTTCAGCTAAGTTGGTTGAAATAAAGGCATTTTTGTAACAAATATTTTCTCAAAAACGGCTATTTAAAGTTTTTTATCGTGTGAAGCAATAAGCGATGATAATATTGGCGCCGGTCCAATTTCCGGCAACCTCTCTGTATAGTGTAAGATTATAGCAAAACTTTAAGAATACAAAAGGATAATATTAATGCCTGAGATTTTTTCTCAATTAAAATCTATTCTACAAAATTAGATCTTTAAAAACAATCATGTACAATTTTGTTTTTTCAAAAAACGAATATTTTTCATGTAATTTCAACTTGAAAATAACGCAAATATTAAAAAAAAAAGTTCCTCAAAATGAGGATACAATTCTTTTCTTTATATTTCCTTCATGGATAGAGCGAAAGACACTTAAAATTGCACTACTATGGTTTCACTAAATTTTCTAAATGTTTGTTAATTGCAAAAAAAAAATGCGAGTAGTTCAGGGATGTAACGGTACCACTAGTTTAATTATAAAATAATATCTACTTAAATAAACTTAAACTTTTCAAGATTTCCTGAAAATGACGAAAATAACTTTATTTTAAATACAGCGTGACTATTTCATTCGAGTGCCGCGGTCGTGGAAAGTTTTGCTCAGCCTACGGGCCCTCACTCGCCGGTAACGGTGCCCCCAACTCCCCTGCGAACGCTGTGGATGAATGTTTTTGAAGGTATCGCCCTGCGAATGGTGCTCCTGCGAAAGGGAACCTCCCGTCCGCAGCGTTCGCAGGGGAGTTGATCGCAGCGTTTCTCGGCGTGTGAGGGCCCGTGGGCGGAGCAGAATTTTCCACGATCGCGGCACACTAATAACATACGCGCTCTTTTTCAAATAGACAACTGCGAGTAAATCTGTGCTGATTTAGTACCAATAGATTAATTGTAAAACAATGTGTACTTGAACTCTAGTACATAATCAAGATTTCCTGAAGAACGGCGAAAACCCTTCATTTAAAATCAGTGCGATTATTTAATTAGTGTGCCGCGATCGTTGAAAAGTTTGCTCCATGCAGGAAAGCATACCTTTCGCAGGGCGAGCCTTGAATATCTGCCGTCCGTAGCGTTCGCAGGGGAGTTGAGTGCACCGTTCCCAAAGAGTGAGGGCCCATGGCCGGAGCAGAATTTTCCACGATCGCGGCACACTAATAATATACGCGCTCTGTATTTTTCAAAATAGACAACTATGCGATCTTCATTACGTCCAAAGCGCAACTGCAAAGGGGCAACGGGTGCATGCGCAGAAAAAAGCCGCGGAAGGAGACGGGGGCGGGACCGGGGGCGTGCCCGGCGTCGGAGCCGTGCTGCGCAGGCGCGGGGCTGGCGCCCACCTTCGTGCTGACGCCCGACGGCTGCTGCTCGCGCGCCTGCCAGCCGCCGCCGCCGCCCGACCGCGACGTCGCCGGCGCGTGGGCGGCTTCTCGCTGAGCATGCCCAGCCCCACCTGCTGGATTTGATGCCGCACTCACCGGCCACATGGGTGGCTTCTCGCAGAGCATGTCCAGCCCCACCTGCTTGATGTGATGCCGCAATCTTTGGCCACGTAGGCAGCTTCTCCCAGAGGATGCCCAGCCCCATTTGCTGGATCTGATGCCGCACTCATCGTCCATGTGGGCGGCTTCTCGCAGAGCATGCCCAGCCCCACCTGCTGCATCTGATGCCGCACTCATTGGCCACGTGGGCGACCAAGACGTCGTTTAAATCTGGAGAAAGCGGTGGGTGCTGAGCCTCACGTGTCTATGTCACCGCATCAAATCTGATGAGTTATAATTTTTGCTACGTTGAAAAGGTCTTCCTATATTCTTACGCTTGCTAATGATTAGAACTAGGATTTTGATAACTTCAAAACTGCATAAAAATGCCCTAAAAAGGGCGTTTATGCCCTCACAATTCTTCCAAAATTCCCTAAAATGACTTAAAATCTCCCCGAAAACATATTTACTTCGTAAATTTTACAATGCGAAATATTTCTTTCTTCGGTTAAGTCAATAATTTCCCATGAAACAATATTTGGAATAAATTGAATACTGTAACTCAGTTAAGAATCGTAGTCAATATATTATTTATTACAGTATTTACATTAGCGGCAATTTGTTTACATTATTATATTTATGAGTAGATGTGGTTTAAATAATGTCATACAAAGTTTCTCAAAAACTCAATAGTTTTTTGTGAAAACGAGATCACAATGTCGCATTTTCAGAAACGCTCAAACGCGATTTTTTCATAAATTACTCCAAATTCTTTCTTCAAACTTTTCGAACGGATAGTGCTAATTGCACTCGTTAACTACTCTACGCTGCACGTAAAATTAATTTTGGAGTATTCCTTTTCTATTTTCAAAATTTACACAATGTTTTTGAAAGATCTCTTACATCGTTAATACGCACATTTCAAGCAATTTGTAAACACTGTTATATTTGAGATTTAATGTGCTTGAAATAACTGAACTAATGCAGTTTTTCGAAAACTCAAACATTTTCTGTGAAATAGGGCTTTAAATTTCTAATATACAGTAGCGCTTAAATGCCATTTTCTTTAAAAATTTTCAAAGAAAATTTTCAAAGAAAATTACCATTTAGGACGAGGTTTTACTGTTCTTTAATATTCCTAAAATAATATTTCTGTTCTACTATTAGGAAACAGAAAAATTGACCAAATGTCAAAAAATGTAGTTTGGGCGGCGATAGATGACAGCTGGCAAGACAGTAGACAGACAAGAGACATGACAGCAGACAGACAAGAGTATGTGGCAAGTTCGAATAGCTAGCCGAAACCAAAGGAAATAGAAAACTAAAACAGGAAAGTCTGGCCATTCTGTAGAACCACTAGTTTTCGTCTGAAGAAGTTTGGGTATAAATCTTCCACATACATGTACGCATACCTGAAGTTATCGGGTTGATTCGCAACTTTCGATATGAAATTATTTGCATTTTATCAAACCTATTCAATTCTACAGATCATGGGTCAAATTTCACTTTATAAAACCACACAACTATAATGTATTAATGTATCTGAGGCACACGCAAACCGGGCACAGCTTCTCGCGCACTGAGGGTACAGTTCCGCCTAACATCTACAGACGCGGAACCTCAGCAGTTAGATACTTCTATAGTTGGGATAAGGTAAGAGGCTAAAATAATTCCTTTCGGTGACTGGTGCACAGTAGGAAATATGATGGGGCACTTGACTTGATTTCAAAACTCCACTAAGACCAATTAAGAGCAGCAAGACCTACTCGTAATTGAGCGCGATTAACGGAAGCGAGAATAAAGCAATTTTTGAATTTCGGTAAAAACAACACGAAAGCCTAACTTTGTTGATATCTCATAGATGACCTGAACAAATATTTTATTTTTAAATAGATTTTATGCATATTAATTCTACCTATATAATAGATACAATTTAAATGTATTTTCATTAGTAGTAACATACGGTATAAAGATACGGTATATTTAAAAGCTGTGGCATCATATGACATTTTTATTATGATATTCGTAATATAAGCCTAAAATTGAGTATGTTGTGCACTCTATCTTCCTGGAGATTAAAATCTAGTTCCCTATTGTTATTAGCCAGTTCATGAATTTTAATCGCGAAGAGTACTAGGAGCAATACTCATTTCACGTCATGCCCGTTCGAAATTGGATTCCAACACGAAGTAACTTCCCTCCCTAAAACAGTAACTTATCTAATGAGAAAGGGTTGTACGGGTCCGTAGTTATTGATTAATCTCATTATTGATAATAATGAATATTATTAAGCCTTCCGGCAGTGCGTTTCCTAAGCAACCAGACTCGGGAAAATGAGAACTAGTGGACGGCTGAACAACTGGCCGCTCCGCAAAACTGAGTTCCTCCCAGTCTCCAAAGGCACCAACATGCATCAGAATAAGTGCAAAGCGAGAAGTGGATCTCAGGTATCATTAATTCGCAAATTTTTACCAGATTCATATAGGCTAGTAAATTAGACTGAAGAACACATACGAATTGAATTATTGGTGTTTTGATTATGCTTTTAAAGAAGATTTTACAACGTATGAGCTCAGTGGCACTAAAATGTAATAATGCGATGATACAGATTTTTTAAAGAAAATATTCACTATGGAGTTTAAAATTATTAGTGATTATTACCGACTCATAATGTAGAGAAACTATTATATTGCTGCGGGAAAATATGTCAATTTTTTTATATAAAATCTCGTTTCTGGATCCCTGATGTCGAAATGGTGTATATTTCTTGCCACCATATGGCCTGGTTAATTACTTTCTCAAATATGCAAAGAAGTCAGAAATCACGTTTTTAACGATTTCGAGAATTTTTTCGTGGCTGTCCTACTACTAGTATATTATTAAGACATTTTTACTACCCGTAGACTACGTACCTACGGAGTAATTAACATAGTATAGGGAAAGTTATGTAGTGCTGCGCGAAAAAAGCGATGAAATTTCGGCGGAACAAAATTAATTGTCAGGATGAAGCTTTGAGTCGACATTGGGTCAGGATCACGTTTCTAGTCTGCGTCGCGTGTGTTCTCGTGGCTGTCGTTGGCAACTCTGGGCAATGAAGGGTATGGGCGGCCGTGCACACGGGCTGCAGAGGGTTGGAGGCCCTTGAGAACGACTGTGGCTGCGGAGTGGTCAAATATTAACGGACATATCTTTCTGTTGGGATTCGGCGTACGTGTTCAGGCCCATGAGCGCCGTGAAAATGCTTCGAGCCGATGATATGAATCCCTCGTATGACCGCTTTTTTTCGTCCGAACGTTGGCTAAATGTTGTGGATTCGTACCAACCCATGAATGAAAATCATTAATTGATTGATTAGTGATTCAGGACGTGCCACTGCAAGGTCATTGGTCCCGGACGTGTAGTGCAAATGTTTCATAGCGAGAGGTGGCGGTGATATTCCTTCGCTGGTTGGTGAGATCCAGTTGCAGGATGCTGAGGTCCGAGTTTTCCCCAATCAGATATCTCCCACCACCAGCAATGCCCCAGTCAGGACAAGCTCTAAACTTTCGACCGGTCTCCTGACATGTGCGGTAGTATAGTGCATGTAAGTGTGTATGTTAGGGTGAGGATAAGACAAGGGAGGGTCAGGCACATTGTAGATAGCTTCATGTGTCTCCGGGTTTATTTTGCCAAAAGCTTGGGGTGATATTGTAGTAGAATACTTCAGACACTCGTAAAATAAATCCGTTGCAAAAAACCTCAAAGTAGCTGCCAGTCTCTCATGGGGAGAAATACCTTCCATAACCGTATTTTTATTTTTTACCATAGGAGTTTCGAGTGACAATAGTTTTCGGTAGACTTCTTCATTCATCCGCAGGTAATTACGGTAATCTCCCTCTCTTTTCGTAATCTTGAATGAGTGTATTCATTTCTTTTGTAAGCCAATCTTTTCAGCAGACTTTGCGTTTTCGCTTCTTTTTACAGTTCATGGCCACTAATAAACAAGCCGACGAAAGCGATCGCGTCGTTTTCCTTGTTTGGTTGCCACCTTTGAATTGATTTGAAATCTTCCGGTTTACCGTAGAATGTTTGTGGATAGCCTGCACAGGTATACCTTTCCGGTTTACCTGTGCAGGTTTACTTGTCAGGTGTGTGTGTATGTGTATATGTATATATATATATATATATATATATATATATATATAGTGAGTCACGTGACTTTAGCACCTTCTGTAACATTACTCATTAACACCATGCATCTGGTTAGTCATGCACCATAGTGCCCACCCACTATGCTAATTCTAAGATCCCTTTCATGAAATGGTCTGATACTCATTTACTGTGTCTCCGCGATGACCTGAACGGAGCGGAGCGCATCACCTGCGCTCGGCTCCGTTCGGCTCCGCTCGTGCTCGCTCTCCCGGCGAGCGGTCGCGTCCCCGGCGTGTTGCAACGCCACCACGAAACCGCCACAAGCCCGTGTCGCTTCCAGAATGTTTTAACCAGCATTCGTCTTTATACCATTTTCTCGCCTACGTCGTGTCCATTGCGTCTTGCTTGGCAAAGACATGTGATTATTTATCACGATGTTTCTTGCGTGTACCACAAAATTAGACTTCGGAAGATACCACTGTTCTCGTACACGTGCCCATGAAATAATAAATCTGCTTTTTCTTAATCACACGAATCCTTTCCGATTACGTCTACAATCTGGTTAATAAGACAATATTTTTTTTCTACAATCGTGTTCATTAGTCTCGAGCGTTATACATTTATTCTGCCCACGTTTACATTCGCACTTTGTCCAACACGCATGGCCACCTGTTGCCGTTACATATCCGCATCCATCACACTTCCTCCAATCTCAACTATCCTTCAACAATCACTATTCACTCCCCAAAAACACATTCCCTGTCTCGTAACTCCGACGGAAACAGTTCCACACCTTTTTCAACCAACTGCCGCCACTTAAAACCTCCCCTCCAACACAGACTTCTGCCCGGTGCCGTTACTCGGCCCTCATTGCCTTCCTCGTTCGTACTCCCGGGAACGAGTCGCCCCGCGCAATGCGAGATTCTCCCCTCGGCGCACGCCCTTTTCGAACGCTTGATCATTCTCATTTGCTAGTTCCTTATCAGCTAGACGTCTGACAATCATTAGGTTATAATATATATGTATGTGTATCTCTCTCTCTCTCTCTCTCTCTCTCTCTCTCTCTATATATATATATATATATATATATAGAGAGAGAGAGAGAGAGAGATATCATAACGCGTGTGCCGGGTCTAAGAAAGGCGTTGTGCTGTGCTGTGCAGTGCCCGACCGCGTGAAGTCGCAGTGCCCGCCGGTGCACGAGCCCCCAGGCGGCTGCCCGCCCGCGGCACCAAAGCGCTGCTGCCAGAACGAGCAGGAGGCGCCCCCCGCGCTCATGTGAGCCACGCTCCCCGTGTTCCCCGCGCTCCCTGCCCCCCCCACCCCTACCCATGGTCAAAATCCCGTTCCTGTGCGCAGTTGCATTCCCCTGCTGCCTGCCTTCCACGAGACTGACAAGCAGCGGCCAGGCAGGAAGGAGGACAAGACGTGCCCCTGCTGCCTGCAGCCGCTCCCGCCCCCGAAGCCCGACGTGTGTGGGGACCCCGTGCCCCCCGCCGCCCCCGCCGCCATGCCCAGCTGCGCAGCCCAGCTTGGGCCAGGAGTGCCACCCCAAGACCCAGCACCGGGCGCCTACGGCCGGCAAAGGCCACGATTGTTGCAGCAAGAACATCCAGCACCAGGCACCCCTGATTGGCCAGGGCCACGACTGTTGCGGCAAGAACACCCAGCACCAGGCGCCCAAGTCTGGCAAGGGGCACGAGTGCTGCACCAAGAAGAAACAGCACCAACAGATGGGCGGCTCCTCTGCCGACCCCGCCCACTTCTGCCACCTCCACGACAGCGGGGCGACTGACGAATGCGGCAACAGTGCGTAGCTCCTTCCGCCATCCAATATTTTCGTATATTCCGTATTTGGCATAGAAACAACAGCATAGTAAAAGTCCACGGCAAAACTCTTTAATAAGTGATACTTCACCTACTGTCTCTCCCTTAGTAAAGGTTACATAATATCGCTAATTCGGTCCATATTAAAACATCAGTAACTACTCATAAAACATATGCCAAATCCTAAAATATTTGGTGCGAAAACACTTTAAAAACTAGTATCGACATCACAAATTACACCATTAAAACTGCATTTCATTCTGCCTGAGATATCTCATAACATTCAGAAAGAATTCTCAGAATTTCAATCTACCGATTCACGGCGAGGCGTTGCCTACGTATAGCAATCTGATATCGTGTTAAAGTCTCTAGTAAATGAAACATAAAAAATTTGAATTTGCAAATTTCAAACATTCATAAAAATCATATTTTCCAAAACTGAACACGATAACTCCCAAAAGATTCGATCAACAAAAATGAATAAAATTCGACTCTTTTTTCGCAAAAAGTATGCAAAACTTTAAAAAAAGTGAAATAACTTTTTCCAAGAACTGATTTATTAGAACAGATTTCATTTAACAACAACAATTCTACCATCAGTACAGTATTTTTGCAATGTTAATTTTTGCAATTTTCAAAAATACACAGAGATCGCTGAAAATCGGAACGGCACCACTTTCTTTAAGTTCTTTGTTACACTCCGGAAAAAAATTAACAATTCGGAGCAGTTATTGATTTTTTTAAAAATTGCCAGTATTTTACGAAAAGTTCATATTTTCAAATTATGAACATAAACTTGCTTGAAGATTGTTTTGATGAACAAATTTCATTAAGGAAACTAGTGGTGCTACGGAATGGCACAGACTTTCCCGTATTAGTTTTCTATTTTCTTTGGTCTCGGCTAGCTGTTGGGACTTGTCACATACTCTAGAGAGATGCCATCTATCCCCGCCCAAAGTACATTTTTTTCACATTTTATTAATTTTTCGGTTTACTAATAGTAGAATGGAAATATTATTTTCAGAATATAAAAAAACAGTAAAACCTAGTCCTAAAATGTCATTTTCTTTAAAAAATTTGCAGCCCTTTTTTAGAATATGGCCATTGAGCACTATTGTAAAGGCGAAATTTGAATGTCTTTTTCGCAGAAAATTTTTGAGTTTTCGAAAAACTTCACTTAATGTCATTAGAAGCACTTTGACTCACAAACAGAATAGTGTTTACAAATTTCTGGTAATATGCATATTAAAGTCGTGAGAAATCTTTCAAAAAATTAGATTTGTGTCATTTTTGCAAAAAAACAAAAAATACCACAATTGAACTTTACGACATACTAAAGAGTGCAATTAACACTATCCGTTCGTAAAGTTCGAAGAAAAATTTTGGAGCCATTTATGAGAAAATGGCGTTTGAGAGTTTCTGAAGGGGCGGAATTTTGAGTACATTTTCATAGAAAACGGTTGAGTTCTTGTGAAACTTTATAGGAAATAATTTAAAGCAAATGTAATCATAAATATAATAATGTCAACAATTTTGCCGCTAATGTACATATTAACGACGTGAAAGACAAGTCAAAAAATTACATTTTTGTAATTTTTGAAAAATAATAAAGAATAGAGCAATATGTGAGGAAGTATGAAAGTGAGAAAGTATTGTTTTAGCACCACTAGCTGCAGTAAATATTAATCTTTTCTATTAATAATGTTTTTATTCTAATTAACAAAGTAGTTTGCCAAATTTTCTTCATCTATTCAATACATCGAATTCCTTTCACCCAAATATATCTATTTAAAACCTAGTTTATTTATATGATTCTAGATATCTCAAAAAAATTGAGAAAATCCTGTTAAAGAAACAAAGTACGCAGATTTTTACGTCTAGTCCACGAAAATCTCAAATATTTTGGTCTGTACGTTTATCAACCAAAACAGGTAATACAAATTAAAGACAAAATCATTCTTTACGAACCTCAAAAAAGGACCTAGCACAAATAGTTCTCATTTTACAGCAAATATTTTTATCAAAGTTAGTAAGACAAATAGTTCTCATTTCATCACAAATATTGCTCTGTTTTATTTTTTTATTTTTTTTAGAAAAAAAAACTTCTATATTTTTAAAACTTAAGGGCTAATGAGAGAGGTCTAAACGTTATCTGATAGAGGTGAAACTTTGAGACTCTCATTTTTTCTAGCAACGTTTTAGAAGTTCACGTCAAAGAAATTTTGGAAATCAGTATCTTCCGACTATCCCACTGTTTAGGTTAAACAATGGCGCTTAACATTTTGAATTTTTGTTTTCCAGAAATTCTATTGCCATGTTGTCCAATGCCTGATCACCATGAGGTGTGTCCGCCGTTCGCAACGGAACTTCCTTGTGCCCACGTGATAGAAACCCAGTGCACTGACAGGTGAGACACATGCAATCCTGAGAGAGAGAGAGAGAGGTCATTTTTGTGAATAGATTGCCTGCAAACATTTTGACCCAAACCTCAAAGCGTTCAACAGTTTAGGAAATTAATTTAGGGTATTATTAAGTAATGAGGGAGAGTAGTGGGTTATATAGCAACGCATAAGTATTCTATTGTGAAATGAGGTGTCGTGCAGTGTATAGCAGAGAAATAAAGAAAGAAATTTTTCAGGTCTTAGGGAAGTGAAGTGCAGTGTAATCCTAATTGTATAAACGCAACCAATAAGAAGCTGTTTTAATCATGTGTATTTGTTTACATCAGAATCTTTCTAAGGCTGAACAGACCTTAGGCGAATATTGACTTTCGATTAGCTCCTGAAAGGCATCTTTACCAAAATTAACAGAAACTACTTGATAGTAAAAGTAATGAAATCACATTTACCTACCAGTATGCAAAGTTTTTAAAAAAAATTCTTTGACAATGAAGTGAAAATGCGAATGTCAATATTGAAACTACTTTATTTCCACTGTTTTAAGTAATATTCGCCCTTTAATCTCATGCAAACACTTTACATACGATCACTGTGCTTCAGGAAGAGGTTCAATTCCTTTCATGTGTGAATCAGATGATTCGGTGTTGAAAGAGGAACTTTCGGTGATAACTGTCTCGTTCACAGTGACTGAAGCCGTCGACCTTCGACATCCTGTTATTCATTAAAAGTATGCCTAACTACACTACACCAGCGTTCTGGCGTCACTTTAGAAATACCTTGCTCGAGAAGTTATAATAAGTGCTAAAAATATATTAAAACATTCAATACCACACGCTTTTCACAACTCCGTAATAATTTACAGCTGTGGTGTTTCGCTAGGGAAAGACCTGCAAGAGGAGAACTTGAAGAATCTCCGAAATCTTCACGTGAACGTTTCAAAATGCTTCATAAAAAACTCTAAGCGTCGGTTCGCAAGGGCATACCGACTGCCACTGTGCGTGACCGAACCTGCGTCCACAGGTCTTAAGACATCAACAACTCTAATTACAACTGCAGGTTCAATTCGCCTCTTGTCTCACAAATTAAATTTTTCCGTTAGAGCTGGTACTAAACCGGCGCTGGACACATAACTGTCACCGACGTCGATATCGCCTCTTCCGGAAGTGCAGTCATGGGAACAATGGTCTCCTTACTTTAGAATCTGAGTTATAGATTGTAAGATGAACATTGTGAAAGAAATGAGCCATTACATCGAAAACTATTTTCTTCTGAACATGAACACGACCCCGGCCGTATCGTGTCAACTAACCAACAGTGGCGAAGCGTCAGGGTAGGCAGAGTAAGCTGAGCTATCCCAAATAATTTTGAAGAAGAAGAAAAATTTCTCTTTCCTAAAAAATAAAATTGTACATACATAATGTCGCTTTTTAATCAATAAAAGCCGTACATATGCCCGCCAAGTTATTTCTTCTCTTCTATTCTTATGCATATTCCATGCGATGAGTCTTTTCGCCACCCGTAGAGGCGGCGAGGCCTGGGAGAGGCTGATTTCCTTCAGCCTAACACGGTATGATGTCACATGGCGAGGGACGGGGCGCGGGGAAGTGAGCGCGCATGCGCGTTGAGTGGGCTGGCTGTGTTGTTTGGGCAGAGATTAGGCCGGCCTCACGACTATACAAATAATTGAAACTCTTGCCGGCAGGCGCTCTCTTCACCACAAGCATGCGTGGAACTTCCGGGAATGTCCGCTAGAGGTCACTGGGCAACTTCTAATCGCTACAAACATCCCGAGTAAAACATTAATTTACTTCAAATTTCAGTATTTGAATTCATCTATTCCTAATTCAATAAGCACAATATTGAGAGTGGTCTCATTCTCTCCCACATTCTTTAACTTTGTGATAACTTTTAATAATACACGGTCATTTAGAAAATACTGATTTTAAGTATGTGTAGGTTGGCATCGCGGCGAGTGTGGGAATCCCCTAGTAATATTCTGTGCGTGGAAAGATAAATAATAGGATCAGTTGGTGAGCTGCGTGAATAGCGTGTTGGTGTGTACGTTACAAGTGAAGTGTTGTTCGAGCAATAACATATAACGGTGTTCAAAGTGGCAGTTCTGCTTTATTGCTTTATTTTATAATTGACATATATGAAATAGTTTAGGTTTATGTGATTAGAACCACACGACGAAATGGGAGATTCTGTGAGTATAGATGGTGACTCATTTGATTCAGTTAACTTTTTGTTGAGTAATTCAGTTGAGGTGTTGTCCTTTGAACAAAAAGTGCAATTGAAAGAAAAAATAGCCAGACCAAAGTTAAATATTTCACAAAAGGATGGGAAATATACAAGGACTTTTCAAGAAAAATGGTACTCCAAATACAGATGGTTGTCAGGAAATAAAATAAAACAGACATATCATTGTTTTGGTAGATTTTAAGAACAGGGTTCGTTTCCTATTGACGGCACGATTCGGTTCCGAACGAGTCATTCGCGGCGCCGCCACAGTGTGCACACGGCCACGTGGCCAACGCACTTTCGTGTGCAATCGTGACGCTTCGCTACCCGTGTCCGGCTCGGGCCTTCGGCCCTCGCGTTAACATAAAACATCCTTGAGTCTGTCCAACGCATAATTACCAACGCATTTTATGCATTTAACATTATGCATGCAACGCATTTTATGCATTTAACCATTGTAATTCTCCATTACACATTCGCACCACACCGCACAATGCACAATGCAAGCAGTGCTCCCTGAGTGATTCGTTCTCGTGGTCCGCGCGAGTGAACCATGCGCAAGTGAACCGTGCGCCGTTGTTTTAGTGAGCCGAACCCTGTCATCTATCAGAAAGTGCTCTGAAATACAATGCAGCTCTTATGATGAGTTCGCATTCAAGCTGAAAAACATAACAGTGATGTTGCACGTAATAGAAAAATTGTAGGTCATCTAATCGACGTTGTTTGTCATTTAGGAAATCAAGAACAAGCATTTAGCACACGATGAAGGTACAGATTCTCTCAACCGAGGAAATTATTTAGAAACATTAAGTTTGCTTGCCATGGAAGAAGGAATAATGAAAGATCATTTGGAGAGCAATACGGTGTTTAAAGGAATTTCTTCTGATATTCAAAATGATCTAATAGAATCGGTCACAGTTGCCATAAATGAGAAGATTCAAAAAGAAATAAATGTCGTGAGATTTGTGTCAATACAAGCGGATGAAACAACTGACGTTTCTGTGAAGGCACAACTCAGTATTATTGTTAGGTATGTTTATGGCAAGAACATTGAAGAACGTTTTATGGGCTTCTATGATGTCTCGAGCGATAAAAGTGTCTAGGGAATATTTAACAAAGTCATTGCCGTCATAGACGCGTACAATATGGGAGAAAAGTTAATTTGCCAAACATATGATGGAGCATCTGTTATGGCGGGTCGTCACGGAGGGGTTCAAGCCATCGTTCGTCGAAAATATCCGGCTGCGATTTTCATCCACTGTTATGCACATCAACTGAACCTGGTTCTTTTACATAGTGCAAAATACATTAAAGAAGTAAAATTTTTCATCTGCAACCTCACGGCATTTCATTCATTCTTCAGTAGATCTGCACGTCGTTCAGAAATACTTCGTCAACATGGATTCCAATTACCTCATCCAGTGCAAACACGATGGAATTATAATTCTCGTGCTGTGTCTACGATTAAACATCATTACCAAGAACTAAGGAATGCGGTAAGCTACATCGCTGAGTCTAATGATTGGGATCCTGAATCTATGAATTGTGCAATGGGCCTCATGAGAACTTTAGACTCTTTAATGTTTACATTTTTGTTGTGCTTGTTCAATAGAATTTTATCTATAGCGAACATCTGTTCTGCATTTTCCAAGCAAAGTGCACAAGTGATGTAAACTTATGCATCAATGAGATTAGAACCGCTAAGACAAATATTACAGCTTTACGTTCTGAAAACGTTTTGCATGAATGCCTTCGAGAGAGTTTGGAATTAAACAAACATCATACAACAGACTTCAATCCCGAGCAATTTGTCGAGAATCATAAACGCTGTGCTTTTGAAATATTGGATTCCATCATAGTACAGTTAGATGAACGATTCTCCAAATTTGATGAACTTTCATTTGTTGAACTCTTAAACTACAGAAAATTTGCTCAGTTCAAAAAGACGTTTCCAAACTTTGAATTTCAAAAACTTAAGAATGCATATCCTTTATTTTTTAACTTTGTAGCACTACAAAACGAACTCGTCAATATATACAGTTCAGAAAACAAAGTCAGACCTTGCATTGAATTATTAGCTTTTATTGTTGATAACGATCTCCAATCTGTGTATGAACAAACGGAAAAGTTATTGCAACTGATTCTCAGCATTCCGATGTCATCAGCTACTGCTGAACGATCAATGAGCACTCTGAAAAGAATTAAAACCCATTTACGCAATTCTATGTCAAATAGCAGACTCTCCAACTTGGCAACTATTTCAATAGAAAAGAAACTTTCTCGTAAATGTTCGCAAGATGCTATTTTTAAAGAAAGAGTGATAGACATTTTTTCTGAAATGAAAGCCAGACGTTTAGAATTAATTTTCAAAAAAACTTAAAACAATTCAGATGGCCGCAAACCCGCAATCTCGTGAAAACAACTTGTATACATCAATGTAAGTAAGCAGTTTCATTTATATTTTTTTTTCAGTTTTGTAGTAGGATTATTCTTGATTTCAGTATTGTTGCATGATTGGATTAATATTCACCATCATCACCATCATCATCATCATCATCATCATTATTACCTTTGTATTCTTCTGATCTCTAGCTTCGTAATATTCGATATTTCAAAAATTAAGTATGTGTGTTTACAATATGTTCGTGATTGAGCTTATCCAAAAATTAACCTCACGCTTCGCCACTGCTAACCAATGACAAGCATCCCAAACCACGTGCCATTGTTTACACACAATTTTTCCTGAAGTTGAACGGAGACTACCACACGTATGCATTAAATTAATACACTTAAGAAAAAATGATCATATTTTACAAATTTCATGTTATTTAAAAAGCACTATTGTAATTTTTTGTTTGTTCAACGCGGTGTATCTCGTTAGAACGCGATTGAATTGCTAATTTTTTTTCTGTGGTTGCACGGTAGCTGTACATCCCCGCCGCCGCCCTGCTGGGCATCGAAGAAAGCGGGGCCGGGCCAGCAGAGCGACTGCTGCCCCTCGCCGCCCTAATGCGAAGTGTTTGCGGTGGTGACACGGATGCTGCGCACCGCCCCCGCCGTGCTGGGAGCCGATAAGTACGGCAAGCAGAGCGAGCGCTGCCCCACGCCGTGCCTGGCGTTCAGCGTAACGTAAGAGCTCAACATACCCCCCCCCCCCGGACATTTTCAAAATTTTCTCAAAACGGCTCCAAATTTTCTTTTAAATTCCTTGTATAATTAGAGCAAAATACATTTATTAAGGTGCCGATATTCACGGTTAACTGTGAATTTTCGAAAATTGCAAAAGTTTGAATTTTATTCGACCTCTGCATCCAATTACAAAATTGCAAATACGAGATTTTTTTCTTCGAATAAAATTTGTTCTTCATAGTGAATTCTTTTTTAAGGTCATGTACACGTTTTGAAAATTTTAATAGTTTTCGCGTATTAGCGTGTGCAATATGAGCAATTTAAAAATACAAAAACAAGATTTTGTCAAAAACGGATCCATATTTTTTCTTTAAACTTTTCGTAGGGATAGTGCTAAATGTACTCTATGAAAGCCATATTGCTCTATTCTTCCTTTTTTTTAAAAAATGTGAAAATATAATTTTTTTGACTTGCCTCCCACGTCGTTAATATTTACATTAGTGGCAAATTGTTCACATTATTATATTTAAGAGTACATGTGCTTTAAATAATGGCAAGTAAAGTTTCTCGAAAACCCAACCTTTTTCTGCGGAAACTAGCTCAAAATACTGCATTTTCAGAAATACTCAAACGCCATTTTCTCAAAAATGGCTCTAAATTTTTTCTTCAAAATTTTCGAAAGGATACTGCAAATTGCACTCTTTAATATGACGTAAAGTTAATTTCGGGGTATTGTTTTGTTTGTTCAAAAATTATAGAAATGTAATTTTTTTGAAAGATCTCTCATCTTTAATATGCACATTACCAGCAATTTGTAAACACTAATTGTATTTATGAGTGTAAGTGCTTTAAATGACTTCAAATAATGTTTTTCGAAAACTCAAAAATTTTCTGTGAAAAAAAGCTTCAAATTTCGTATTTTCAGTAACGCTTAAACGCCATTTTCTTAGAAACGGCTACATTTTTTTAAAAAATTGCCATTTAGGACAAGGTTTTACTGTTCTTTAATATTCTAAAATAATATTTCTGTTCCTCCATTAGGAAACCCAAAAATTAAGAAAATGTAAAAAAAATGTACTTTGGGAGGCGATAGATGACAGCTGGCAAGAGTATGTGGCAATTCCAAATAGCTAGCCCAGACCCAAGTAAATAGAAAACTAATACTGGAAAGTCTGTGCCTTTCTGTAGCACTACTAGTTCGTTATCAGAGTCCGGCAATGAATTTTTTTCTGCCGAAAATTCGCCGTTTTTTCGCGCATCTATAGTATGTATATTACTCCGTATACGTACGTACACGGGAAAGTAAAAATGGATTGACGGCAAAACGTCCGTCTGTCTGCACGTCTGTGGTCAACGCTAGCGCCTAAAGGGCTGTCCAACTTTGGACTTATGGGCCACACATTAAATTCTAATTAAGCCGCGGGCCGCATCGTAATTTAAAATGCTCTATACTCTTACTACAAAGATTATACTGAAAAAATATATGTTTGATACAACTTTTATTCAACATACTTAATGATTAGTGTATATACAATGAAAAAATGTATATATCATTAAATAGCAATAAGATGAATTGTATTGTATATTGTATTGTATTTGATTGGTATAATATTTATTTTCAAAGTAGTCGCGGGCTACACAAAAAATATCTGGAAGGCTGCCAGTTGGAAAGCAATAGTCTAAACCGTTCAGCCGATTTTCTTCAAAATAGATATTCCCCAATCGATTTGTCTGACGTCGAGGGTCCTGGAATTTGAAACCAATATTTTAACTTTGGGGGATACTTTACATGAAGCTGTTGGACATTTTCAAAGTTTAAAAAAATGGCTCCAAATTATTGATTAAATTTTGTTGTTGAATAGTGCGACGGACATTTAAGAGAATGATACAGGTATTATTTTCGTTGAGATCCCCAATTTTTCAAAAATTGCAAAAAACAAATTCGAAACAGTAAATTTGAAGATAGAAATTTTTGCTTCGGTCGAAGTCGTTTGTACAAAGTTAGCACTTTAAATAAGGTCATACACAATTTTTTGAAAAAAGAGTAATTTTCGCCTAAATTGGGTTTGAAATTTATCAAAATTTTGTGTCTCCAAAACCGCTCCAATTTTTTCTTTAAATTTTTTTCACTGTAATTAGGAACGTAAAAAATATGGCGCTAATCCTATTTGCGGGTGATGCGTGGTTTTTGGAAAATTTCAAAACAAAATATTTTTAAAACTACAAAATTGTAGATAGAGATTTTTGCCGCATACAAAGCCTGTTTTACAAAATAAGTTCTTCAAAAAATGTCATGTACACTCTTCTAAAAAACAATAGTTTTTGCGTAATTTGCGCTTAAAATTTGGGGGAAAATTCCCAAAAACCGCTCTTATTTTTTTCTTTAAATTTTCTTCGCATGTGTAATAAGGAATGGTGTTGTATACTAAAATGAGAAAATCAACCACTTTGTTTAGTATAACAATTTATTAACCAAATGCCAAAATCGTAATCCAAATACAAGCCAAGTCCCGTTCTCCGTATGCGTAGCAGTCCCGTTGTCGTAGCGTGGTCTCCAGAAATCCAGGTGCTCAAATCCTATGGCGTAGCGCGTTCGTCGTACCTCGTGGGCAGGCTTCTCTCGGCGGTGATGACTCGTACTCCAGACTCCAACTCGAACTGCCGTCGTGGTGCGGCGCCCCGCTTATATAGCGCCGCTGGGTAGGGGGAGTGCCACCGGCCCCTCCGTTGCCCCCACTGGGGTAGCCCTGCCGTTGGCCGTGTGCGGTCGGGCGAAACGCGGCTGCTCTCGAACGAAAAAAATTTGCTGGTTGAAAACACTTTTCCTGTTTTATGTAGAAGTATAATATTGCGGGGCATTCAGAAACAATGCAATGTGATTTGGTAGCGTCACTAGTTGAATTGGAATTTCAATGAGAAACCAAAAAAAATATCTATGCTGGAATTTTTTATATCATGTCCCAAATTATTTTTTTAAATGAATTTGTCATTTACCCTTTCACGCCTCTGCCCGAGTTCGACCCATACGCCACTTAGTTGTAGTGGTTCCGGCACGTTGGTAGAAAACAATTTTGCTGGTACATGTAGTAACAGTGACTATGTAGACTACTATGCATATTAAGAATATGTAGAAACAGTGCGAGAAAGTATGTGCTTTGGTAGCACCACTAGTTTATTATCGCGGCGACAAAAATCGGCGATTTTTCGACAGAAAAATGTTTTCCAGGAAAATTAGCAATTCAAGAAATATAGTAAAATATATCAAACTCCAAATTAACGTGTAAATTATAACAGCATTTTGTTTCTTGGCACTGTTGCAGATGCCTCTCAACCCCGGGAAATGCGTGCCGATACGTGTGCATGGGCTTGGTAGAAACCCAGTTGCCGCATCGAGACAATACGACACGTTCTTCATCGAATTTAGCATTGCCATATTTTATGCTGACGGGCGTTCTTCGTTGGGGTAATAAGCATGACAAAAAAGTGTAAACCCTTAAAACGATGGCAAACGTTACACAAACAAAGCAACAAATGGTATGTTTTGTTACGTCCCGTCGATCAAAAATAATGCCATTTTACACCCAGAAGACACCAAGATCGAGCTCACCACGAAGATTATAGAGAAGAGATACGTCAAAAATGTATAAAAATATCGAAAATAAATAGCAACAATGTGATATTAATTTTCGTATTGTTAAAAATATTGTTATAACCACAAGGTAAATTGAATAACGGTATTCAGTAAATTCATAACAACTGCTGGTATTCGTGCATCGAGATCAAGATGTCGGAGTGCGTTACCTCCATCGGTTATAAAACGTCGGGTATTCAGGTATCTCCCTCCAGTGGGGAACTGCCCCAGCCGGGAGAAGCTCCCGATCGGTCTCCCGACATTTGTGCGAGTGTAGTGCATGTTAGTGTAAGTGTGTGTGAGTAAGAGGAGAAGATAGGACAAGGAAGAGGAAGGAAATATCGCGCGCTGTCCGTAGCCCTTTTGGTGGGGTACTAATCCGGCATTCCCCATGGTGTTGATCGGAGAAACCACGGAAACTACCGCTCCGAGCCGGAGAGGGGAGGCGGGGCTGTTCCACCCCTCAGCGGTGGGCCGGTTAAATACGCCGGTTCGCTGACCACAGATCCCTTCTCGTCAGAAAGTTTGCGAAGTGTGTTTCCCGCCTGAGTTATAGTGGCGATAGAGCGGAGTTGAATAGCCGCGTAGAAATAGTTATGAGTTGTTAGTCGGAGTAGCGACGATAAAAGAACTGTGAATGAACTGCATACTAGTTTGAAAGGCCGAAGTAGCGGCGATATTCATTCAGTGGTGGTACGCAGTTAGTTTAAAAAGAGCGTACATTAAATAGGCGAGTTGCGAGAACGCAGAAAGCAGAAAACAGTTACTAAATGAATCGAGTGCGCGACGTCCATGAACTAAGTTAATCATGCGGTCGCAAGATTGCAGTCGTGCGAAGGACTAGTGGCACGAGGGCGCAAACAAAAACTTGATTGCGGAGAAGGTGAAATCCGGTACGAGCAGAAGAAGAAGCTGGGACGGAGAGAAGAGGGCCGGGATGAGGAGAAGGACCATGAGGCGTTCAGAGCGCCTGGTTACGCGGTTGACAACGCCAGGGCTGGCGGTAGCGAGTCAGCGCGAGGCCGCGCGCACGATCAGCGAACGTCGCGTAGTTGAAGAATTCGTCACCGGGAGGTCGACCGAAGCAAGCGAGCAGCGAGCCGCCGGAAGGTAACGGAACATTGGAAAGGGGTGAAGTTTAACGTTGAGGTCGCCGTTCATAGCAGCCGCATGCAAAAGCGGTAGCATAGAACGATCGCGAAGTAAAGTATTTAGGTACTGTCCAGAATTCGTTTAGCAAGTTGATTTGAGCGCAATTTGATATTTTGCCTTAAGGATTGAACAGTGATATTCATCCAATAAATGAAAAGGTTCTTAAATGTTGTTTAATTATTGAATGTAAATTTAAAGCAAAACAAGTGAACGAAAAGTTTTCAAAGATGATAACTACTTATCTAGTTTCACCTGAGAATAATATGAGTAAATAATGTTGTGCAAATAAGAATGTAAATAATTGAAGTTGATTTGCAAAACCGTGCACGGAAAGTGAGTGATCACGAGTAAAAATTCAGAGAATATAATTGCTAGTTCTTTTGATGTTTGTGTGAAGTCACCACAAACGAAGTGTATGACAAATGATTTAAAGTACATTTTTACTATGTTATTTAATTTGTTTCTTGTGTGTTACCCTTGGATTTTCCTTACCGCAGTAGAATCCACTGCCCTGAGAAAAATTCAAGCTCGAAAGAGCATTAAATCTGCGTACGCCCTTCAGGCATGTGTCGGGTGGCAATTGTTGGGAAAGTACGTTAGAATATGGACGATAATCAAGAAATGACTTTTCGTGTCTGCATAATCATTAACAAAAATTCATCTGGTACATTTATTTTATATTACATCAGCAGTAAATAATATGGAAGTCAAAAATCAAGTGACAAAATACAAGTCAGAAGTCGAAATTAACCGGCACATTTCGTCTGCATTCTTGTGGACATCCTCAGGTGTTCTAAATGAAAACAAAAACATCTAAAAATATGAACACGAAGTCAGGAAAAGGAAAAAAATAATAAACAAAACACAAACAAACAAAACGAAGTACATACTTACAGACGTAGCATCACAATAGAAGACACTCTCGAATGGAGCACACTATTAGGAACCTACATCAAATGTCATATGTGCTTATAACCTACATCATATAATCTCCGTATCTAGTTAATTTTGCGAAATTAATAAATTAATAAGCAGTTATCAAAAATGGAGACTGATAGTAATCGCCAGCATCTTTCAAAGTTTAGCCGGATGTATTGCACATTAGCCAGCATCGAGATGGCTGAGGTATATTAACTACGTTGAAACGAAAAAACAACTTATTAAGTAATAAAAAGAAATCTGACTTCTTGTGAGAAGTTTATAAGGTTAACAGAGACGAAGTGTGTGATTTCAAGTTCTAGACGATTGTCTCTCGGAAATTTCTATTTATACGATACCACCTAATCTAACTGTGAACTTCAGTAGATGTTTCGTGGCGCATTTGCGAGTTGGAGAAATGAGGCTCCAGTCCGCGGCATTTGCAATTTATACAAGCCAATATTCAGTCTGTGAAAAATTATTAAAATAATAATTATAAAATTATTATTTTTTACATTATTTGCAACGCATTTTATGCCAAAATGCATCTCTCGAGCGCACTCGACGCCTCACACTAGGTCAATTATCTTATTGTATTTTGCGTCTTGTGGCTAATTCCAGCATTAGCCGCATAATGCCCGAAATGATTCGTTCGTTATCAAAGAATTAGCTTTATCCAAATCGTCTACCTAACGTGCGAATTTATAAGCTAATTCCTGAATTAATAATATTTCTACTTAAGCCGCTCTATAACAATCAGAGAGAGGAAGATTTATAATTTCCCTGGAGGATATATCACAAATTAATAGTGAAAATTAACACAAAATTCACAACATTTTAACAATGGTAAACAATACAAAGAAAGCAAATATCTATCACGAAAAATTTCGATAATTTTGGCACATCACCAAGCAACGACCACTTCAAATGCATAGAATGTAATCGCAGATAAGAGCAGTCCGAAAGTTTGGCCCAGAATTGAATGTCATTATTCTACTCCGTTGGAAATATCAAAGAACATCACACGAAATGTCCGACGAAAGGTTTGTTCTCTAGCAAAATATTAATGAGTCTCTGATTCGACGGTAAGCAATGCGCGAGAGAATCTGGATCATACCGCGAATCGCAGGCAGAACGCAAGCAACTCTCTCCCCCATTGGGTAATAGTATATTTGTTGTGTTCTTGAGATATAAAGTCTAAATGTTCTGAGGTGCAGAGTGCGTGGGAAGAGCGCTACAGAGGTTTTCCTAAGTAACAACAAAATTATGGAACGATCGCTTTGAAGAAAGAGTGTTGCTACATTTCCCGCTTTATTTGTAACTTTTACTTAAGATTGTTTATTTTTATTTATTCCAACGCCCATCCTTGGCATGTGTCCACTTGGTGACGCGCTGACCAATGGTCAACGCGCTGACTAAGGCAAGCTGGTCAAGCGCGTAGGTGGCCAATCACTGTCGCTCATTTAGCTTCACCCAGGGGACACGTGTGGTAGACCACCCATGAGTGCAACTTTGTCCCCGCTGTGAATCATTATTATTATTATTATTATTATTATTATTATTATTACTATTCAAGTGATTCGGTGATGAGGGGTGAAAGGACTAGGATGATGGCGGGAGGTGGTATGTGGGGTAGTGGGAGGTGTTTGTGGGATTTTGAAACCATCCCAAATCATGTTGTGATGCATGTTATGTGTGACTTCTGTTTAAGTACCAGTAAACTGTGCATGTTGAGATGATAATAATAGTATTAATAATAATAATAATAATAATAATAATAATAAAAACAATAAAAACAAAAATAATTATTTCAGAAATATTATAATTTCTGATAATGTCTCTTTCAAGATTTTAGAAAATAGCTTGAGTTACTAGGTACAAAATAAGTTGACGAAAGTATGACCAGTGCAAGTAATATGGCCAAGTAGCTGCTATATTGTTAGCTGAAACTATTTATCATAGATATTGCTAGAATGCTGTCGGCATGAAGAGCGTTAACACACTATCTGGCTTGTCGACACGCGCATTGACCCTCTGACACCTCGATTGTCGAAAGCGTGCTGAAGGCGCTCTGATCTCCTTTTCAGGTAAGTTTGTTAGTTACACTTAAAGGAGGATTTAGTATTTCGATGTTCAAAACAATCCAACTCCCAGGCAAAATAAGGAAATGGATCATCTAGCAAATAAAAAGAATAAAGGCAATCCTGACAAGAAACACGTTTCCATGAAGAAAAAACAACAACAAAAGATGTACTCACTAGAGGGAAACAATCCTGCTAAGAAAAATGGGGAAAGCTGATATTGTCGTTTTTGCTGTGAGGAGGCAGTTAAAGACATGCGTCGATGCAGTATGTGTGGAAAATATGTACAGGTAGAAATCGTAGGACTATTAAAGAAAACGAAACTTTCATTTATCCTCAAAATCAAACTTATTAAACGATATTTTTGTAACTTTTCAAGCATTCACACAATGTTTTCAATGTTGTATAATAAAGTCTCATGGTAGAAAATATCGAATATGTTATAATTAACCCAGCAATTCTTACATTACTGAAATCATGTCAGGCTGTATTTTTGTAAAATTAGACAGTAAGAATAAATAAATAAATTTCTTTATTGGTGGCGAGGCCCAGGCCATTTAGCCTGCTCTTCCGCCTGACCACTTTCAAAAATTTTTATTACAATTTATTTCATGATAAAAAAGATCATTCAATGAGAAATACGTAGGCAATTTAGATGAAGGGTTTCTCACATGGGAAGCAGGAGTGAAAGCGAGGGAGGAAGAAGTTGATAGGACAGGGAACACACTCACAACATTTGTGTGTTTAAGTTTATTAATTTTATGTTAAGGAGGTATTAAAAATTAGTCACAAATATATCAGATTGAAACACTTCGAGATTTTACATAAATTTAAAGAAATTATTTTTTTGACTCATAAGTTAGGTACAGGAGAAAATTAGAAAGAACTTGTTTAAAACAGTGACCTGTTTATAAGTACTACTAATTGTTTGAGAGAGCGTTTAAAGAAGCTAAAATTGCGTATGTATTTTTGAATTACCCCTAAAAAACAGAAAGGGATGAAAACTCGTCAGCATACATACGAAAAACATCAAGTAAAGAGTTCAAGTCTTGAAAGAAAGAGAAAGCAAATCTATTTGGTTATTAAATTAGGTAAATAAAAAAATAAGAAAAAAGAAATCTTAAGTGCATACGATTAATTCAAATCTAGGAAAAGTTTAGAATTTAAAATTTTCCCCAAAGTAAAAAAGTGCAAATTTTAAAAATGTATGAAGTGTTTACCAATTGGAATATTCCCAAGACTTGATAACCTGACCCAACATCTTTCACCCGTAAACCAACGATGTATACTATATTTATTTATTTCTGGTACTGTAAGAAGCTAATTCATATTATATTTTAGTATAGCTAGTCCTAGTTCCACGGCCATGCTACAAGAAACCAAGTAATCTGGCAATGGTCATAAAACCTGCATGTGGGCACTTTGCCTTCAAGTTGCAATGTTTTCAAATAAAAACAACAAAATATTCCTGCATAACTTTTTTTATGATACAACTTCTCGTCTTGAAGCAAAAGAGTTACATTTCATCCCGGTGCTGATGATTTGGGCAAATATTGAAATATACAACAAAATTTTAGGCGCTTAACGTGGCCATATTGCCTTCATATATCTTAGTGTACAAATATTTAGAAACAATAAAATGTAAATAAAATAAAAACCAATTTTCCCCATTTTAGACTTAATGTTGGTTAATGTAGTTACTGGAAATGTATTATATTGTGTTAATCAGTTGTTCTGTCTTGCACATGCTCATCAATTTGCAAATTCGCCCCAAAGGTAAATGTAGACTGTAAAATGTAGACTAAAAATGTAGACTAAAAAAACCGTAGACTGATTCTGTTACACACATACATATGGTGATGATGTTGACTGATGTTGAAAGGCTGAACGTCCCCCAGGACCATCTGCCCCTACTGCAAGAAGGAGTGCAAGCCGCCCTTCCTGCCGCTGCCGCCCTTCCAGTGGTTGCGCGAGTGCCCGACCCTCACGGCAGCTTTCTGCGCGCCCGACCACTTCCAGCGCGGGGTGGGGCTCTACAACTACCCCTCGGACTTCCTGCCTCCCTCGGGTACCAAATGACATGGCGCCGCTTGCTACCAACATTCCAGGCGAATTAAGAAAATTTATAAAATTTTGAGTTTTGAAAAAACCGCGCGTTCCACCACTTTTGGTGGAACCCTTCGAGGAAAGCACTAACAAAAATGTCCAATTTTGCATTTTTTCAATTTTGCGCAAAACTATTCGCTTTTTTAAAGAAACGTGTATTACAAAAACATCTCTCATGAAACTGAACACAAAAAGGGACATTTACATGTTTTATGTGGAGCGAACCGTTTACGAGATATCGGACTTTTAAAATCCATAAGCATATTTTTTTCGATATAAGATAGTATTTTCGTTTAAGTTGTTGAAAAAAGATACACATTTGTTTAAGAATAACTTGAGATTAGTTTCAAATTTATGACATTTAGGTTAGGTATGTTTTTGAAAAGTTTGACATTTGACATTTAGGTTCCATTTTCCGCGAACTCTCCGTGTTTTTGAAAATTTGAAACAATAATTGAGATTGCAAGAATACACTATAATTGATGTCACGAAATTTTGTCATTAGTGAAATCTGTGTTTAACAACTATTGATATAAAATGATTATAAATAAAAATTTCGGAGTCAAAATTTTTGTTGGTTTGAAACGCTTGTTCAGGGTCATATAAGATTATAATATTGTGTAGCCGTTACAAATAAGCGAGCATGTATGTGCGGTAGTAGCACCTCCAGTTTTCCTCATGATTTCAAAATACATAATTACATAAATAAGCATATTGATTATCGCGTCATATCCTAATTGTGTCTTCCACACATGGAGGGATAATTATGATCTCATATTTTTGAACGCAACATCATTTACCATTGAACATACGTGTTACTTTCTAGTCCTGCTACGTACTTTCGTAGTAAAGAGAAATTCATTACAGCGGAGGAAATAGAAGATTGTTCGCCAGAAAAAATCGTATTGTCGGGTTCTGGTAACAAAATTGTGGATAAATCTTACTTCCGTAAAATACATTTTCTGGCACGTTGTGTAGTCATAGTTCACGTTTCGTGAGCCCTTCATACCGCAAAATAGATTGATTGCAAAAATCGTTTCTGTTTCTCTGTCCATCTGCCTATTTGTCCATCCGTTCGTCTGTGGTCTACACTAGCGATTTCCATTAAAACCTCGAGATGCTGAAAATTGCTAAAGTTAAATGAGTTTCGAACATTTCTTCCACCTCTAATATTTAAGACAGATATTTGTTACTCAGAGTAATTTATTCTCCAACTTTAGATCTTTAACGATACCCAGCCTTGCCGTACGCACTATTAAGTACTCGTAATGAACTCTTTGCTTATTACTTCATCCTCTTTCATGCATTTCAATTTGATATTCATATTCTTGTGGACTGTCACGTACTTGAGTACCTCAAAAATAATTACAAAGATTTAAAACGTTTTATGCTACATTAACTCAGCGAGAGGAGCTTCCAACTTCGTTAGAGGAGATGGAGGAGATAATGCCAGAGCAGAGGACTGGAAGTTCATGTTTACTACTGCTCGAAACAACTTCACTAACAGTCTAATTTCAAGACTGAACATAACAACAAAGCTTAGGTATTAAAGAGAAATATCCGCATCTCTCCTGTAAGACTTAAGCAAGTTAAAAGTAAGAGTGAAAAAAGTGTAAACCTACTAATTCTCGTGTATTTTTAACGATGGTTTTAGTTTCAAAGAAAAATATTCAAATAAGATATCTTCAAATTGTTATGTACTACATAAGTTAAACATTTTGTATCCTTGATTAAAGCCTTATGCGTTGATAGAAACTCACCAGTGAAGATGGAAGCACCGAATGATCACATTTTTTAGTGAGGAGGATGAACACAAACTCACCTGCAAAAAAGAAAAGAAAAATTAGTTTGTCTCATTGTATGTAAGATGTAAGTCAAGATACGTAAGTAGATTTAAAATTTAAGTACGGTACAGTTTTCGTGCATATTCTCATACAGAAACTGTACAGGAACTTCAAGTTTCCAAACTGGAAGTATAAAAGCCGAAAGTCATTTACACTTGCACGTACACATTGCTCGTTTCTGCAAGTTTTCGGTGCGAGTTACCACGAGACGCCGCCACGGGCTCTGCCGGTTCGCAAATAAATTGTCGAATTGCGCCGTTGCATTCATACGCAACATTTGTGTTTTGCGTTCTGAGTTACTTCATTAATACGAGGGTCGTTCCGAAAGAAATGCCTCCCATTTTTTTACG